>SJYQ01002953.1:65982-151908 GCA_006410935.1 Redunca redunca
CTTTGCATGAGGTGGCCGAAGTACTGGAGTTTCAGCTTTAGCATCATTCCTTCCAAAGAAATCCCAAGGCTGATCTCCTTCAGAATGGACTGGTTGGATCTCCTTGCAGTCCAGGGGACTCTCAAGAGTCTTCTCCACCAGCACCACAGTTCAAACGCATCAGTTCTTCGGCACTCAGCTTTCTTCACAGTCCAACTCTCACATCCATACATGACCATAGGTAAAACCATAGCCTTGACTAGACGGACCTTAGTCGGCAAAGTAATGTCTCTGCTTTTGAATATACTATCTAGGTTGGTCATAACTTTTCTTCCAAGGAGTAAGCGTCTTTTAATTTCATGGCTGCAGTCACCATCTGCAGTGATTTTGGAGCCCAAAAAAATAAGATCTGACACTGTTTCCACTGTTTTCCCATCTATTTCCCATGGAGTGCTTTACTGGATAGTTATTTCAAAAGCTGAAGGAATAGATAACTCCTACCATTATCTGTTAACATTTAATGATGCCTATGGATGTGTGAGCTTCCCTGGTGGCTGAGATGGTAAAGAATCTGCCTGCAATGTAGAAGACCCAGGTTCAATCTCTGGGCTGGGAAAATCTCTTGGAGAAGGGAATGGCTACCCATTCCAGTATTCTTGCTTGGAGAATTCCATGGACAGAGGAGCCTGGTGGGCTACAGTTCATGGTATCACAAAGAGCTGGACAAAGCTGAGCCACTAACACTTTCACACTTTCATAAGGATTCAAAATGGTGAAAGGTGTTTAATTTCACTTTGATAAATTAGTAAGACTCTGATATTAAAATCTGATTAAATTGCTTTAAACATAAAACAGTAGATCAATGTTACTTATGAATATAGATGCCAGGTTACTAAAAAATTACAGCTAGTCAAATTCTTCAGTGTATTAGAGTACATCAGTATATCAGCATATTAGAAGAATAATATACTTTGTCAAGTAAGTCTTAATCTAAAAACAGATGGCTAATTAAATGTTAGAATAACTAGAACATAATTTATAATATTAGGAGAACAAAGGGAAAATGCATTTGTGGCAGTTCAAATTTTATTCCATGTTTTATTTTAATAGGTAAAATAGGTGTAGAGAAATATGTTCTTAATCTAATTTAAAAGGTAAGTTAAATGATTTCCTTGGCAGAGCTTCCACTGCAGAGGGCACAGTTTCGATCTCTGGTGGGGGAACTAAGATACAGGATACCTTGTGGTGCATCCAAAATAAATAAATAAACTGAAGACAATAGTGAACATCTTACCTTATGATAAGAATATTGATAGTATTGTTCCTAAGTCAGACATAAAACACACAAAGCTCTCTTTGCTATTACTGTTATGGACACTTTAGTCACTGTTGTGAACATTTTATTGTCTTTAATAAGATAAAATAAATCTAAATTCTAAAAACGGAGAGTGAAATGATCGATTCTTTTGAGGAGTCTTCTAGACAACAAGAAATTGAGCACTTTCATAATCCGGTAATAAGAATGTGATAAAACATTCAGAAGGACAATTTGGTACCCAAATTGTAGTGGTTATCAAGAAACTTTCATTTCAGACAAGCAAAGTGTATATACATATAATTCTGTAATGTACAGAAATATCAAATCGCCATGCTGGGCCTCAGGAGCTAATGTAGTGATGTAGGTCAATTATACTAACACTTAAACAAGATGGTGGAAAAAGGAGATCAGATTTGTGGTGAGCAGAAGTGGCAAGAGGATGGAGATAGAACTGAATGAATGTCATCAAAAAGAACAAGCTTCCAGTCATAAGATAAATAAGTAGTGGGCATTATCAACCACAAGTTGGCACTTGCCTTGGGCACTTGCCATCCGCCTCCAGGAGGATTAGATCAGGTCCTGCTACAGTTACTGACTTTCAACACCCCCGAAAGGAGTTCAGGGTGGAGCAAAGAAATGAGGCACTCTGTGCTTGGGGAAAATCTATCAGGGCAGGTCTTCACATAGATACGTTCAGGAACTGATTTTATGAGTCCAATTCTTGTGTTTCCTCATATCTAGAAAAGCACTGAAATCCTTCACGGTGATGACTGTTCCTCATGACTAGCAAAAGCTTCACGAGACCAGCAGACTTTCTGGAAAAATATGTGCTTGATTTTTGCATGTACTCTCCCTGCACCAAAATCACATGTATACTATTCTCCTCCCTACCTCTTTGAAGCAGTTTCTCAGGACTACTTGAGGTGCTATCTCCAGGGCTGCCCTGGAGGAGGGCACGACAACCCACTCCAGTATTCTTGTTGGAGAATCCCATGGACAGAGGAGCCTGGTTGGCTACAGTCCACGGTGTCGCAGAGTCGGACATGACTGAGCAACTTAGCATGCGCATGAGCTCCAGGGCTACACTCCTCATTTTGCCCCAAATAAAACTGGATGTGCAACTCTCATGCTGTTTATTTTTTAAGTCAACAGTTTATTAACACAACAATTAATATAATTAACATTGTTATATGTTACATTTGAACACTGAGAGTAAATCTTGGGTCCTCATCACAAGGAAAATATGTTTTCTTTCTTGTTTTGTATTTTGTATCTTTATGACATAATGCTCACCAAACTTCTATTGTAAGTCAAATCATTATACAATACACCTTAAACATATATAGTGACATATATAAACATATACATATGTCAATTATATATCAATAAAACTGGAGAAACAAATAAAAATAACTAAAAATATATATGAGTTCACTTAGTGCAGTGTTTTCAATATTTATATAGGTGGGACCGAAATGATGGAGCTCCATGTGTGAAATGTACATGCTTGGTTCTATAGAGAAAGAATAAAAGACAGCTACATGTTGATAGCAGTTCTGGGGTCATAGAAATGCTAACATACAATCTTCAACAAGGTAAAATCCATGACTCATGAAAGTATAAAATGAGCTCATGTCCAACATTTTGTTCAATTTATTAAGTGATGAGGGAAGCAGTAAGATTAATTCAAAGAGTATGTAAGGAGCTAGATGTTCATAGTCAATATAACAACAAAATGCTAGGATATAAATGCTGGAGTAGACACAAAATTGGGTAATATTCTACAGCATAAGTTTGAGTGACTTTATCTTTCCTACTAGACAAAAATTATTGAGATCTCTACTGGACAGAAATCTATAAGTTAACATGTGGCTTCATTAAGACTGGAAATTAACTAAGAGTAAACAGTGAGCTGAATATTCATTGGAAGGACTGATGCTAAAGCTGAAATTCCAATACTTTGGCCATCCAATGCAAAGAAGCGACTCATTGGAAAAGACCCTGATGCTGGGAAAGATTGAAGGCAGGAGGAGAAGGGGACAACAGAGGACGAGATGGTTGGATGGCATCACGGACACGATGGACATGAGTTTGAGTAGGCTTCGGGTGTTGGTGATGGACAGGGAAGCCTGGTGTGCTGCAGTCTATGGGGTCGCGAAGTCGGACACGACTGAGCGACTGAACTGAACTGACCTGAAACAGTGAGCTGAACAAAGTATTTCCCCCCAGATCTGTGCTATTCAAGATGGTAGCCACCAGCCACGCATGGCCTTAGAACTAGTCCACACTGAGATGTGCTGTGAGTGTAAAATACACACCAGATCTCAAAGATTGAGTGCAATAAAATCATATGAAATATCTCATAAATAATTTCTTACACCAGTTACAAATTAAATTGAAAACATTTCTTGGTATATTGGATTCAATTAATTATAAAATTAACTCTACCTGTATATTTTTATGTTTTTAATATAGCTAGTAGGACACTTAAAATTTTGCAGTTTGCACTTGTGTTTCACGTTATATTTTTCTTCATTCTAGATAGCCCTTAGGTTGTTTTTTGTCCTCCTATGATGTTGAAAGGACATGCCATGTATATTTATGCTTCCAAGTTTTGAATAATTTTTACAGCCAGTAGTATGAGTCACTTTATTTTTCTTCATTTGTTTTGTAATTTTAGAAAATCTCTAGGATATATAAGTGTTGATATTTTAAGCTGAAAAAAGTTGTTGTACTTGGCTCTGACTACAGAGGACCTGAGTCAGGTTAGGAGAGAAAAAGCACACGGAGCAGGATTTTGAACAAGACACTAATGGTACATTCAGCTGTGTTAACTCCAATATCCTCAATGAGTTATTTCCACTAATGATTTTAGGCAGCCAAGCATCTCTTAAAGTCTAATGCAGAGAAAATGAGAGTGATTCCAGACACAAGCTGCGAAAGCCCCACCTGGATAAGAAGGAGCTTCACTGTTCATCTCTCTGAGTTACACGCTATCTCCTGGAGCTATTGGGTCAGGACCAATCACACAGGGAAATCAGATAGCCACATCAGCTTGAGTTGCAGAGTTTTGATGGTAGAAGAGGTGGCAGATCAAGAAGGTACCACATCTAGCCCCCGTAGGGTTGGACCAGATTGGAACGGTCTGAGATGACCGTGACCCAAGAGGGCAAGAGATTGCCAGGCATCCTCAGATCCTAGGCTGGTGTATCTTTACCTGGTGGATGGTCTCTGCATTACAGACCTCACAGGTGCTCATCAGTTCAGTGGGGGATGCTTGGCTGGAGGACAAGCCAGACCCTTTGAGATCTAGCTTTCATTTCATTGCTATCACACAGAATTCTTCTATCTTTGGCTGAAATTTAGGAACAAAAAAGTCAAGACACTGGAATTTGCCTTCTAGTCTTTTATTGTGCTTCCCATAGTCAACAATGTAAACCTCTCAGTACATGAAGATTATGTTGGTAAACATTTCAAAATTAAGATGGCCTGCACTCTCAAATCTAATGCCTTAGATTTTCCAAGCTATTAACATTTTCTCTAAAGTATATAAAATAAAAGTTAGTAATGGTATTCCCAACTCCTTGGGTTCTGAGGGTAGGGAGTGTAATTTATGTAGAAAATAGCGTTTATATAAATAATAAAACTAAAGTAGCAGTTAGGTTTAAAATAATACATTGTCACTTCCCCTTTTTTAAAAAGGACAGTAACAACATTTCTTCAGTTAGAATGGTGAAAGAGATTGATCCACGTGTGTCTTATCTTTGAGTTTTAAATTTTAATCGATTGACCAGATTTTCAAGTTCAAGTAGCAAACTGTAGACCAGTTGAAGTTGAGGCTGAGTCAGTAGACAAGCTGAAAGGATACTGTCCTTCTGTGTAGGCTCTGTTTTCAGGGCAGAACAAAGCAGGTGGAGCAGCTGTTGCTTTTCTTTGTTTCTTATATTTTTAGTTTGTTATTTTGAAATAGATATGATTTCACATGATTCAAAATTGGAAAAGATCAAAGGTACTGATAAACCTGTCTGTAGGGCAGCAATCGAGATGTAGACGTGGAGAACGGATTTATGGACATGAGAGGGAGGAGGAAGGGGGTGGGATGTACGCAGGAAGTAACATGGAAACATATACACTATCAGATGCAAAACAGTCAGCCAATGGGCATTTGGTCTATGACTCAGGGAACTGGTGCTGCAGTCCATGGGACCGTAAAGAGTCGGACACGACAGGGCGACTGAACTGAACTGAACTGAACTCAGAGAACTCAAGCCAGGGCTCTGTACAACCTAGAGGGGTGGGTGGGGAGGGAGGTCGGAGGACAGGAGGTTCAAGAGGGAGGAAACATAGGTATACCTATGGCTGATTCATGTTAAACAGCTGTTTCTGAATTGTGTAAGCCCTGCTTCACACAGACTGGTGGAATGCGGTTTGCTTACCCCTATTTTCAGCTCTCCTCTGTAATAATCTCCTTTGTCTAATACAGCCCTTCATCCCACTCAGCCTCTCATCTGGCCCCTGTCTTCCAATGTTCTAGTCTAGTGGTTCTCAGAATATGCTCTGAAGACTCCTACACTACCCAAGATCCTCTCAAGGCCATCTGAGAGGTCAAAACTATTTTTACAGTATGACTGAGGCCTTTTTCGCCTTTTTTCACTTTGTTAAAATTCTCACCGATGGTGCAAAAGCCGTAGTTGTAAAACCATCAGTGTCTGATGTCAGTTAAGGCAGTGGTCCCAAATGGACCAGTACTCACTGCATCCCCCAGCATTGTGCATTTGGTTTCACATAACAATGCCCCAGACGAAACAGCAAAAGTCATTCATTTGGACCCTTAAGTATATTTCTTTTCATTATTTTGAATAGGAAGCACACACAAAAAAGGTCTTCTGATGCATACAATGGTTATCTCGAGGAAAACCACTGTGCAATAAATGTTTGCACTGGTACATTAAAAATCCATTAGTCTTTATAGACTAAAATCCATTAGTCTATATTCATACGGGCACGTTAAAATCCATTAGTCTACTCTGTGTAGAATTGCTACTTCGGTTCTGATATTTGTAACAGCATGCATCGGTCATTTGGAAAACATTTGCTCACTGATTTATCCAAGTCTTCTCAAGGTTGATTCATTAAATTTGAGACTCCACACATTAAAGAAACCACCACTTTTAGCATTTTTGTGGTATAACGAAAGAGAATATCCACAATTATCTTAAAAGTGTATTAAAATACTACTACATTTTCAAGCTACATATTTGTGCGAGGACAAATTTTCTTCCTGCACTCCAGCCAAAATAACACAATAGATTAAATGCTGAAGAATTTGAGAACCCAGCTGTCTCCTATTGTTAGATGTCAAGCAGACAAAACACACGAAGGTTTCTGGGTCTTCAATAATTTTTGAGAGAGTAAAGGGGTTCAGGGACCAAGATGTTTGGTGACTTGTGATCTGATTCTGTCTCATCTTGGAGGCTTTAGCTCATGTCTAGTACACGTTGATCCGCTTTCATCTGCATTCACCAGTGGATTCTTTATCACTGAGCCACCCGGGAATCCCTGATCAGATTTCTTTTGATATGTCCTTGTACAGTGCTTCTTGAACTTCAACGTGCATTGCCCATCACCCAGGAAAAAATGTTAAATAAAATGCAGATGCTGATGCAGTACATATAGAGTGGGGCCTGAGCTCTGACAGGCTCCCAGAATGCCCAGTGCTGCCAGTCCAATGGACCCACCTTGAAGGGGTCTAGTTCATATGACCTGTGCCACCCACGTGATTCTCCTCATTTGCTGTCTGTGACATGTGAGCTGTCCTCTCTCACTTCTATTATTATTATTACCAATATTATTGTTGCTTATGCATATGTTATGAACTTGGTACTGGATGCTGCAAGGAAATTTACAGGTATTATCTCATTTAACACTCACATCCCTTTACATACACTCCATTACTATATCTCGTCTAGATGGAGGAGACCAAGGATAAGTATTTGTCAAGGGCATAAACACCTAGAAGGAGCCAGAACTTGAGGGCATGTTAATTTAATTCCGTGGCCAATGTTAGTCATCACTGAATTACTTGGACATATTATTTCTTACAATTTGCTTTCACTTATACATGCCTTTCTTTTCTTTTTAGATTATATGCTCCTGAGAACTAGAACCCAAGTGTTATCTCAGTCTTCTTGAACTAGTTTTCTTTTCAGAGGTCTACAATGACCCATTAGATACATTGTATATTAATCTGCTATGATCTCAGAGCCACTTGTTTTGATCTAAGAATGAAGCTGTTTTGTTCTAAGAGTGGGTTGTTTACATGGAGAAGACTGTGTCAGGATGTTGCCACTGACATCTGTGACTGTCGATAGCACTCAATAGCTCAGCTATTGACAAGCGCTGCTAGGAGCTTACCAATAAAAACACATGAGGGGAGCGACTATGGCTGGGGGAAGCTGAAGCTTTAAATACCAGGAGGTTTGATTAGTGAATTCAGAGTGCTTGCTCCGGGCAAGGCTATTGCTTGCAGCAATAAACAGACTTGAGGCATTAGCTGTTGCCTGGACAAAGTGCCTCTTGTTGGGCAGTGATGAAAACTGTGCATCTTGTTGCCAACTCATTCTCCTTTCCTGGGCAGTGTTTTTGAGCAACAAGAGACTTTCACTTTTGCTCTGACAGCTGGAAGCCAGTTCTTGGTTGGCTAAACTGACTCTTCTGGGGACCAACTCAGAAAAATGCTCATCTCAACTAAATTTGCACTTGAGTCTCTTCATTTCCCCCTTGCCTGGAACAATAGTGTGATTAATCTGTTATTGGTCTGGACAATGCTTGTTTTTTTCTTTTTTTTTAATTGACTAGAAACATTATCCCGTGTGCTCTTGGCTTTTGAAATTATTGTAATTCCCGCAGCGAGCCTGTGTTAAATAAGTGAGTGGAAAAGACAAAGCTTAGTCTCTGAGCATAAGTTGTTCTCAACCAAAACAGAATATGTATTAGCTGAATAAATGTGTCAGCATAAATGTTTATATAGGATAATAAAAGTGACCTTGAAAATCCAGAGTGGTTGCACTTCACATACCTTCAGTAGGATATATATACTCTGAATTATTTTAATATACAGTAGTGAGGCTAATGGGGAAACAGTGGAAACAGTGGCTGACTTTATTTTTCTGGGCTGCAAAATCACTGCAGATGGTGATGGCAGCCATGAAATTAAAAGACGCTTACTCCTTGGAAGAAAAGTTATGACCAACCTAGATAGTATATTCAAAAGCAGAGACATTACTTTGCCAACAAAGGTCCATCTAGTCAAGGCTATGGTTTTTACAGTGGTCATGTATGGATGTGAGAGTTGGACTATAAAGAAAGCTGAGCGCCGAAGAATTGATGGTTTTGAACTGTGGTGTTGGAGAAGACTCTTGAGAGTCCCTTGGACTGCAAGGAGATCCAACCAGTCCATCCTAAAGGAAATTAATCCTGGGTGTTCATTGGAAGGACTGATGCTAAATCTGAAACTCTAGTACTTTGGCCACCTGATACAAAGAGCCAACTCATTTGAAAAGACCCTGATGCCGGGAAAGATTGAGGGCAGGAAGAGAAGGAGACGACAGAGGATGAGATGGTTGGACAGCATCACTGACTCAATGGACATGGGTTTGGGTAGACTCCGGCAGTTGGTGATGGACAGGGAGGCCTGGCATGCTGTGGTTCATGGAGTCTCAAAGAGTTGGACATGACTGAGCAAATGAACTGAACCGAACTGGGCTGAGTGAGGCTGGACCTGGGCTGGTGAGCTTCTATCCTTCTGTTCTAGCTCCTTGATCACAAGGTAGATACATGGTGTCTTGTGTTTTCTACGCCCCCGTGACATTGGACATTTCCATATATGTATATTTTTAATTCATCAACTGACATTATTTAAAAGTTAGGGAATTTCACAAAAAAATCCAGAGCAATCATTCTGGCTGTAGTCTAGCCTCAATTCCACCTTAGGAACTGGTGGGTAGCTGCGGCTCCCTGCTGCTGTTGTTTAGTCCCTAAATCATGTCCAACTTTCTCTGACCTCTTGGACTACAGCCCACCAGGCTCCTCTGTCAATGGGGTTTCCCAGGCAAGAATACTGGAGTTGGTTACATTTCCTTCACCAGAGGATCTTCCTGACCCAGGGATCAAACCTGAGTCTCCTGGTTGGCAGGCATATTCTTTACCACTGAACCACTCAGGAAGCTCCCTGTTATACATAGTAGGGTTTGATCCCTTGATTGGAAAGATTCCCTGGAGAAGGGAATGGCAACCCACTCCAGTATTCTTGCCTGGAGAATTCCATGGGCAGAGGGGGCTTGCAGGCTACAGTCCATGGGGTCACAACTGAACAACTAACACACACACACCCACAGTATATACACATATATATATATATATCAATCCCCATCTCCCAAATCATCCCAAGCTCCCTTCCCCCTTTTTTCTCTACATCTGTGTCTCGATTTCTGCTTTGCAAATAAGTTCATCTGTACCATTTTCTAGATTCCACATATATGTATTAATATATGATATTTGCTTTTCTCTTTTTGACTTACTTCGCTCTGTAAAACAGTCTCTAGGTCCACCCACGTCTCTGCAAATGGCACCATTTTATTCTTTTCTATGGCTGAGAAATCTCTTTTTTTATTAGAGATAAGGACACAGATCCTCAAAGCACTGTCCTAGGTACTCCAGGTCTCTTATCTATTAAGCGTATAGGACAATCCAGCCCTTTCATTCTCTGAAGTAGCACCATTGGTATCAAACCACTCTAAACGTTGACAGTTAAGTGGTATATTGGACCGGAGCTCTTTCAGAGAAAGAATAGTAAATTTTATCTCTGAATTCTCATAAAAGCAATTAGCAAATATTATATTATTGCTGTTACATTTGATTAATTATTACATTTAACATAATTTTTTTTTGGATCACACAGTTACTTGCATTTAAAGTGGCTGCTTTCAATTTTCTGCCCATCTTTACTTTGAAGTGTAGTTTATTTCTTTAGAAGAAAAAAAAACTTGTTCTGACTCTTGTTAAAACAAGAAGTCAGATTTTGCTTAGGACTCTTGTGACAGGTATAGGTACCATTATTATAACAGGGTTTTGAAGTAAGGGAGAGGGATTGGGCTCAACTGTGAATATAACCAAACAAACAAACATAAAAAAGGTGGGAATTTAGTGATAAGGAGCAGAATTGTGCAGGAGAGGGAAGTTTGTGGGGGAGGCCAGCCATCTGTAGATGGACAATTACTAAGAGGGACAAACTACTCTTTTCTAAACTGACCTAACAGGATTCTTGCTAAAGGCAGGCCAAAGTGATCAGACATCTCCTGGGGGGATGGTGGAGGATGAGGAATTTGGTCAGATATGAGAGAGACTGAGGGTAAAGGATTTGGGGCTAAACCACCAGCATGATAGGATTCTTGCTAAAACTGGGCTCTGCAGGACATGTATAAAATTGAAAAAGAGCTCAGAGGAGCCCAACTACAGTTTGGTCAAGGAGAGACTCTTTATCGTCGTGCTTATCAAGTGAATAGTACTAGTAGTGAAAGTGAAAATGTCAGTTGCTCAGTCAGGTCCCACTCTTTTGTGACCCCATGGACTGTGGCCTGCCAAGCTCCTCTGTGCACGGATTCTCCAGGCAAGAATACTGGAGTGGATTGCCATGCCCTTCTCCAGGGAATCTTCCCAACCCAGGAATCAAACCCAGGTCTCCTGCATCACACGCAGATTTTTTACCATCTGAGCCACCAGGGTAGAAGCCCAAATGAATAATATGTGAGTACTATTTTTTTTTTTTGCCCTGTTTCTAATGAGTGTGTGTATGTGTGTGTGTGTGTAATTGTGTACATATGCATACATATGGGAGTTGAGGGAGACTGAAGTCACACTTCAGAATTTGAAAGTATTTATCCTTTGACCCTGATGAAAATTTGGCCAGTAGCTTTTCTTCTCCATGCTCACTGTTGTCTTTAACCATAAAGAAAAGAAACAAATTGAGATGATGTCTGATGCCCCAGCTAGCAGGAACCTCCGTGTTGGAATTATGCTTTTGTTCTTTGTTTGCTATCACAGTAGTCAGGGCATCTAGAAATACGGTAAGTTTTGTCTAACCTCATCACCCCCCAACTCTATACATCTTTTGTCCTTGATACACACAACTGGCATTTTTTCAATCATTTGGGAACATATGTGCAAACTTCAAGGCAAGTCCTTAAGCATCATTTCCAAGTAAACTACCATCTTTAAGACTCCTCTATGGAAATTGTGGAGTCACCAAGTTCTGTAGTTCCTACAGAGACTTGAGATGGTTCATCTTGTGGCAGCAGCCACCATGGGTCCTGAGAACACTGCTCTCCCCACGTGGGCATGTCCACAAAATCAGTATGGTATGACAGCATCCTTCAATGTGGCAAATTTGGCAATTCCAGTGTATCTGTATTGCAATTTGGATGAAATTTTTTGTCCTTTTCCCTCGTATCTCGTTGATAAATTAGATGTCAGTTAGCAAATTTGCATATCTTAACTCTACATCCTCATCAAATCCAGGCAGATATAATTATTCCCAAGTTATTCATGACAGAATTTGGATTCAGAAAGGATGGATAGTTAAAACTGAATTTGACTCCAGGCCTGCAAAATTCCAAATCATGTGTTATTTTCCAAATATATCATGCTATCACAGTGTTCTGGCCTTTTTCTGGCTACAATTAACATCTGAGGAACCAGAGCAATTCATCTCCAGTGTAAAACAGAGCAATCAGCAAAAGCACGTTTCTAGAAGCGAGCTTGTTTCCTCTACTTGCTGACTGTCCATATTCAGGCCTCTCTACCTTTCTCTTCCTATGAAGGAGTTTAACCTCTTCTTGACCAGGATGCTCTGAGTCTCCCAGACTCCCTGGCAAGAGCTGGAATCCCAGCTTTAACTATTATTGGCCAATAGTTTTCTTCTCCATGCACACTGTTGTCTTTAACCATAAAGAGAAGGGACTAGCTGAGCTGATTTCTAATGTCCCAACTAGCAGATAACTCTGTGTACTGACATTTTGGTTTTTGCTCTCACAGTAGGGAGGGCATCGAGAAATGTGTGGAGGAGAGGGCTTTGTCCACTCACCTCCCTATTCTGTGAATCTTCCATTGGTCCCATTCCTTAGTGCATTTTGCATGATGATCACTAACCAGCATTAATCAATAACAGGGATTTCTTAGGGGACATCCCTCCACTTGTGTTTCATTCCAGAAGTCCTCACATGAAAAGATTCCTGTGTGTTCCTAGGCGATTTCGGATTTTTGAACAGGCATACACCCTCCCTGAAATGGAAGAAATGGATTATTTCTTTCATTCCTTCACTTCGGGGAAGATTAAACCAAGGCTTGGTGGGGGGAAATGCCTTCCTTTACAGTGTGGACCCCATAGATAGCAGAGGAGGACTGGAAAGCAGCTCTCCTAACTCACCCCTAGACCTCTTTCCTACACACCACTCTGAATCCAGAAGACACCTGTGTAACTCATCATCCGGGGGACTCACTTCTGCCTCTCCCAAACCAACCAGCGGCCAGACCAATAATTAACGTGGCCCTAGTGGAATCACCAGTTATCAGAGCAGTGAGGTTTTCCAAGTCTGACAAATGATGAGCATTGCTATAGAGCCTATTGTCGTTGATCAAGCTAAAAAGCATCCTGCTGTCAGACAACCTGTTAAGAAACCCAAACAGCACGAGGCAGCCAGGACTGTCAGCTAGAGACAGGCATCCTGCCGGCAGAGAGAAACTCTTAGAGGCAGTTACATTTTCACTTGTCTGAAAAACAGACTTCTAAGGCCCCTGAAGCCAAAAACTTATTGAATCACAGAGAAAACAGGGCAGAACTTTTGTTTAAATATTTCCTTTTTTTTTTTTTTTTTTTGTCACTGAGAATTTTGAAGTTTTGAAATTGAAGGAGAATGAGTGATGGGAGCTTGGGCAGACCCGACTGGAAGGGAAGTTGGGTGGGAGAAGCTGCCGAGTGAGTGGTCTGGCTCGTCAGTGTTTGCCGGAGACTTGGGCTATATTCAGACAGACCTTGGAGGGGTCACTGCGCTTCTTTGGGACTTAATTGATAAAATGAGTGACTTAGGTCAAGCCATCACTGCGATACGATTATCCCTTCAAAGATAAGCCAGAGAAATTCACGGTTTACCGTTGTCTTCCACCTAGGTTTCATCTTCACTCCCACCCTGGAAGCTCTTTGCCCCTTCATGACCCCATCTTCCATCCCATCCCACTATGCAAGGATGGATTCCCCTCCTGGATTCTCGACACTTCTGATGACCAGCCTAACCTGCTCTTCAGGATGCACACTTTTCCCTCCTTGTCTTTCTGCCCCAACAGAAAAGAATTTGCCCAAGATTCAAGGAAACTCCTTTGCTGTTTTATTTGTTTGTCAGTCTCCATGTTCCTTACTAGCATCTAAGGACACAAATGTTGGACCAGCTCAGTCTCCTGCCATTCCTGAGAAGTTGAGTCTTGCTGGGAAAAGAGAGACTTCGCTCTATTAATTGCACCAATTCCAAATGTATGATTTTCTCTGCACAAAACCTCTCAATGCTCTTCAGAAGTTCTCTTAATCATTTCTAGTTGGCTTCCTCTAACACTCCCTGTAATGAGCCCACACATTTATTACTTTTTCTCAATATCCTGCTTTCACTCGTGACTATAAATTAGATGACATTTACTCCAAATACATGAGAAGTTTTATTGTACAGAATGACAAGGAATTAAACACTTAGGTTGCCAGGCACTGTTCCAGGAGCAAGGATAAGATAAACTATTTGTGTCCTTAGATGCTAGTAGGGAACATGGAAACTGACAAACAAAACAGCAAAGGAGTTTCCTGGAATCTTGGGCAAATTCTAAGCTGCTCGGGTGTAGGGCAAGACTCCATGGTGCTGGGCAGGAAATAACTACTGGGGAGTTGTGAGTCTAATAAAGCTTCCAGAGCTTGTCAGGGCTGGGAGTTTTGGAGTATTTTAAGTATTGCTCTGGAGAAAATACAGTAGAATGAAGGGGATAGAAAGCAGTGGTGGGGATATATATTACATATAGGATTAGGAGGGAAAGCTATATTTATAGGTGAATTTGAGAAAGACATCTGAAAGAAATGAGTGAAATGAGTCAGGACCCTATGGTCCTTGCCTTCGTCCTCCCACCCGTGTCCTCTGCCTGCTTTTGTCTGTGAAAAACTTTAGCCAAAGAATACATTTAATCAAAGAAGTGAGAACATGCAGAAACAAAGGAAAACAAAGGAAACCAAACAATGAGAATGTTAAGCACAGTCAAGGACCTTGTAGTTCCTTCTTAAGGGCTACAGATAATATTCGGAGCCATATCCTGTGAGCTGTCCTATAGACACTGCAACCCCAGGTGGAGAAGTTAACTACCTTATGACCAGACTGTGGCTGTGATGTAAGCTGCCACAGTTCCAAGAATTCGTCTCAAAAAATGGAAACAGAGCAATGCTGGGCTAAAGATTAACTATGCTTAAAACAACCAATATGACACTGATGAGACTCTGGATGACCAATTTCAAGATGACTATCAAAGTTGACTGTACTGCTTCTGCATGTAGCCCCTTCCATCTGTTACAGCTCTTGCCCTCTGCCTGGTGCAGGGATGGGCTTTGGACAGACGTCTGACCTCTCCCATCAGTTGCCAGTATCTGAAATAAAGCAAACTCTCCTTCCCACAAACCTGGCCTGTTTGAGTGGCCAGCAACCAGACCCCACCTTTCTGGAACATAATGCTATAAATCATATAGATAACAAGGGGAAATAGCATTTAATTAGACCTAAGTACAACTGATATAAGTGGCAGTAGCTGATGTATTGGAGACAAGTACAAAAGACGACTCCAGTGTTTTTGCCTAAGTTATTGAAAGAATAGACTTGTCATTTACAAGATGGAGAAGATGTAGGGAGGAGCTGGCTGGTTATGGGATGGGGATGGGGGACATCAAGAACTTGACTTGGAAATGTTAAGCTTGACATTCAAATCACATAACCAAGTAATGATGGTGAGAAGGTAGCTGAATCCACAGCCATTCGTTTGAGGGGAAGAGTCTGTCTAGATACAAATTTGAGAGTCAGTGGGTAGAGCTGGTATTTCAGGTGAAAATGAAAAAGTGTTAGTTTCTCATTTATGACTGACTTTGCAATCCCATGGACTTTAGCCTTGCAGGCTCTTCTGCCCATGGAATTCTCCAGGCAGGAATGCTGGAGTGGGTAGCCTTTCCCTTCTGCAGATCTTCCTGACCCAAAGATTGAACCCGGATCTCCTGCATTACAGGCAGATTCTTTACTGTCTAAGTTAACAAGGATAATATATGTCCAATTCTATCAACTCACATTCTTCCCATTTAAAATGCAAGCCTAGGGACTTCTCCTGAGCTTCCCTGGTGGCTCAGCAGTAAAGAAATCACCTGCCAACGCAGGAGATGTGAGTTTGATCCTTGGGTTGAGAAGATCCCCTGGAGAAGGGAATGGCAACCCAATCCAGTATTCTTGCCTTGGAAATCCTATGGACAGAGGAGGCTGGTGGGCTACAGTTCAGGGGGTTACAAGAGTTGGACATGATTTAGCTACTAAACCACAGCAGGAGAGACTTTCCTGGTGGTCCAGTGGTTAAGACTTTGCCTTCCAATGAAAGGAGTGTGGATTCAATCCCTGGTCAGTGAACTTAGGTCCCACATGCCTCGCAATCAAAAAAACCCCCAAAATATAAAGCAGAAGTAATTTTGCAACAAATTCAATAAAGATGGTAAAAATGGTCCACATCAAAAAATAATCTTTAAAAAAGTTAAAAAAAAAAAAAGGCAAGCCTAATTTTCACCTCTCTTAACTTACTAGTAGTCTCATAAGTGGTCTTTTTTCTTTCTAGGACCACATATTCCACCCGCCCAGATTTTCTAAGGCAACTCTGTAGCCACATTTCTCTCACAATATCTCATTTTCAATATATCTGAACTTTAATTCATCTACCTGACTTCTAATTGTTTCTTCTGGTCTGGTTTCTCATCACAAGTAAAGGTATCACTTTGGACTTTTCCCAAGCTCAAAGTCTATTGATCATTCTTTTTTTCATCTCTCTCACCTGTGTGTCTCAATCATCTCACTCAACTGCTTGTCAACTTCCAGCAAATATGTTCTCACAGTCATTCTCATATCCAGCTTTCTACACTTTCTCACACCTTTCCATCCCAAAAACCTCCCGCATAAACCCACAGTGGCAGCTCTGCCAGTCCGTGGTCCATTCTACATAAACACCATGACTTTCAGCGTATTTTAAAATTCCCTAGCATCACACATATTTAAATTCTACTAGTACTTGAACTATCTTCAGTATTGCTGTTCTAGATCTTCCTTGACTTCAAAATTAATTCCCCTGATGACTCATCCCATAACACTCTATTTATCTCTCTATCCTTGCCCTGGGCATGCTGCTAAGCTGCTAAGTCACTTCAGTCATGTCCAACTCTGTGCGACCCCATAGACGACAGCCCACCAGGCTCCCCCATCCCTGGGATTCTCCAGGCAAGAACACTGGAGTGGGTTGTCATTTCTTTCTCCAATGCATGAAAGTGAAAAGTGAAAGGGAAGTCGCTCAGTCGAGTCTGACTCTTAGCGACCCCATGGACTGCCGCCCACCAGGCTCCTCCATCCATGGGATTTTCCAGGCAAGAGTACTGGAGTGGGGTGCCATCACCTTCTCCATAGTCTGACTTTTTATGTTCTAGTTCACGTACCTGTGACATGCCCTAGTTGTTAAATAAAAGATATTAAGGATGTAAGATCTATACACCTTCAGTGCATGCTTCCTTTCTTTTTTATAATTTATTTCTTTATTTTATTGTTGGCTGTGCTGGGTCTTCGTTCCGGCTCACGGGCTGTCTCTGGCTGTGGAGAGCAGGGGCTTCTCTCCAGCTGCGGGCGAGGGCTCCTCACTGCCGGGGCCTCTCGTTGCAGAGCACAGGCTCTGGGCGCATGGGCTTCCATAGTTGCGGCACTCGGGCTCGGTAGTCGTGGCTCACGGGCTCAGTTGCTCTGCGGCGTGCGGAATCCTCCCGGACCGAGGATCGAACCCGTGTCCCTTGCGCCACCAGGGAAGTCCTGGCGTAAGATTCTTAATCAACATTTTTTGTCCAAGAACCAACAGCATGCCTGGCAACTAGACATTCATTGGTGGTAGTTTAGTTGCTAAGTCGTGTCCGACTCTTGCTACCCCACAGACTGTAGCCCGCCAGGCTCCTCTGTCCGTGGAATTCTCCCGGCAAGAATACTGGAATGGGTTGCCATTTCCTTCTCCAAGAAATTCATTAAATACTATTAAACTGACATCAAATATGTAAGTTAAGTTTTCTCTAATACTATATTCTAAATAATGTAATATTCTCAGTTCCTTATTAGATCTTCCTTATAGTTAGTTAAGATTTTGTCCATCTGGGTCCTGTGGTTGGAAAGAAAATCCAATGTCTTTACAGCAGTCCCTTCAGTGTTTAGTATAACCTGATGGAAATGGCACTCTGCTATTACTGGGAAAAGAAGGCTTTCTCTTTTACTTTGAAGAAGCTCCAGACCGAGAAACATTTCCAAAGGGTGTCCATTGGTTGCAGCAGCCTCTTTGTCTTTCCTTCTGTGAGCTGATCCCAAATAACCCCCGCACAATGTCCTGCTAGGTTTCTCTCCCAAAGGTAACTGGGGGTTCTGCCGGCACCTTAAGCTGCTGAAAGTAAAATAGAAGAGGCGCTTCTCAAAAGCGAGGGCTCATTCACTCAGTAGGTACTGCTTAATCCTGGAGAAGGCAATGGCAGCCCACTCCAGTATTCTTGCCTGGAAAGTCCCATGGACGGAGGAGCCTGGTGGGCTGCAGTTCACGGGGTCGCGACTGAGCGACTTCACTTTCACCTTTCACTTTCACGCACTGGAGAAGGAAATGGCAACCCACTCCAGTGTTCTTGCCTGGAGAATCCCAGGGACGGGGGAGCCTGGTGGGCGGCCGTCTACGGGGTCGCACAGAGTCGGACACGACTGAAGCGACTTAGCAGCAGCAGCAGCAAGCGCTTATTGTATAGAAGCGCCGTATGCTGTGGGGAATCGCAGAAGAAATAAAAGATGAGGGCTCTGCCATCATTTTTAAAAACAGATTCATAGGGAAGACGAAGACAACAGATGAAAACTACAGAGTAATGGTATATTAATAAATTTTAAAATACACTTACAATCTGAGTATTACAAGAACAGTACTTGAAAATGTTATCCCATCTCAACAGCATAATAACTTTTTCCTTACTTTTTGGTATACTCTCCTCCACCTGTCTGTCTCTCAGACTCTCTCCCAATTTCCAAGTTTAAGTTGAATAGTAGATTCTTTCAGGAAACTCCTTAGCCATTCCAGGCAATGGGTTTCTCTCATTTCTCAGCACTACAGTATCTGTGATTTGTTACTCTCAGTTGGCTATAGTTGCATAATGTCTTATAGTGTTATTGATCCAGTCCATATGTCACTAAAAATATGCATTATGTTTTGAACTCTTATATGTAAAAGGTACGATATTTTAAGCATGGCATGTGGAATTATATCATGTAATGTCACATCCTCCTAAGAGGTATAATTTTTTATACTGTGACTTTCCAAATAGAGAAACGATAACTCATTAATGTACCCAAAACGTCAAAAACTTGAATCCAGATCTATCTGACTCTTAAAATCATTCTCTAAATGCCTTTTTCTGTAATAATTCTTAGCCCCCTTTTTTTGGTGGGGGAAGTGGGAGTCACTTATTCTTTTGAAAATTTGACCAATTTGACTGTCATTTCTGATAACACAGCAGGTTAGAGGTCCCCAAAATCCCACCAGGTGAAAACTTCCTGAAAACATTGAATAAACTATTTCAAAAGAAGTGGTGAGAGAACACAAATCCAGGAACAGAGTGTGGAAGCCGGCACTGCCTCGGGGCCAGATGCTGGTCCCTTATGGCTTAGAGCTTCAATTTTAATGACAGTGAAAGATGACATGGGGCTAGAGGCTCTGACATAAAGGAGGACTCACAAAAGGCAACACCAGGTGGTGTAAACGGAAACAAAATAATACTCCCCCTTACAGCAGATAATGATCAAGAGATGTGCCCGTATCAGTCTTGTCTCCAGATTCAGGGAGGAAAACAAAACAAAACAAAAAACAGCTCCTTACTTGAGAATTCTTAACTACAAGTCAACTTTCACATAAAATCGGGTCTGGAAATTACCATAATGATGTGATCTGAAAAATACCAGGTGTCAAATTAAGTCTGAAGTCTTTCCAGGTGAAAAGGGCTGCCAGATGCCTTGTCGTTGCTGTTGTTCAGTTGCTAAGTTAGGTCTGACTCTTTGCAACCCCATGGACTGCAGCACGCCAGGCTTCCTGTTCTTCACTATCTTCTGGAGTTTGCTCAAATTCCCAAATACCTAACAGAAGCAAACTGAAATTCTCTTTATACAAAGAACCCTAAACCCAAACTTTGATGCATTCCATTCCCAACAGTTCAAGGGGAAATTTGACCACCAAAACAAGAAGAGAAGAGAGAGAGAGGAAAAATAAAAAAGAAAGCCACCACAAAGAAGTGTATTGAGAAATAAATAAACAAGAGAATCCAAGCAGTGCTTGTACCCTTCTGAGATTGGAAAAGAGTTTCTGAGGTGGCTGTATAAGTGTCAGTGGGGTAGTCCCTAGAGGGGTGTCCAAATATCTCTTGACTGTTAACTACAGTCGTCTGTTAATAAATTTGTCATATAATACATAATATAGCCTCCCAAGGTGACTGAGAGTATTTATCTGTTTACATCCCATCATCATTCTTTTAAAATTAATCCACTATTTCCACAAAACTATTTTCACATTAAAGAAATCCCTCTTGCTTTTTAATGCTTACCGTATTTTGTCTATTTTATCTAAGCCTTACTGACAACCCTGATCACTTTTTACCTTGTATTGTAAATTTTTATGTATAAGTCTTATCTCTCCTATTAAGCAGTACATATTCTATCTAATCTACATTTACACATCTCAAATAATCTTACCAAACATCATCATCATTCAAATAAATGTTGAATGAAAACTAATAAAACTGCAGATAACATATATTGGATACTTACTATGTTCTATGATAGCACTTTGCTTAAATCATTTAGTAGACAGACATAAACCAACCATTCTAGGAAGAGACTATTAGCGTCCCCATGAAGCTGATGAAGGAACAGACACTCAGAGACGTTAAAACCCAACAACCTTGTCCAGGGTTAAATGACTAGAGGGATCAAAACCAGTATTTCAGCTGGAGATATCACAGAGTCAGGAAGCTTAAGCCCTGTTCAATAAGAAACACTGCCCTATAGTCAGCCCTATAAGAGATGGCAATATATATGGCAAAGTCCCCAATTCTACAATCAAGAATTTCAATAAAAAAAAAAATTGTGTCTGTAACCCAGTTCTGCCAACATAACCTTTGAGGCATCCTTGGACAATCATAAATCTCATCCTTACTCTTAAAAGGAGAGATATTATAGATTGGCTGGAAAGTTCTTTCACCCTGTAAACCTATGTGCTAGCAAACTCGTTTACCCAGATTTCTCTAATACAGACACTGTCTTGCACAGATTCCTCACTAACCTTCATCCATGTCCTCCTCTAACCCTTTGCATTCTGTCTTTCCTGTCTCTTTCTCTTGGCTGGTCTGGTTCTACTGACCTCTAAGACACTACCTCCATTCTCTTTTTCCATGAAGACCTCGGCAGCTCACAGTAATTGTCGTTTGCCCTAAAGGATGTAGCGCTTTCTGTTTAACACTGTTCTTATTCACGGCATGCTATTCTGAGTTGGCATCCAGCATACAAGTGCCTTAAGTTCAGAAACTTAAGGGGTTTTGGGGCTTTTGTTTTGTTAGTTTTTTATGTTCTACAGCATGTACCACAATCATGGAAACATTATAAGAACTTATTCACATATGATTATTTTTTCTTTTTAAAAAGTTGATGCTTAATCAAGGGGGGACTCAATGGGAAAATTCAGAGTTTGCAGCATCAGTGAGAAGCTCTGAAACTACATTCTCCAAGGCCAGTGAGTCAGAGTCAGAACAGACTGCTTTGAAGTCACAGCCTAGACATTAGACCTCAGTCAATGTCTGTCATTGACAAAGCTGATGATGTAGAATGGAAACAGATCAACCCTACCAAAATCAGCATTTCTGAATGATGGCTTTCCTTAAAGGAAAAAAAAAATGCAACCAATAAGGCACAAACTATAAATAAAACAAAAACAAAAATTTGTCTGTAGTTAAAAGGAAATTATAGAAAAATTAAAGAAAACAAAATTATTAATTAGTGAAAGTAGTGATGAGCACACTATTCCTTTCCAAGCATGATTTCTGTAGAGAAAGAATCAATAAGCCAGCCAATCTGGACAAGTTGGTTCTTGGGTCATTTCCTCTGCAGTCGTGTCTGGTTAGAAACTTGTCCATAATTCATAGTCATCTCTCAAAGGACAATCATTTCCACCTTCTCTCCTTCACTTATTCTGGGCAAATAGCCTCACTTTCTGCTTCACCAAGAAAACAGAAAACAGGAAAAGGAACTCTTGAAACTTACATGGTTCCATGTCCTTCTCCTCACTTTCTCCCCACCAGACACCGGACTCTCTCAATCGGCTTCAAATTAGCCTCAGTTTCTCAGGCATGTTCAGCCCTCCCACCTGCTCTCCCTCCTAAGAGCATTGAAATATTTTCACAATTTCTCCTATCTTAATAAAAAACCTCCACCCTATAGCCCACGTTCCCCTACTACATCTCTTCATTTAAATATTAAAATATATTTGTTCTTTCTCTCCTTACCACACACAATCTGGTTATCCAGTTGCAACCTGGTTTGCAACATCCATGCCCCCTGAAAGAGCAAATAGTGCCCTGGTGTCTCAGATGGTAAAGCGCCTGCCTGCAGTGTGGGAGAGCCAGGTTTGATCCCCGGGTTGGGAAGATCCCCTGGAGAAGGAAATGGCAACCCACTCCGGTACTCTTGCCTGGAAAATTCCATGGAATGGGGAGCCTGGTAGGCTATAGTCCATGGGGTCGCAAAGACATGACTCAGCGACTTCACTTTCACTTTCAGATGTTGGACGTGCCTTTGGGTTCCGATACTCTCAAGTGTGGATTCCAGCTCCTCCGAAGCTGTTTGACCTTCTGCAGTTGCCTGGCTTTAAGTTTCATTTCAGCCTATGTAAGTGCTTCATCTGAAGACTGTCATGATGATTAAGTGAGGAAGTGCGGTTAATGAATTGAGCTCAGGTCCTGACTAATATGCTGCCATTTACCAAGGGCTTACTGCCCTGGACCTCCCTGAATGTTTTGATCCTATGGTGCCTTCCTCCTCCTTGACCTTCTGTCTCCCCTTCCCTGCTAATGCTGTTGGCTGTTCCCACAATGATAATTGCAGAATTCCCCAATGAGTTCTAAAAAGTTGAGAAATATAATAGAAATCAGATCAGAATCAATGCACTAGCTTTATCGAAGGAAAACAATTGGATGCTTTTTTGTGTTGTTTTGTTTTTTCATCACTGAGTTGTTTCTCTTTTGCAACCTATCTGTAGCCTCTCAGGCTCCTTTTGTCCATGGGATATCTCTGGCAAGAATATTGGAGGGGGTTGCCATTTCCTCCTCCAGGGGATCTTCCTGACCCAGGGATCAAACCTGTGTCTCTTGCATTGGCAGGAGGATTCTTTACCACTGAGCCTCCTGGGAAGCCCATTGAATGATTTACTTAAGGCTAGAATGAGAATTTCACTACTTTCCCAAGCACTTGGACCCACAGGAGACCATAACTCCCTCCCACCCAGAAAGGGACCCAGTTGTCGACTGCAGACCTCCTGCCCTCCTCTTTCTCATCATCATAGGCAGCTTGCTGAATGGGGACAAGGACTCTGGGCTTGTGGCCCTGGCACCCCCAAAAGGCTGGAGCAGGCAGGCTCACTTCTGCCAACCCCACCACACGGAGCCATGAGTGAGGGTGTAGAAGTCCCTATCTTAAGAGATCAGGTAGGGAGGCCAGGAGAGAAAGAAACTAATGTCTCCCACTTTATCTGTCTGATTCTACCCCTCTTTGGCTGGGCATTCCTTCACAGCTTCTGTGCCTCTTCCCTCCCTTAAATGTCTCTCTTCATTAGCAATTCACTTAAGCCCTCTCCCCATCTCTGTGTACATGCCCTCTTAATGTTTAATTTCATACACCCTGAGGCTTTCAATTATCATCAATATGCTGATGACTCCAAAATCTGCCTTCTTATTACGGGGAACAAATCACCACAAATGCATTTCTTTATTAAAGTGTTCAACACAGATGTATTCAGACAGCTTCTGTGGGTCAGAAGTCTGGCTGTGGCTTAGCTGGGTCCTCAGCCCTTATTCCCGCCAGGCTGACGTCAAGCTGGTGGCTGAGTCTGTGAGCTCAGCGGAAGCTCAGCTCTGATTCTGAACTCACATATTGTTAAAATAAATTCAGGTCCCTGTAACTGCATAGCTGAAGTGCCCATTTCCTTGTAGGGCAACAGGGGACCACTCTCATCCCCTGAAGCCACCCCCAGATTCTTGCCACGTGCCCTTCTCCCCAGCATGCGTGTGTGGTCAGTCGCTTCAGTTGTGTCTGACTCTTTGCAACCCTATGGACTGTAGATGGACAGGCTCCTCAGTTCATGGGATTCTCCAGGCAAGAATACTGGAGTGGGTTGCCATGCGCTTCCCCAGGGGATCTTCCCAACCCGGGGATCGAACCTGCGTCTGCTGCATTGCAAATGGATTGTTCACTGACTGAGCCCTTCCCAGCTGGCCCTTCTCCATAGGTCTCCTGATAAAAATGCAGCTTACATCTTCAAGGCCAGCAGGAGGATCTTTCTGTTCACAAAGACCTCATCCCTCCTTTAAGGGTTCACCCAGGATAATCTCCCTTTTGATTAACTCAGAGTTAATTCATTAGTAATCTAGTGATGGAAGTGGAATATCATTATACACATAAGTCACACTCACATTAGGGTGAGGGGGTTGATTATACAGGATGTTTACACCCGGAGGTGGAAACCTTAGTAAAGATAATCTTAGAATTCTTCCCACTGCACAGCCCAGTTCTCTCTTGCCCCTGAGTTATGAGTTATTTTATATATGCAATCTCATCTCTGTACAAAATACCTCTTTTTAACATGATTTATTCATTGGCTGTGCCAGGTCTTCTTTGCGGCCTCAGGATCTTCACTCTGCTGAGGCACGTGCGATCTTTCAGCTACAACATGTGAACTCCTAGTTACAGCACGTAAGCTCTTAGCTGTGGGTGTGTGGGACCCAGTTTCCTGACCAGGGAGGCCTCCTGCATTGGGGGCACAGAGTCTTAGCCACTGGACCACCAGGGAAGTCCCGACCAAAGGCCTCTGAACAGCTCCAGTTAGAGGTCCCACTGGCTTCTCAAAGCCAATGTAAGCGAAACCAAATTGTCTGTTTTCTTCATTCTACTGGGCCAATTGCAGCAGAAGTTCATAATACTTCACAGCATCTGCCCGGTACCGTGAGCCCCTCCGAGAAAGGGAACTTTGAGGGTTCATTTAATCCATGTCCACGAGTGATGGACATTAGTGGCATGTAAAAGAAAGGACACAGCTCTGTTCTTCAAACTAAAGCTGACTAGACCAGGAGTGTGTGCATATCCCGAAGGAAATAGGCTAGATGAATGTGAGACAGCCACCACTGACTGTGTAGTGATAAGAGGCACCTCATATGGGTGATGGGACATTCACCTCACCAAAACTTTGAGTAAGATGATATTTCCTTCCCAACCATGGAAGTTATCTTTCTGGAAATTATCATCTTCAGAAAAATCTGCATAATCAATGCAGAGTAAGAGGGAAAGCAATGGCCTCAAATATTCATATGAAAACCATAAATAAGCATTTAAAAGACTTCCATTAAAAAAAACTAAACCGTCGGGGTGGGCGCCATTTTGGGACTGAGACTGGTTGTGGGGGAGGGAAAAGCGGCAAAAGGGGATTATTCAAAGTACCGAAAACCTCCTCCTGGGATCGAGAGCAGCGGCACCCCTAGGCCAGGGGCACCTCTGGTTAAAATTAAAAAAAAAAAAAAAACTAAACCGTCAAACTTCCTCTCTTGCATTTTTTTCTGAATCACCATGCTCAGTTCTTTAAGAAACATTGCAAGATATGCATGCCCGCCTGAGATTTCCTCCCGAGTTTTCTTCTGTACAAAAAATATATATATATTACAGCTTCTAAATCTTTCAGACTAGTCTTTTCTGGTTGAAATGCAGTGGATTTTGACTTCTATTCTTTTTTTGTTTTTGCAAGTCATGAGGAAAAACAGCGGCCTGTCCTTTACAGAGAATATATATATATTTTTAATTTATTTTTTATGTCAGTTCTTTATTGGAGCATAATTGCTTTACGATGTTGTGTTGGTTTCTGCTATACACAAAGTGAACACTTACGTTAGTCAGTTGCTCAGTCGTGTCCGACTCTTTGCGACCCCATGGACTGCAGCAAGCCAGGCTTCCCTGCCCCTCGCCATATCCCAGAGCTTGCTCCAACTCATGCCCATCGAGTCAGTGATGCCATCCAGCCATCTCATCCTCTGCCGTCCCCTTCTCCCCCTGACTTCCATCTTTCCCAGCATCAGGGTCTTTTCCAGTTATACGTACGTACACATATACCCTCTCTGTCTTGAGCCTCCTTCCCAGCCCTCCATCCTACTACTCTAGATCTTCACGAAGTGCAGAGCTGAGCTCTCTGTGTGAATGGACTTGTGGACACTGGGCGGGAAGGGGAGCGTGGGACGAACGGGAGAGTAGCCCTGACATATTTGCACTACTGTGTGTACAGAGAACGTGTGACTGGGATCTGTTCTAGTTCTGGCCTGGACTTGGTCTCCAGTAGATGGTAGATCAGCCAGTAAAGTATAAAAGGAACTTGACTCTGCATGTTCCCAAATTTTATGTAGAGATCATATAATTTCTAGGGTGACTTACATTTTAGGTAAGAGTAGGAGCCCTCCAGAGCTTCCACATGTACAGAATTCCTAGTACTGCCTCTAAAGAATGGAGCGAAGCAGAGTTAGGAGCAAGAGAAAGATGCTGGCGAGTCAGATGCAATCAGTGGGTATTTGCTTAAATGTTATTCAGCTGCTTTATTCTGGTACCACATTCAAAGCCTTCTCTGGTTTTATCTTGCTTTTTTTCTGCAGGGCCTGAGAAGGATGCAGTTCTGTAGCGAACCAATCCTCAGGCTTTATATGGGCTGCCCAGGTGGCTCAATGAAGGAGATGCCAGAGACAGGGGTTTGATCCCTGGGTTGGGAAGATCTCCTGGAGGAGGAAATGGCAACCCACTACAGTATTCTTGCCTGGAGAATCCCATGGACGGAGGAGCCTGGCTGACTAGAGTCCATAGGGTCAAAAAGAGTCAGACACGACTGAGCGACTAACACTTTCTTTTCAGTTTCAGGCTATATAACTATATATTAGTTTATGTTGGAGGCACGCATCACTTTGCCTCAGAGATTGTGCTACAAAATGGCTCTGTTTCTATCAGAATTTCCCTAACTGCAGTGAATTTTCAATGCAGTAAGGATGGAATACTCTAAACAGTTAAGAGTATCTGAGTACTGAGGAAGTAATTCTGGAACAAGAATTATGAGGCCTGTATTCTATTACCCATTCTAATACTACCTTGCTATGTAATCATAGCTCTGGACAAGTCATAGCCTACAAAGACTTTTATTCAATTAAGTGCAAAGTGAGCAATGTTGACAACTGGGCAACATCCAGTTTGATAAATTCTTTAACAAAGCATTCAGTGTTAGCTAGTCAGTGAGTCTGGGTTGGGAATTGTTAGAGGCTCAACGATATTTTCTTTGCCATACATCCTGGAATGGGGACCTCATCTATTTATTTATTTTTTTCCAATGTGCAGAAGTACTGGCAAAGCTGTATTTCCTAGCACTGGAGAACTGCTTTATGTAACCCTTATCTAGAAAATATTACCTTCCCCTCCACTAAAAGACTTGACAGAAACAAATCTTTCAGCTCTAAGGGAAACAAAGCTCTTGATCAATTGGGTCAGATCCCAACAAGAAGGTCCCTGGTCACAGACAGCCGGACACAGGCATTTACAGCACCGAGGTCAATACGCAGTTACAAAATCAAACAGCAGGATGTGGATGGTTTGGCTTAAAAGTGCATTCTTAATCCCACAGCAGATTTCTCTGGGAGGAGTGGAGTCCTTCACAAGGCAGCATTCTGCAAGGTGAGCTGAGCTTTGCAACCATCCAGTTCTACTCCCTGGGTGAAAAACCAATCTCAAAGGGCACGTGATTTCTTAGGAAGGGCATTAGCTTAATGTTACATTTATCACAAGACTCTCCTATAAAAGGTTAAAAATCTTATGGCATATATATTGGATTGGCCTAAAAGTTCGCTCAGGTTTTTCTGTACCAGGTTATGGAAAAGCCTGAGTGAATATTTTGGCCAACCCAATAATATTGCAGTCCACAGGGACTCGGTCAACAAGTTTCTATCTGGCAGCTGCTACATGCTGGGCACCTACGGTTAGAGCTATAGGCATAGCTACAGCTGCAAGACTGCAAGGTGCTGGCCCTGCTCAGAAACAACCTATAATGTGATGCCTAACACCTGATCTGGTGGTGACAGTGGTAAAGAATCCACCTGTCAGTGCAGCATCCTGAGACCTGGGTTTGAACCCTGGGTTGGGACGATCCCTTGGAGAATCTCCAGTATCCTTGCCTGGAGAATCCCAAGGACAGAGGAGCCCAGGAGGTTACAGTCAATGGGGTCGTAAGGAGTGGGACACAACTGAAGTGACTTGGCACTTGTTGTACAGTCGCCAGGTTGTGTCAGGCTTTTCGTGACCCCATGGATCGCAGCATGCCAGGCTTCCCTGTCTCTCACCATTTCCTGCAGTTTGCACGACTTGGCATGCACAACACCTACTGCAACATTGATACAAATGAATATTTAATGACTTTAGGAGGAACAGATGAATTAATCTAATTGCATGTGACCTGAGGAAATTTACTTAAGCTCTCTTTGCTTTCATTACCTCATCTGATAAAACGGGGATGACAACAATCCATACGTTTAGAATTACAGGGAAGATGAAATTAATTAACACAGGGAATATGCTCCATAAACATAAGCCTTTATAATTAGTTGGGGCGTAAGATGTGTATGTCCGTAAAGCAAATGGAATTCGATAATGAAATATAAAATTGCCCATTATAGGCAAGCAGGAAATAGGGAAATAGGTGAAAATAGGCTTTCCTAGGATGAAATCGATAAAACATAAAGACAGAATTGAGTACAAGAACCATCCGTAGGAGCTGGATCCACAGTTGGACAGGGCCTAGGAGGCCGATGGAGGGAGTTGCAAAATGGTCAGCAATGAACAAAAGCTCAGTGTCAGTTTACCATAACCATGGGATTTAGGAATCCCGACCAGCTTTCAAGGTGCTGTAGAGATCTACACACAGAGTGTTCAAGGGAACTTAGTCTTGTGTAAGTTAAATGAGTGCAAAGACTATTGTCTTGTTATCATGGGCACCCACATAAACGCAAGCCCCTCGTATTTAGAACCCAGAGCAGTTCCCAGGCCTGAGTTACATCTTCCCCAGCATCTCAGAATCAAGAGAGAGAGAGAGAAAAAAACAGGATCTCTTAGTAAATTTTGAAAATTTGCTTGTTAATAAAACTAGATTGTCTCCTAACATTCATCCAGACATTCTCAAATATGATCCAGTAGGCTAAAATGTAACTAAAGCAAGATTAGCTGTAATTGAGTCGTTGCATCACATCACAGGGCTTCCCAGGTGGCGTTGGTGATAAAGAGCCTTCCTGCCAAGGTAGGAGACATAAATGTGTGTTTGATCCCTGAGTTGGGAAGATCCCCTGAAGAAGGAAATGGCAACCCACTCCAGTATTCTTGCCTGGAGATTCCCAAGGACGGAAGAGCCTGGTGGGCTACAGTCCATGGGGTCGCAAAGAGTTGGACACAGCTGAAGTGACTTAGCATACATTTACATCGTCACATGTTCTGGGATCATTTCATACCCAACTGAAGATACCAGCGGTGATTTAGAAAGTGGGACACAGGAAATGGAAAAGGGACTATGGGACTAGAGGATTATAAGACTCTAAGGGTCACTGTGAAGAATAAAAAGGTCTAAAGTATTAACATAAAAGTGAGTGGGCTTTATCAGGGTTCCCAGATATCATGACAATGTGTTAAATCCTATTAATTCAGCACCTATCTGTTGCTTACTCTGTGACATGATTAAGATACATAACAGATTAAACGTAAACACATGCTCAGCCTACTTGTCTAATTCATATTATATGATTAAATAGATGGCATCTTCACACAGTATGAAGAGTGTACAAAGAGTACTTAGGGACCCTGTCTTTACTGGGGGCAAGAGAGCAAAGAGTTTATTAGTGTAACAGCTGCAACCACCCGGGCAGCACGTCACGGGAAAATCCCCCTGCTGTTTCCTAAGAGGAAGCCAGAAGTTCTTGTCATCCTTGGACAAATCCAGGGGACAAGTCTGCTAAGTCCTGGGCTAGGGCTGTGATGAGCTCTCCATCATTCACACATCATTCCTTCTTTCATAGCCGGAGGAATGTGCATGGACCATTTGATGAAGCCCCACTCTCCAACACCTGCTCACTGCCATCTGTGTTCCCAAAGAGGCACAGACCCAGACATACACACACCCACGTGCACACGCACACACACCCCTGCCAAACCCATTCTTAATCTGGGGCGAGTGTTGCCTCCTTCATAACCCTCCTTCATAAGCTGGGCCAGAGAGAGAAGAGAGCTACAAGTTCATTAGCAGAGGACAGGGCTGCAAGAAGCCCTGGAAGAATGTGAGTCCGTATCTCCCCAGCATTGCCAAGGGCAGAGACCCCGGCTCCGCTATTTTGGTTTCTCACAGAGCTATTCTCAGCGTTAGAGCAGGGCCAGCCCTCCAGGCTGAAATGAAGCACTGCATAGGACAACCAACTGTTTTTGTTATATGCTCCATGCTCCCCAAGCCGCGGCCAATTTAGTCATTTCAATTCCAAATAAGTCAAAGCACATACTTACTGAACATCTAGTGCTATATTTGCACTGGGCCATAAGGAATAAACAAAGGCACCTGCAACCTGGTGAGGTCAATGTCCCTTAAGTGAGTAATTAGAGGTAGTGAGTACTTTAGCTGTGAAGTCCTTGATGCCTTGAGACCCTATGGCAGAGGGTCTGGTCCAGTCTAGGGGCCAGGAGGGGCCTCCTGTGGAAGTGATTCTCAAGATGAAGGTTGAGAGGAGCTTACTGAGAGAGAGGCAGGGGCAGGAATACTGGTGTTCCAAGCAGAGGAAGCACAGGGAGCGAGCGAGGGTCGGGGCTAGGGGAAGATGCCCTATTCTAAAGTTCCAGGCCTAGAAGGCTTTTGTCTGTTGGAGTATAAATACAGTTCCTGTGGGTCTGATTCTCCAGCTCAAATATCCCTAAGCTGCTGACCACTAAGACTGAAGTGGGGGTCCTGAGGGACTGGAGGATCCCCGTAAATGTTTACTCAAGCAGCAAGACAATTGGCTGGCATTTCTAGCTTCCCTCGTATCTTATGTTGGGAGAGGTGCTGGTCAGTTCAGTACACATAAATTCAATCATAGTGTGGGAGTGTGGCAAGGATCTTGCAATAAATCCTTTTTGTATGGATACTTAGTCGCTCAGTCATGTCCACCTCTTTGCAACCCCATGGACTGTAGCCCACCAGGCTCCTCTGTCCATCGGATTCTCCGGGCAAGAATACCAGAATGGGTTGTCATGCCTTCCTCCAGGGGATCTTCCTGTCCCAGCAATCAAACCTAGGTCTGCCGCATTTCAGGCTGTTTCTTTACCGACTGAGCCAACTGGGATCCTCTTATAAGTTACTTACTTGTTTGGCTGCTTTGGGGCTTAGTTGCATCATGTAAGATCTTTCTGTAGTAGCACACAGGCTCCTTAGTTGTGGCTTAAGGAGCCCAGGGGTCTCAGGCTCAGTAGTTGAGGCTAGAAAGCTTAGTTGCTCCTTGGCATGTGGGATCCTTATTTCCTGACCAGGGATCAAACCTGCATCCCTGCATTGTCTTAACCACTGGACCACCAGGCAAGTCCTGCGATAAATCCATCTTATTGTGAAGAGCAAAGAAGAGTAGGATGACGACCTTTCTACCACGAGGGAGCCAGTGCAGGGCAATGCCTTTCTCATGTTTAGCAGAGCCTCGTTCTCATCCTGCCCTGTGATCCATTCAGTTCACTTCTGTAAACCTGCTGGTTTTCAGCCATTCCTGACAGGCAAACTTCCCCCAAAGGCAGAAACGTGAAACATTTTAGCTGATTTAAATATAGGACAAGTGAAATCTTTTCACCTTATGAAAAATGGACCTCCTCAAGAAAAAACAAAACAAAACAAAAAAAGAACACTAAACATAAATGGAGGGGATACCCAGCATTAAACACGAAAGGAAGAAAACGGAGCCCTGAAACGTGAGGGTGGAAACCCAACGATGCTTCAAACACAGAAGCCCTTTGCTGCTCCCCTAAGCACTCCTAGTTAGTCGGCTTCTCTTTGGTTTGGTCAATAAGGAGTTGTGGCAGATATCAGGGGGCGGGTGTGAAGTGAGTTCAGGCTATTAGTCCCTTTTCTCTCTCTCTCTGGGATGGTCTCGAGTTGATGATATCCTTTGATCAAATCTCTGCTCCTTTCAAAGTAGCATTCTCCACCTGCTTCAGCCTCCTTGGCTCTTGTACCACCTTCTCTTCATCCATCAAGACCTAAGGATGCTCTGCTGATAGTCCCAGGTCCCTGTATTGGTCCTTGAAGATGCCCTACATGAGCCACACCAATGGGTGCGATCTGCTTATTGTCTTAATGTTTTCTTACAGCTGTAACCTGTTACAGCTATTGATCTGAATTCTATTCAGCATAGCTATGTGATAGTCTCAAGACAAAACCCAAAACTCAGCTTGTCCTAGGTCCTTGCAGCCAGGAGTGGTCCTATGAGATAGCTGAGGCCAAGGAGGGGCAACCAAACATCCTGAAGAGGTGGGCACTTTCTGGAAATGTTCTTTACAAGGAGGAGAGCTCAACTGGTTTGCCTCTCCGTTTCTCTAGCCCTTGACCTTTCTTTGAGGACAGTGGGTGCCACGCCCACCTCTTGAGGATGAACTTGAAAGCCACATGCTAGGGGGAGAGGAGCTGAAAGTGAAAGAATCTGGGAATCTTAAGGCACTGAAGCGACTGTGGTTGTAGCTTCAGACTTTCAATTTCCAGATTATTCGTTACATAATAAAAATAGGAACTTCCCTGGTGGTCCAGTAGTTAAGAATACTCTTTGCAGTGCAGGGGACACAGGTTTGATTCCCAGTCAGGGGACTAACATCACACATGCCTCTAAGAAACTAAGCCTGAGTGCCAAAACTACTGAGTCCGCACGCCACAACTAGAGAGTCTGTGAGTTGCAACAAAGACCCAGTGCAGCCAAATAAATAAATAAGAACAAACAGATCCATATTTGGAGGAGTCTCTGTGGCTGGGTTTCTGTGACATGTGGCCAATACAATTCTAACAGACACTTTGCACTTTTCTCTAATCCAGTTTGCATTAAGCTGGCTGCTTATTTAATCTTCCCAACTTTGTCCTCTTCTGATGTCTCTCAATTCAGTCTTCTTAATGGCTTCTCCAGTCTTTAACTTCACTTCCTTCCTACTTCCAATATCCAGGTACCATGATTTACATCTTTTTCAATGACCCACCTGGAAACCACACCCACTTTCCTGACCCCAGAAAGCTTTCTGTTAAAACTCCCTTGTTCTCAGCCTTCTGAAACAGCTCCAGAAGACTCTAAGAAGAAAGTGGCACATAGCAAGTTAATGTAATAATATATATATTGGAGTTGGAATCAGACAATGTGGGGTTATTTCTCCATTATTTTCTGCTTTGACCAGGGGCAAGTTAGTAATCTCTCTTAGAATCAGGTTTTACCATTAGAAAATATGGGCTAAATTTGTTTTACCTAGGCCATAGAGTTGCTATAAGATTCAAAATCAAATGAAAAGGTTTTCCAGTTTTGAAAAAGCAATTGCACAGTGGGCATACTCATTTATGGATTATTATCATTATTGGAATCATGGCGAGACAGTGCAGAGCACTGGGTAGGAGCCAATTGCAGACCTAGAGGAGTTTAAACTACTGGTACTTCAGGGTTTCCAAAAGCTACACGATGCTATTATTAACATCATTAGCCTCACAAGACTATAGGACATTCACTTCCCCAAATAAGACTGTGCCGTGGGCACTTGATTTTTTTTTTTCCCCTCACTGTTTTGCTCTTAGTCAGTGACATAATTGGAAATGCTGCTGCTGTTGCTGCTAAGTCACTTCAGTCATGTCCGACTCTGTGCGATCCCATAGACGGCAGCCCACCAGGCTCCCCCGTCCCTGGGATTCTCCAGGCAAGAACACTGGAGTGGGTTGCCATTTCCTTCTCCAGTGCATGAAAGTGAAAAGTGAAAGGGAAGTCGCTCAGTCATGTCCGACTCTTCGCGACCCCATGGACTGCAGCCTACCAGGCTTCTCTGTCCATGGGATTTTCCAGGCAAGAGTACTGGAGTGGGCTGCTGGTAAATCAAATAATTCAGAAACTACCTCCTCATCGCACAATAAAAGAATCTGGGTATTTGTTGCAATGCGGTTGGTTTTCTCCCAAGGAGCTGGAAATAGGAGGAATCTGACTTTCTTTTTTTTTGTCTGAACATGACTTTCTCTCCATGGCAGTCTGTACCCTCTCTGCCTAACCAAAGTCACGGGCAATTAGTCTCCATCCACTATGTCACCGAAGTCCTCCGCAGTATTTTCTCAGGAATTAATCTAAGAAATGAGTCTCCATCTAGATTTTCCTGCAAGTTGCCAACCGAGAAGAGGATGTAGCAGAAGTGAGCGTGGCACACACACCTTGCATCTATAGCACCATCAAAGGTTCAGTTAACATAAGATGTAGTGTGGGAAGGCAGTTTTAGAGTTCAACCTTGAAGCTGGAGGGCCTGGGTTCAAATCCCATCTCTGCCACTTCTCATTGCCATGACCTTGGACACATCAGTTAATTTCTCATGCCTCAGTTTTCTCTTCTGAAAAATGGGAATAACAGGAATACCTCTGTCACAAGTGTATAGTAAGAATTGGATTACATTATAAGCAAAATGCTTAGACCAGTACTTGGCACAAAATTCCGTGGATTTTTCTATTTTTGTCCCCTCGTTGTCAGTGAGGCAAAGATGCAGACTGTGTTCCAGATGATTCAGTTACTTAAGAAAAGCTAGCTACTGAATTTTTACTGTAATGCTTAAGTATTGGCATCTCATTTAAAAGCCTTCAACGCTATACACACACCAGGAAAAAAAAATGGCAGAGAGTGGAATTCAGTCTCCAGTCCACTAGTTTTAGCATCTCTGAATTGGAGAAATCTAAAGTAGATGCATAATTTCATGTCAGTTCTGGGTCTTAGAAAAGTCAGTTTCAAGGAGGGCTGTACCTAGATCTTGAAAGGAAGGAAGGGGTGTGAGAAGGAGGTCAGCAAGGACCTGCTGTGTGCCAGCCTCATGCCAACACTTTACAAATATGATTCTGTTACTCTCTCACAATCATGTGGAAAGTGGGACTCGTCATCGTCTTCTCACAGATGGAAGGACTGAGACGCAGAGAAATTAAGCAACTTGTCCGAATTTACGTGGCCAAGATGGCAGAGCGGAGATTCAAACTCGATCTCGCGCCAAAGCCCACATTCTTATTTTTGTTTTCTGAAGACTCCTTACTTAACTAACTCAGTTATTGAGGTTGATCTGCAGTGTTGCAGGTGTGCATCAGAGTAATCCGGGTATGTACGTGTGCTAAGTCGCTTCGCTTGTGTCCTTCTCTTTGTGACCCTATGGACCTGCCAGGCTCCTCTGTCTATAGGATTTCCCAGGCAAGAAAAGTGGCATGGGTTGCCATGCCCTCCTCCAGGGGAGTCTTCCTGACCCAGGGATCAAACCCATGTCTCGTATGTCTCCTGCAGTGGGATATTACTCAGCTATAAAAAGGAACACATTTGAGTCAGTTCTAATGAGGTGGATGAACCTGGAACCTATACTACAGAGTGAAGTCAGTCAGAAAGAGAGACAAATATCATATATTAAGGTGCATATAAGGAATCTAGAAAGATAGTACCGATGATCTAACTTGTAGAGCAAGGAGACGCACACATCAAGATCAGACTTTTGGACACGGTGGGAGAAGACGAGGTTGGGATAAAGTGAGAGAATAGCATTGAAACATACACATGTCCATATGTAAAACAGATAGCCAGGGGGAGTTTGCTGTATGAAGCAGGAAACCCAAAACTGGTGCTCTGTGACCTCCTAGGAGGGTGGGGTAGGGAGGGAGGTGGAAGGGGGGTTCAAGAGGGAGGGGATATAGGCACACCTGTGGCCAATTCATGTTGATGTATGGCAGAAAGTCCACGTTCCTTACCACCTTTTAAACTGACTTGTCAATTAAGCCACAGAAATGAAGGTAGTATTTGCTCCTGATATAATAGGTGAATTCCAAAATCTCAGTGACTTACTCCAACAGGAGGTTACTCCTCACTCATGGAAAATGCAAATGTGTATAGGTAATCAGTGATGTCTTCTGTCCAGTTATTCGGAGACCTGGTTCCTTCTATCTCCTGGCTCAGTTATGCTTCTCTGGGGCCACCGAGGAGGGGAGTGCGTGGAAAGAGCACGGAGAACATTGAAGCAGCTTTATTTATGGGCATTGCTCCCAATCACAGGCCTGTGGGGCCCTAAATGGGAAACCTTAAAATAGAAAAGGGCGAGCTTTGCAGTCGGAAACGGAAACTAAGATGGCGTCTGGCGGAAGAGATGGGGGCGTGGTCTATGTTGTCAAAGCTTTTGACTGGCTCTCTCAATTTCTGTGCACGTGGACAGTGCATGATCACCATAGACTCCTGTTATAATGATGGCACATGANGGGAAGTTCCACTGCCTCTCTCTCTTTCTGCGGAGCGCCCCCCGCACAGGCCAAGTCCCAGCGTCCAGTCACATGATCATACTGGGCAGGAGATAAACCTGGGGAATGTGATCTAGTCATCCTCCAGAAAGTAGAGGAAACAAGTCTGGTAACATCTAGGAGTTTCTATCACAGAAGTCTGGATGTCAATATCCCATCTGAGACTTCATAAATTTTTTTTCAGATGTTTAACTACCAGTTTTTTAATTTTAATTAATATTTATTAGAGTATATATAGTTGTTTAACAATGTTTCATTAGTTTCTGCTGTACCACAGACATTTAATAACTCTTTTACCCACCTAGACCCAGTGCCTTGGTCCTAAGCAGTAGTGGTGGTGGTGGTGGGCTTTGAAATTAGGTGGTAGGATTTGCAGCCTATCTTGACAGTGATAAAATCTCATAAATAAGTATTTTCTTGAGAACATGTTTGGCCGCTGCTGTATTAGTGTATTACAAAGGCCATTTCTTTCTGACAGTCTGTAACCTTAAAAAAAAGTAGTTACAATGTGGACATTCCTTTAAATCCCATAATCCATCATCAACAACAGTATTATGTGGTAACTCCCACTTTTAAATTGAATTTTAGTGCTCTCCATTAACAGTTCACTAGGGAGAAATGACAAATCATTTCATGGCTCAACAGCAGCAGACAGATGCGTTCAACAAAGAAAACGAGGTCTGGTGTCAGCAGGGGGTGGACGAAACGTGTAGCCCCTGAATCAAGAGTAGTCGATTTCCACGTGTAGAATGACACCATTTAACCTCACTAGGGGTTATTAGCCCGTTCTTTTTGGATGAACAGCAAAATGTGTCTTCTTGTTTCTGTTCACTTCCATATACCTTTTACAACAGTGGGTACAGGAACTATGGAAGTTTCCACTTTTTTGCTCTGAGCCAATTTGTTCCTCTCCTTTAAATGGAAGATGTTCCAGGGTACCTACATTTTTCCTCCCTTGAGATTGTTCTTTCTTTCTAAACTCTTCAAGGAAAATCGGCACTGGAGCCTCAGTCTGTTAGAAAGACTTGTAAATGCATCTGGGATTTGGTTTCCTCACACAATGCTTTTATTTTAATGCAGGGAACCCCCCCACCCCCACCCACCCACACACCAGGACATTGTCTGCATTCAGCACAGCTGTCTTTGTTTTAGCCAGCCACAGGAGGCGAGGAGGGGCAGGATGGCTGTCTTATACAACCTCTCTCCTGAAGAAAACGGTAACATTATGGTGATTTTTAAAATTTTTAATTTAATTCTTTCATTGAAGTAGAGTTGATTTATAATGTTGTGTTAGTTACAGGTGTACAGCAAACTGATTCAATTAAACACACACACACACATATCTACATTCTTTTTTCAGTTTCTTTTTCCTTAGAGGTCATTACAAAATCCTGAGTACAATTCCCTATGCTCTCCGGTAGGCACTTGTTGGCTATCTATTTTACATATTGTAGTGTGTATCTGTTAACCCCAACCTCCTAATTTATCCCTCCCCCCTCTTTCCCTTTGGTAACCATACATTCATCTCTAGGAGCAAGCTCCCACCCAATAGAGATGAACATCCATGCCGTAGTTTGCTTTTCTGTGACCACCAAGTACTCTGGCCACCATCTAGGAAAAGGAAATTTAACGCACAGTCAGAAAAAGCAAATGGCATAGTTTGTTAAGCAGTTGCAAGTAAAGAAAGGATTCCCCGGCGGGGCTCAGTGGTAAAGAATTCACCTGCAATGTAGGAGATGTGGGTTTGATCCCAGCATCAGGAAGATCCCCTGGAAGAAGAAATGGAAACCCATTCCAGTATTCTTACCTGGGAAATGCCATGGACAGAGGAGCCTGGGGACAGAGGACCATGAGGTCGCACGGAGTCAGACACGACTGAGCGACTAAAGAACAACAGGAAGTAAAGAAACTCCAAGTCAAGTCCTGCTGGCCACCTGAAGCACACAGCTGTTCTCAGCATCACTTTCAGTTGCTGGAGGGAGGGTTTACTACTGCTACTGCTAAGTCACTTCAGTCGTGTCCGACTCTGTGCGACCCCATAGACGGCAGCCCACCAGGCTCCCCTGTCCCTGGGATTCTCCAGACAAGAACACTGGAGTGGGTTGCCATTTCCTTCTCCAGTGCGTGAAAGTGAAAAGTGAAAGGGAAGTCGCTCAGTCATGTCCGACTCTTCGTGACCCCATGGGCCAAAGCCTACCAGGCTTCTCTGTCCATGGGATTTTCCAGGCAAGATTACTGGAGTGGGGTGCCACCGCCTTCTCCAAGGGAGGGTTTAATCCCACCCGAGTCCACAGAGGTCCGTAGCATCACCATTTTCCTCTACTAGAAATCAACTTCCTCACCTATTCCAAAACATCCCAGTTATTAACCCGGTTTCTCTGTTGTTACACTCACCCTGAGAAGTTCTAGCACTTGGACTCCTGGCAATGTGGTAACACAAGGAAAGAGTCTTCATGTCCCCTTCCAGAGAAGGAATGCATGCTTTAAACTCATGAGCTCCTCCCACCCTCCTAAGAACTATTAGTCCAGATCAGGGTACAGTCTGGTTGAATTCTGGTGAGGGCTTTCCCCTGATTTACAGACAGCTGTCTTCTTGCTGTGTCTGCTCCTGGCAGAAGACTCCATCCTCATGATCGAATCACCTTCCAAAGATTCCTTTCTCCAAATACCATCATGTCAGAGATGAGGGTTTCAGCAAAAAAAAAAATTTGGAGGAATACAAGCCTGCAATCCATAACAATTAAAACCATCGTGAGCTATCATATGCAGTAGGATAACTATAATAATAAAAAATTTTTAAATAATAAGTTTTGTCAAGGATAAGGATGTGGAGAAATGGGAGTCCTCATGCATAGCTAGTGGGTCCTTATAATGGTGCAGCAGCAATAGAAAATATGGAAATTCCTCAAAAAAATTAACATAGAATTATCATTTGACCCAGCAATCCTACTCCTAGGTGTATACTCTGAGGAGGGCACAGCAACCCACTCCAATATTCTTGCCTGGAGAATCCCATGGACAGAGGAGCCTGGTGGGCTATAGTCCATAGGGTCACAAACAGTTAGACACGACCGAAGTGGCTTAGCAAGCAAGCAGGTATATAACCAAAAGGATTGAAAAAAGGTATTGAAGCAAGTATTCATACACACATATTCATCATAGCATAACTCACAATAGCCACAAGGTGAAAATGACCCAAGTGTCCATGAATGGATGAATGGGGGAACAAAATGTGGTCTATATGCATAATGGAATATTATTCAGCCATAAAAATGAATGAAGTTCTGATACATGTTACAGTGTGGATGAACTTTGAAAACGTTATGCTAAGTGAGAGAAAAAAGGCACAGAATGATATGTTTTCCATGAGTCCTTTTACATGGAATACGTAAAATAGATAAATCCATAGACACAGAATGCAGAGTGTAAGCTGCAGGCTGCCTTGGGGAGGGAGGAATGGGAATTCACTGCTTAGTGGGCATGGGGTTCTCTTTTAAGATGATAGCACTGCTTTGCAACTAGATAGAGATGATCCTTTTCAGAACTTTATGAATGTGCTAAATGTTCCTAAATGGCAAATTTTAAAGTGGTTCATTTAGTTATCTAAATTTTACTTGCATTTAAAAATGTAAGTTCCATGTATATTTCCAGACGCATGTGAAGTTCTATTCTGATGATATGTGACCAGAGATTTCAACACTTGAACGTCCTATTTTCCTCCTTTTGCCCCATGTTCTGGGATGAGTATGTCCCCTCAGAACCTGTATATTGAGATCCTAACCTCCAATGTGATAGTATTNNNNGGGTGTCTGGAAGATAATTAAGTCAGGAAGATAGAGCCCTCATGAATGGGATCAGTATGTATATATATATATACACACACACACACATATATATACACGTTGTGTGTATATTGTGTGTATACATAAATGGAACACTAGCCATAAAAAAGAATGCAGTCTTGCCATTTGTGCATTTGTGACAACATGCATAGACCTTGAGGGCATTATGTTAAGTGAAATAAGACAAACAGACAAAGACAAATACTGTGTAATGTCACCTTATATGTGCAATGTATAAAGCAAGACTAATAAAGAAACCAACCAACCCGCAAAACCTAAGGTCACAGATACAGAGAACAGGTGGTTACCTGCTGGAGCAGGTGGGGATTAGCAGTGGGCAAAATGGGTAAAGGGGGTGGAAAGTTACACATTTTAGTTATAAAACAATAGGTCAGGGCTTCCCTGGTGGTCCACTGGTTAAGAATCTGACTGCCAATTCAGGAGACTCAGATTCAATCCCTGGTCTGGGAAGACCCCACACACCATGGGGGAACAGAACCCACCTACCACAATTACTGAGCCTGCGCTCCGGAGCCTGCAAGCGGTAACTGCTGAGCCCATGTGCAGAAACTGCTCGAGCCTGTGTGCCTAGAGTCTGTGGTCCACAACGAGAGAAGCCGCCGCAGTGATAAGCCCACACACCCCAACTAGAGAGTAACCCCCACCCAGCAATGAAGACCCAGCATAGACAAAAATAAATAGTAATTTTTAAAAAAGAAAAAGTGAGTCAAAGGAATGTAATGTGCCACATGACAACTCCGGTTAATAATACTGTATTGCATATATGTAGGTCGCTAAGGGAGTACATTTTTAAAAGCCTTCACCACAAAAAAAGAAAAAATACATAACTATGTGTGGCGACAGATGGTTACTAGACTCATAAAGATCACAATGCAATCAAGTATTAAATCACTATGTTGTATACCCAGAACTAATTCAATGCTAGATGTCCATTATGCATCAAAAAAAGTAAGCCATAGTAAGTTCCCTTGTTCTCTTGACCTTTCTGCCATGAAAGGCTAGGAGAAACACTGAGTTGGCCAAAATTTCAGTCGGGTTTTCCCATAACATTTTAACTGAAGGAAGTTTTTGACCAATTCAATAGCATCCCTGAAGACAGCTCTTGCCAGTCCCCAACCATATTGGCTCCCTGATCTCGGAGTTCCAGCCTCCAGGACTGTGGTGGCTTATCCGCATTGTTGATAAGCCACCCAGCGGATGGTGTTCTGTTCCAGTAGCCAGGACAGACTGAGATACCATGCCGCCTCACCACCATCCTACCAGCTCCAGTCCCCATGTATCAAGCTTGAGACTTCGCTTACCCTCTCATTTTGACATCCCTGACTCACTGCTGGTCCAGCCTACAGAAGATGCTGGGCATACTGGGGGCAGGACTGTTCAGCCGTTCCAGTGCCTGCCACAGAGATGTGCAGTGATTGATAAGCAGCCAAAAATAACCAGGGTAGGCAGAATGTTTCTAAATAGAAATGTGATGCACTTGCAAGTGGGCATGAAGTGAATATGGCAGAGCCCCAGAGAGACAGCAGATGGGTAGTTTAGACGCAGCTGCTGTCACTGGGTGGGAGAGAGACTTGTTGATCACCATAGAGATAGGGGGCAGTGAAGACTTATTTGGGGAGAACGTTTCAAGGGCATAAAGAATGGAAGTAGTCTTTTCCCACCTGAAACTCAATAAAGGGATTATAAAATCAGATTTGTGGTAATGGGTTGGGGATTAAGAACTGATAAAAGCCCTTAGCCTTTAGGTGAGGGTTTACCATAGTGCAGAACACAGAGGATCCCATGGTGTGACGCCCACCCCTTAAGTAACGACTGTTAGGCCACAGAAGCATCTGAAAGGTCTTAAGAAAGAACTTTACATGCTAGAGCAGTTACTGCATTTTTTTTTCAAACCTGGGGAGCAAAGAACCACATTTAGTCACTTTCAGGAGACTGTCATTTTTGTCAGGCTCGCCCATCTCTTCAGACCTTTGTGGGAACTTCTTGGCATCGTGAAGGGGGAAGGACCAGGTCTGCACCTGTGGTCTCTTCTCCACTGGCATCTCCTGACATGCAATTCATCGCATCTGATCTTTGGTCTAGGCTTGTTAGCACCACCATGACGTTTGTAATTTACTTGAAATGACATCAGCCGAAACAGCATGGTATTATGTGTGTGTTGGTGAAAACTGTGTTTTAGTGCAGCCAGGTGCTTTATTCTGGAACTCACACTCCTAGCATTGTAGGCACATCCTGGAGGTAGCTGCTATTTTGTTTCTTTTATTTAAGCTGAACAAACACGAAGTGTTTACTTTAGGCTTTGAAAATACTAAGCCAAAATAACCCAGGAATAATACCAGAATACTTTAGTTTATCTTCCAACAGCATCAAAGGCATGATGGGTTCTTATAGATGAGATAAGTGATTATTCAGAATATGTCATGGCTAGAATATTGTAAGGACCCCCCTTACTGCTTCTTGAACATCTGATCACATGTGCAACCTTTTTTCTGAGGGAGAACGCTGGAGCTGGCCTCTGCATGGTCCTGTGACTAGCTTTAGGATCAGAAGTTTCTGGTTGTATATTTTCTGCTCTGATAACAGAATCCGGCCTTTAGAATATTGTTGTCTGCTCTAGGTGAACTTTCTATACAGAGTTGGTTTGATGAGCATTAAGTTTACAAAGATGGCCTTTCTCATTTTGTTTCTTTGTATCTATCTATCTGGTTGCATTGGGTCTTAGTTATAGCATACCGCATCTTCACTGTGTCCTGCAGGACCTTTGGTTGTGGTGCACAAACTCTCTATTTGTGGGGTGGGCTAGGTGCCCTGTAGCATGTGATATCTTGGCTTACTAACTAGGGATCAAACCCATGTTCATTCTTAACCACTGGACCACCAGCAAAGTCCCTATCACATTGTTTCTTGCCTACTTGTTACCAAATGTTTGGTTTTTGTTTGTTTGTTTAGTAAATATCCAAATGTTGGAAAGAATTTGGTCTAAGACTTGCTCTCATTGGCTTTCCCCGGTGGCTCAGATGGTAAAGAATCTGCCTGCAGTGTGGGAGACCGAGGCTTGATCCCTGGGTTGGGAGGATCCCCTGGAGAAGGGAGTGGCTACCCACTCCAGTATTCCTGCCTGGAAAATCCCATGGAGAGGCGTCTGGCGGGCTGCAGCCCCTGGGGTCACAAAGGGTGGGACAGGACGGAGTCACTTCTTTTTCTTTGTTTGTTTCGCTTTCATCATAATCTCGTGGCAAGATGGTGAAGCTGCAGCTAATGCTCAGCCATCTCAGACTCCTCAGTGGCTATCGTTATCCACCAGGAGCAACCCAGATGGGTTTAAGGAGTGTCAGAGCACGGGGTCCGGGTCTGGCCTCCAGCACGAGTGGGGCTCATAGCATCTGGAGCTGTATTCTCTCACCACCACCGTGCGATGGCCAGGATCCTCTGCCTCTCGGGATCCTGACATGGCCTGTCACACACAGTAAAGACTGCTCCCCACAGCCACATGGGACCTTCTGTGTAGACTTTTTTCTCTTTTTCTTCCTCACTGTGGTGCCAGGAGGAGTGCTCCAATGATGGCTGCTTTCCTGGGTTCCAGAGAGGACACGTCTCCTGTCACCTACCCTGTGATGGCCTGAGTACCACCTGTGATGCTAATAATACCTAAGGGTGGACGCCATTATCTCTGTCTCTGGATAGCCACATCCTTATGCGGTCCTATTTTGGACCACGGTGGGTCCATGGAACCAGTGCTAAGCTGCTGCAGTCATGTCAGACTCTTTGTGACCCCATGGACTGTAGCCCACTAGGCTCCTCTGTCCATGGGAGTCTCCAGACAACAACACTGGAGTGGGCTGCCATGCCCCCCTCCAGGAGATCTTCCTGATCCAGGGACAGAACCCACGGCTCCTGCATTGCAGGCAGGTTCTTTACCACTGAGCCACCAGGGAAGCCCCCTTTTGGAACCAATAGAACAGAACAAAAACAATGGTCTGTCCCTTCAAACACCAGGTAACAAAAGACATAGTGGCTCCTCCATTTTGGGTTCTGTCTGTCTCGCTCAAGTTTGGCTGAGCCAACTAACCCATTAAGAGGAAAATGAATTGCCTCTAAGTCAATGGCAGTCTTGACCCCAGGGAAAGAATTGTATTGTAGAGTCACATAAACAAGGGTGTTATTGTTCCAGGGAACCTGCTGGTATAAGGGGCCAGCTTGGGGGTCAAACATTCATCCAGATGATCTAGATATCCAGGTGTTTGATGGCCATTCTCACAACTTTTTCTCCTTTACCAAGAAGAGAAATGACTGCCATTATTTGAGTGACAGTGATTCAGCAAATTCATAAGTTCACAGACCCATCAAGTTCACCCTGACCAGAGTAACCTAAATCTTTGAGGTGTGCGGCAAGGTCAGGTAATAGTATTGGGGTCTTGGGACCAGGCGGATTCTTGCCTTTATAGATCCCTACCCCAGATCTTGTCCCTTACTTTGTGATTTTGGAAAAATCATGGTCTCCTTAGGTCTTAGCTTTATCATCTGTAAAAATAGATACAAGAATTCCATGCTCTATGTAACAGAGTTTTTAAGAGAATGAAACAAGTTAATATTATGTGGAAGTGTTTGGTAAACTATGAAATGCTATGTAATTATGAAGGATTATTATTATTCAGCCCAATCAATTCAAAAAACCTACATGTAAATTTACAAATTAGAAAGTCATTAGGTGCTAAAAATATTGTTCCAAATCTAATTAAATTAGAAGGATGGTTCATTTGTCAGTTTGTATGCTAAGTATCCAAATAGCGATGCTATGGAATGTAACTAATGAACAGGAATAGAGCAAAATAATAGGTTCATTCTACAGCTAAAGCAACTACCTATATGTTTGCTAAGTCTTAAGAGCAATCTTATTCAGAATTCACTATTTGAAAGATAGGAAATCAGTGCCTTATTAATGACTGATTTGCTTAGGCCTCTTATAAACAGTGTGAAAATATATACAACCTCTATTTGTATTGCAGACAGTGACTGAAGCCATGAAATTAAAAGATGCTCCTTGGAAGGAAAACTATGACAAATATAAACAGCATATTAAAAAGCAGAGATATCACTTTGCTGACAGAGGTCCGCATTGTCCAAGCTACAGTTTTCCAGGAGTCACATACGGATATGAGAGTTGGACCATAAAGAAGGCTGACCACTGAAGAATTGATGCTTTTGAAGTGTGGTGCTTGAGAAGACTCTTGAGAGTCCCTTGGACTGCAAGGAGGTCAAACCAGTCAATCCTAAAGAAAATCCATCCTGAATAGTCATCAGAAGGACTGATGATGAAGTTGAAGCTCCAATACTTTGGCCACCTAATAGGAAGAGCCGACTCATTGGAAAAGACCCTGATGCTGGGAAAGATTGAAGGCAGAAAGAAAAGGGGGCAACAGAGAATGAGATGGCTAGATAGCTTCACCAACTCAATGGACACGAACTAAAGGAAACTCTAGGAGATAGTAGAAGACAGAGGAGGCTAGCGTGCTCCAGTTCATGGAGTCACAAAGAGTTGGACACAGCGACTGACCAACAACATGTCATTGCTCTTTAGTTTTCATAATGTTTTCAGTACACTTACTCCTGTGATTATTATAAGATACTTTAATGCTAACTGAACATTTATCCCAATGCATATACAAGTGAAGAAACTGAGCTTCAGAATGAACGTCATTCCAAGGTCACATGACGATTATGCACCAGTGTGCAGTGAGGACTTGCTGTAGGCTTTCTCACTTCAGGTCCTTCACACTTTCCATTACACTACAGACACTGTGAACTCTATGGATGGGCGATCTTGATTATTCAGCCTTTCTTCCCATCCCTGGGCTATCAAGCAAACACACAATCATTCCCTCTCGGCAAATTAGCTTAAATCACCATTTTATTTTGGCCCCAGGGGAAAATCCACTTACTTCTCTTGCCCAGGTCTGAGTTGGGATAACTTTTCAAATCACAAGAAGTTTTTTTTTTTTTACAAGAAGGAAAATTTTCCAGTATCCCCAATCTTTGTATATGGTAGTATTCTATGAGACTTCCTGTGAAGATGAATTTATCCCCAGGAACTCTGAGGAGCAGAGACTCTAATTTGTCCCTGAAATATAGCTGGAGATGACAAAAATGGTTCAGTACAGCCAGGGTAAGACCAAAGCAGGTAGCAAAGAAGACTTATTCTTGACACCTACCTCCTTGTGAGATTTCTAAGTAGAAGAGAAAAGTGAATTTTCTTTTTGTACCCCTTCTTTTTTCTTTCCTTTTTAAATCTTACTTTTAATCAGATCAGAAAAAGAAATCAGATCAGAAACACCGAATGAAGAAAGAGTCGGGAAATCTGGAATATGTCCATGGAAGATGAGAATAACATTTTGTCAGACATTATGGTACAGATGAACCTATTTGCAAAGCAGAAATAGAAACACAGATGTGAGAACACATGTATGGACACCAAGGGGGAGGAGGGTGGGATGGATGGGGAGACTGGGATTGACATAAATACACTACTATATACAAAATAGAAAGCAAATGAAAATGAGAAGGAAATCCAAAAAAAAAAAAAAGAGGGGTAAGACTATATATATCTGTGTATGTACAGCTAACTCACCTTGCTGTGCAGCAGAAATGAACACAACACGTAAGACGACTCTACTCCAATAGAATTGTTTCAAATAGATAGTGTTAATAATGCAAGCATTGTTCATTGGTTTTCAAATCTCGGAATTAACCTGTAAACAGATCACAGGTTAGGAGTAAAACTTTTGAATACAAAAAATATATTGATGATTGGACACACTTTTAATTCATATTTTCTGACAGCCTCCTTTTCTTCCCCTCATCTCCCGGAAGCGGAGATTCACAATTTGGAGGAAGGGTTTGGGGACAAACCTTGTTCCTCGGATCTTTTGGTGTATGGGGTGTGCTACACCCTGAACTGATCCAGCTGACTGACCTGAGTTGCATTGAAGCCTTTTGCTCATTTCACGATGGGAAGGACTTGGAAGGGTGGGAGAGGGATGGTGTTTCCTCTCCCTGATTGTGAGTATAATCAGGAAATAATTGCATGAGTGGTCGTCTCCCCCATTTCTTTTTTGCTGCTGTTTAAAGAAGATAAGAAATACAGCTTCAGTGATTCTATTTGCTCCACACAATAGAGATGAAGCCCATGGGCGTGCGTGGCACTGCAGATTCCTTCGGGGATTACAATGGGTTGAGAGAACAAGGCGCTGCTGGAGGTATTGATTTCTGACACAATTTTTCACTTTGATGGGAGATGGGGAGCAATGGGAACCAGTAAATATATTTCCAGGAGGTCTTAAAAAAAAAAAGAAAAGAAAACAAGGATTTGAGGATCCAGCTCTGAAGGAGTGGGTATTTGTTCTGTGTATAGGACAGCAAGGGGATTGAGAGGTATTGAATAAACACACACACACACGTACACTTGTGTGCACAGACCTACAGTCCTTAATTTACAAAAATAAATCTCAGAGACAGCAGCCATTTATAAATCAGTTGTTTGGGGCAACTTTTCAGAGAAACAGTGCACCGCAGTAGAATTAGCTAGCTGGTGCGGGTCGTAAAGGCCCACGTGCTCTTAAACACCAATGTTCTTGAGGAATTTTAAGTATGGTAATGTCCCTGAGGGAAAATGCCTTTCAGCTTTCTACATCAGAAAACCCTCTTTTTTGCCTTAGAAAAGCAAGGATTAATTACATGTAAACCAGAGGGATTAAGTGAAGCAGTAAATACTGAAAGAAATAGAATCATGAGGAAATTTAAGTACAAGAAGTGCTTGACAAATTGTGTATTTAAATTCAGTGTATTCCAATAAATGCTCATTGACCACACATTATTACAATTTGGGCTTAGCTGCATCCTCCCTTCTCCATGACTCCCAGCTAGATTTCAAAGAAGGCTGGTTTCACATGGATGCCAGGAAAAGGTAAAGGATAATAGCTTAATATAGATGTGGGTATTAGCTTAGTAGTTTGGATGGACTTCTTGGCTCTTTCCAGAACCCCTCCAATCTTTATTTATATTTGATCCCCAAGGTGGTCCCCCAACATCAAGTGCCCTGGGACAAGAACACACTTTTATATGAGGCCATATGTTCTCCTGGGATCAAAAGTACCCTGCACATGTGTTACAGGCAATGTATTTTCCTCTGGGTGGATTTGGCGGCCCAGCCATTGAAGGACAATCTCCACATAGGTGTCTTCTTTAGTTTTCCAAAGTGTATTCATCAGCTGCCTGATGTATTTGTTCTGTACCCACTGAGAAGCGTCTTCACTCTTCTTTCAAGATGAAGTCAGTATCTGGACTCTTTCCTTATGCTTCCTCTGAAGTCAGATTCAGATTTCTGTTTCTCTCATCCCAGAGCTGGAGACCTCTGCCGAAAGGGGGCAGGATGCTATGGTCCTTTCCCGAATGTCCTCTCCCTACCTTTTGTCTGGAAGGGTTTTAACCAAATAAATTATATCAGAGAAGTGAGAAAATGCAAAAACAAAGGAAGATAGTCAAAGGAGACCAAATAGTAATAGTTTAATCATGAAGCAAAGTCAAGGACCCTTAGTTCCTTCTCAAGGGCTATAGATAATATTCTGAGCCATATCCTGCGAGCTGCTAATAGATACTGAAACCCCCACCAGGTGGAAAAGTTAACTACACGATGACCGGACTATAGCCATGACATAAATAGCCACAATTCCAAGAATTGTCCTCAAGGAAATGGGAACAACTAACCCTGGAACTGAAGATTAACCGTATTTAAAACAATCAAATGGGTCAGAGCTGACTGTGCTGTTTCTGCATGTAGCGCCCTCCCTCCATGTGTAAAAGCTCTTGCCCACTGACTGTGTGTGTGTGTATGGAGGTAGTCGATCTTTGGACAGGCATCCACACCCTATTTCCTTTGCCGACATCCAAAATAAAGCAAACTTGCCTTCTACTAACCTGACCTTTTTATTGGCTTTTGAGCAGCAAGCAGCCAGATCCCACTTTCAGCTACACTAGCCTAGGTTCAGTGGAAATCATCTAACTCATGTTTTAGCCTGAGTAGTATTTCTGATTCCAGCTCATCTAGGGATGACTACCCCATCCATGATCTGAGAAATATTCAATCCAGCCCCATCCAATCCCCAGTGCCTTGTGAGGACTGATTTCTGTGTTCCCTCATCAATCCCAGAGCATTTAAAATCCCCCCCATTTTGACTTAATCAAGGAGACTCCATCAGGGAAGAAGATCACGTCCTCAAGGAACACAGACTCCGAGATTCTCCAGCATGGTGTTGGGAAGAAGCATGACCGTGACTGGAGACTGTTCTCTGGCCAACCCTTGTCTCAGCCTGAGGGGAAAGTGTGCCATTGAGTCCACAAGAGTCTCTGATCTTGCCTCACTCCAAGATCTACAAGCCAGTCAGACTGTGACTCTATAGCTAAGTATCTGCTTTCCTTCAAATCTGTCAAAACCCCCTCCTAATCTCATAGTGATAACTGAAAATAAATGTGAATGTGCTTTAAAAAGTTAGAGCTGGGCTATAAATATCCAGCGTTGTTGTTTATGCTTATATCCCGTCCTATGAAATCCACTGATGTGTCTTTCCATCCACGACGCTCTTCCCTTCTCTGCACCACTTTATGTGTGTGGCTGTGAGTCAAAATGCAGACATAAACATATTCATAAAGAAGGCTAGCTGTGACTGTGGCTATAAATGGCTATAAATGCGCTTTTAGCTTTTCCTTCCTCTGATGCAGATGACTATGTGTCTTAAAACCCCTCTAGTGAGCTCTGTTTTGCCTTAAAAAGCTGGTGCTCTAAAAATAAGGCTGAGGCTGAGTCATCAAGCCCTGGGCCCAGGAAGGGATGTGGTGGAGGAGAAGTTGGAGGCATTTTCAGTGAAGAGCCCTGAACACAATGGGAGGACTTTCTCTTAGGGACTGGCAACCTATAACCCATGGGCTAAATTTGACTGGCTGCCTGTTTTGTTAGTAAAGTTTTATTGGAACCCAGCACACTCATTCATTTAGGTATTGTCCATCGCTGCTTTAATGCTATAATAGCATAATCGAGTGGAGAAGGCAATGGCAACCCACTCCAGTACTCTTGCCTGGAAAGTCCCATGGACAGGGGAGCCTGGTAGGCTGCAGTCCATGGGGTCGCTGAGTTGGACACGACTGAGCGACTTCACTTTCACTTTTCACTTTCATGCATTGGAGAAGGAAATGGCAACCCACTCCAGTGTTCTTGCCTGGAAAATCCCAGGGACAGGGGAGCCTGGTGGGCTGCCGTCTATGGGGTCACACAGAGTTGGACACGACTAAGCGACTTAGCAGCAGCAGCTTAATCGAGTAGTTGCAAGTGAGAATGTATTTGGCCTAAAAACCTGAAATATTTATTCTTTGGCCCTTCAGATCAAACTGGCTAATCCCTGCTGCTTCTCTAATATCTGTAAACATGAATATCCACATTATTCTATACTTTGATTCATTTTAGCAACATAATACCCTATGAAGTACATATAGATTGAGTCTTTATGCCCAATTTGCTGATAAGAAAGATGAAGCTCAGCAAGGTCGTAGGACTAGCCCCAGTTCCGTCATGAAGTAGTAGCCAGGAGGGACTGGCAGTGAGATTTCCCGTTTTGTCTGATCCTCTGGCACTCCTACTCTTCACCAGCTTCCGAGTGGGAGCCTCCCTATCATGTATGTGTGGAAGTGAGTAATCTATCGTCTATCTGGTGATCTAGCAATCTAGTGACCCGCCTAACTATCTACACATCCTAGTTTTTTTTTTTTTTTTTTAACAGGTGGGATGAAGGATTGAAATTCAAGTTATTATGCACATTCATTTTTAGATGAAAAATTATCACTTGCCACCCACCTCTATAAGAATGATGTCACTGGCCACAGCAACCACTGACCTTCAACACACCCTCAAAGAAGTTCAGGGTCGAGATCAGGAATGAGGTGCTCTGGACTCTGGGGAAGACTGCCAAAACAGGTCTTCAGATAGTTGGATATTTTCAAGAGGTTTTACGAGCCCAAATTCTTACATCATCTCACATCTAGAAAAGCATTAAAAGCATGAACAGAGACATCTGCTCCTCCTGACTAGCAGAACCTTCTGCCAAAATGTGTGCTTGTCTGCCCTCAGACCCTTCGCCAAAATCACATGTAACCCTGACTGCCTCCCCCTGCCTCTTTGGAGCAGGTCCTCAGTGCTATCTGATGGACTGTCTCCTGGGATACAAGCCTCACTTTGCCCTCAAATAAAACTTAACTCACAACTCTCACATCACGCATTTTTTTTTTTCCAGTCAACAAGCTCAACACTGTACTAAATTAGAGTGTAAAGAACACTGGTTTGAGACTCCAAGTCCTGTCCGTGCCCCTAAGTAGCTGAGTGACCTTGGCCAAATCAATTGGCTCTTTTGGGTCTTGAAGGTGAAGGTGAAGTCGCTCAGTCGTGTCCGACTCTTTGCGACCCCATGGACTGTAACCTACTAGGCTTCTCCATCCATGGGATTCTCCAGGCAAGAATACTGGAGTGGATTGCCATTTCCTTCTCCAGGGGATCTTCCTGACCCAGGGATTGAACCTGGGTCTCCCGCATTGGAGGCAGACGCTTTAACCTCTGAGCTACCAGGGAAGCCCATTAGTTCTCTATTTATAATGTAAATAGGCAAACACAGTAAATTGTCTACACGTAAACCTTCAAGTGGTGAACCTTCAGAGACGTGAACATGTGATAACAGGTCCAATCACTAAATGGGCTCACATATCTAGCTTACATTATTACCCATGTGCATTCTCTACAAATGGTTGTGATTTATGCACTTTGCTGTAGAGAGTATCTTTGTTTCCGGATGTCCAGAAACAAGCATAAAAGTAACAGTATATATCTGATTGTGTTAGTCGGGTATGTAGGCTAACTTGGTTGGACTTACAAATTAGACTTATGAACTCACTCTGGAAGGAGACTTAATGAAAACCAAAACAACAGCAACAAAACACACTCTAAATCACTGGCATCCTGAACTTTCTGGAAGTCTCTCGGTTCGCCTCTCCTTCCAATAGCATGTACTGCAGATAGGGCCCTGTGCACTGGCAATCCCAGGCACCCTCCCTAAGGCCGGGGAGCTGGGCTGGGGCTGGGGAGACACAGGCAGAGGACAGGAAGGCAAAACTACACTCTCCAGTCCTTAGCTATGTCTTCCCCTCTTCCGCTGGATCCAGATCCACTTAGCATCACCACGGCTTGTCCCCCACACTATTTGGAAAACTGCAACTCTGCAGAGAGTCTGGGGGAGGGGACTCGTGTCTGTACAAAACAGGGACAAGCAGAACAGTCACTTATTTTGTTACCAAAGAGTCTTTTTTCCTTTTAATGGAATGTGCTATTTTTAAGTCCCGCCTGCCTGCTGCAAGTGCCTGAGTGCCAATTGCCCTGAACACATTTGAATAATGTCCCCACATCCTTCAGTGGTGCGATGCAGGAAGGCAACTTTGCACTTTGCATTTTTATTGTGATGAAGATATTTTATGACGGTATTTGAATCTCAACAACAAAAGATTCCTGAAAACAAGGCATTTCAAGACCACTTATGCTGGAGGGGAAGGTAGCCCAGACTGATTTCCTCCTGGGAAATATGGCCTGGGATATGTCTGTTCCTCAGGGATGCAAGGAACCCAGGCAGTCTACAGAAGCACGTGATCACCACGCGTGGACCCATGAATTGCTCCATTCAGCCTCCTGCCCACCCAGCAGCTCTAGGGTCAAATGCAAGGGAAAAACAGCAAGTCCACAGTCTGCTTTAGTGCCCTGGCGTCTTGTTTGCTTTCTACTTTTCCTTTTCCTATACCAGTTAATTGGCTTTTTTGTGTGTATCAGGCTGGTCCCAGCCAATAGAAATATTTTAGCATTGGGGAAATAGTTGGAAGGTATTGGAGGACTTGAAATTTCACAGAGGGTAGTGGGAGGCAGCCCAGATATTCAGCAGTCTCAGAAATCACCATCCATCCTGTCTAAATCTGGAGAAACACGAGGAGCTTGCGAGGCAGAGCTGTGCAGTAGAGAAGGCCCAAGCTAGTGGCCACCTCTAGAAACTCGGCCCAAGATGGGTGGACTTTGAAGTGAGCTTGTACCGTGGGGGAGACACAGTCTCTTCCAAAGATTCAGCCCAAAGCAGAGAGGGTAGGAGAGAGAAATTCTCTGGCCTCTCCCTTCCTTCTACCCTCCAGGTTCCTGCCAATGACTTTCATTACCTGGACCCAACCACTCAGCAAGAGAGCTTTGGGCTTGTAATTCTCATAGGTTAGCTTCTTGTAACACAAGCCAGAGGAGAAAAGAGGTAGGGGAAAATAATTTGAGAGAAACAAGCAAAAAAAGAGAGATAAAAAAGAGGTACCTTGGAAAGCAGTTCAATTTGTCAACCTCTGACACCCTTAAAGAAGTCGCCACTGTCCTGGGAAGATTGCGACTGCATGTAGGACATGCCTATGACCAGAGATGACCGAAATGGAGCCAAGAGAAGCTGGTGTGACTTCAGTCTTGGGTCTGGGCAACAGGTGGGAATAGGGGAGCATTGTGATCACATGGATTTGTATTGGCACCTGGGAGAGTACAGACCAATGGCATTGGTTAAAAAGAGGCTGCAACAGAAATATAAGTTAATGAAGATCCTTTTCATCAGGCATTAAGACTACACTGTAGGCCCTGATGGCCAGCTCAGTTTGAGATGTGATTCTAGCTAGCAGCTAGTGACTGAAGGAACAGGCTTCCTGGAGGAGCAAGTGGCAAGCTGTGAACCCAGGGTTCAGGCCTCCATCATATAGAGCAAGGTTTATTCTTCAGCTCCAGTCTCAACAGTGCCAATCTGAGCTCAGTCCTTTTTGCAGAAAGAATACGTTTGTGCATCATGACTGCCAGGCTTGCAAAAGCCCATGTCAAGTGCCAAGCTGCATTCAAGATCATCACCCAGGTTGCAAATCCACTTTGCCCCTGGTTTTCTTGATTTTGATGTTCTGATTCCAAATATTTGACTTTTAAATCCACCTTTGACTCTTGCAAGACTCTGGCTTTTGTTTGCTTGGTTGGTTGTTTTCCGTTTTTTGCTGATTTTGTCTTAGTCCACTCCTGCTGCCTTGTACCTCTCACTATCTTATAGAGAACTTCCTTTTCTGGCTCCTTCCAGAAGGCTTCCCCTGCCCCTGTTCTAATGCCCACTCTCTTCCTGCTTTTGTCAGCCTTCACCTGCCATGAGGGTGCATTCTGAAAGGCAAAGAGACAATGTGCCAAGCCGCTGGAGGCCAGAGTTTCTGTTGGAGAAGCTGAATCAGTGTGGTAGGAGCGATGAAAGACGGAGGTCCCTAATACAGTATACTCACCTGTGCCAGGCAGGCAGTCAGGGTTGTCAAGAGGCTATCCTTTCCTCACCGGCCAGCCGTATGTGTGTGCCTTTTCCTCTATCACGGAGATTCCAAGGGAGGCTGTCACCTCCACTTTTCTTTCCCAAATGGAAACCACTTCCTCTGTTTTCGTTTTCCTGTTTGTTAGGAGGCACTAAGTCAAGCTTTCTGTATTTGAATCCTAGTCCCATCATTGAGACTGTGTGACTTCAAAGAATAATGTAAACACTCTAAGTCTCAAACCCTGCATCTGTCAAAGAGATACAATATTAATATCTTCCTTCCAGGGTTGCTTTGAAAATAAATAATCCATAAAGACCATAATACAACAAATGCTGATTAGCATCATCATTGCTATTGCCATCTTCATCATCCAAGAATGAACAGTAGAAGTAGTCTTCCCAGCTCTCAACTCCCTTGGAAATCCCCACAGTAACATTATCAAGTTGTTTTTAATTTTGCTTATTTTTGTTTTTTGAATTTTTTGTTTATTTTTTTTGTTTACTGCCAGACAAAAGACAGCAGGTAGCATATATGTGGCACACACACAATTTTTTTAAACTTACAAAATTCTGATTATCATTGTCCACATCAGTAATTCCTAAGTCTTTTCTTTCTTTTGGGTCTCAGCAGACTTGTGAGCCTCCTGCTCTGAACAGTAGACATCTGGACCTCCTTGGGTCTCTTTCTAGTCTTTATCAACTATTTGCTTCATGGAAACCCCACTCTCTGGCGCTTGTGTTTAGATTCACATTTTGGGGCTCCTGAAGTCTCACCTATAAATGATCACTGACCTCCTAGGCATCTATCATCCACCTGTGAACTCAGCTTCCAAAAGTTTCCAAAAAGAATAAAACTCCCCTTTTCAAGAGCTGAGGCCAAGAGAGAAAGCACTATTTATAAAAATCTCAAACACAGCCAGTCTTCTGGAACAGGGCATCTCCTTACCATCAAACAACAGCTTATTTCTGGGCTCATGTTTTTGGTTTTCCCCTATATTGTCCACCAGGTCACACCTTGAAAATATAGATCATGAATTGGCAAGCCAATTTTTTTCCCTCTTCTAGTGTTCCTATCTGGGCAGTTTTAGCAGTTGCAAATAATGCAATTCCTTATTGGTAGTGGAATTAGAATCTAGGACCCAAGACTCAGCCCATGAATCTCATTTTATATGTTCACAGAAGGATCTAAAACCTCAACAGTTGAAAACAGATTGAAAATGGGCCATAAGGAATAAAAGAGAGAAAGGAAACTTATGCTGACCAGAGTACAATATGTTGATGTATAGCAGAAATCAACACAATATTGTAAAGCAATTATCATTCAATTAAAAATAAATTAGTTGAAAAAAGAACTCAGTGGACCTACTACCTAAATTCAAACTGTAGCTCCAACACCTGTTAGCTGCCTGACCTTGAGCAGGTATGTTAATGGTCCAATGCCTCAGTTTTCTCATCTGCAATAGATGAGAGAAATAATATAATTATATAATAGTTGTATAATAAATATACAGAGAATGGTTTCTACTCTGCAAGTAGTTGAATTAACTGAGGTGAATGAATACATATAACATTTAGAAAGATTCTTGATCGGATCAGGAAACAAGCAACTTGATGTAAACAATCACTAAAATCTCGATGGCATGAAATGATAAGCTCTGATCTCTCATGTGTCTGCAAATCACGATGGGCGACTTCCAGTGCATGTTGCATTGGGATGCTCCATGTTTTTCTCATCCTCCTTGAGCCAGTGGCCTGGGCAGGAATAGTCTTCCTTCCTATTCCTTCAGCAGAAGCACAAGAAGGCAAACCCTAACAAGCAAGTTCACTAAGCCAGTGACTCTCTCATCTGGTGACATCTTGCTGGACAAAGAAGTTACGTGGATGAGTCTCAAATCAAGGACCTTGGAAATATACCCTGTCTTTGTTGGAGGAATTAAAAAGTTCCATGGCCAAGGACATGGATTTGAATGGGAAGCAGGTTAAAGAATTAGGACCAATAATTTAATCTACTACATGGGTATGTAATCAAAGTCCAGCTAACATTAGCTATTTGTAATGACGTTGTTCCTAAACTTCATCATAGAAGGCTCTACTTTCCTGCTAGGTCTGCCATCTTTCTCTTGCTCTTCTTGAGCACTGCCTTTTTACATTCCCACTATTCACTGTTATAAAGTGACCCTCCCACCCTAATGGCCCCACCTCACTTAGGGCCCCTACAGCAGTGTCCCATGAAAGCTCACACTGGCAATGAAGCTTCTCAAGTTATCTTCTTCCCTAATAAAGTTGAATTGGCCTAAACATAATTTCTCCTTATCTCCAAAATAGGTGCAGGTTGACAAGGAATCAAAAGAAAAGCTGTCAACTTTGTACATTAACATTGGGAGTTTTTATTTATTTATTTTTTTTGGGGGGGAGTATAATTGCTTTAAAAGTATTAGTTTCCACTATACAAGTGAATTGGCTATATATCTTCCCTCTTGAACCTCCCATCCACCCCTTCTCATCCTGCCCATCCAGGCTGACACAGAACACTGAGCTGAGCTGTCTGTGTGAGGCAGCAGCTTCCTGCTAGCTAGCTATTTTACACGTAGTAGTGAGTTTATGTCAAGCTCAATCCCCCAATTCATCCCACCCTCCTCTTCCCCCTATGTCCATATAGTAATTCTCTATGCTTTTGTCTCTATCCCTTCCATGGAAATAGGTTCATCTATTTACCTAGATTACTTACTATTTTCCTAGATTCCACATATATATGTTAATATATGATATTAACTAACTTACTTCACTCTGCAGGACAAACTCTAGGTCCATCTACACCTATCTAGAGGTCTCTTGATAGAAATTTTAATGGCAAAAATATAAATAAATAAAGACAAAAAAGACAATATAGTAAGCTTGGAGAGCCTACTACTTTGGGATGTGGGAAATACAGGCCACTAAGTACACTCGTGAGAATATTAAGTTGACCTTGGTGCTTGTAGGTTGAATGAGGACCATCCAGAGATGCCCATGTCCTAATCTTTGGAAACTGAATATGTCACCTTACGTGGCAAAAGGGACTTCATGGTTGTGACTGAGATAATGATCTTGAGGTGGAGGATTTGATGTTTTGGGTGGGCCCAATGTCTTCATAAGGATCTTTTTAAGAGAGAGTCCATGTGAAGATGGAAGCAGAGGTTGAGAGAGGCATATTGAAAGATGCCAAGCTATTGGCTTTGAAGATGGAGAACAGGGCAAAAGCCTAGAATGCAGAAAGCCTATAAAAGCTGGAAAAGACAAAGGAATAGATCATTTCTTAGGGTCAGAAGGAACAGCCCTGATGACCCACTTTAGGACTTTTGATCTTCACAACTGTAAGAGAATGATTTTACTTATAATCACTGTTCTTTGCAATTTGTTACAGTAGCAATAGGATTCCTAGTACCACTGGAAAAGTGAAATTAGGGAGCAGGCTATACTTTCCTATCACACATGGTCTTAACTAAAATGGAAAAGCCCAGGGATTTTTCTATCTGCTGGGCCATGGGTTTTATAACTCTTAGTCAAGGAAACCAACATCGTGCTTTCGATAAGCCAGGGGATTGAGCATCTAGACTTCGTAGACTTGTAGCAAGCTGGTTCAAATGCAAATTGTCCTCATGTTTGTCTGTCTTGTGTGTACTTGAACTTGACCTAGCCAAAGTGACATTGCCCAGCAGTCCTAGAAGGCCCAGATTCAGCCTGCTTTGTTTCAGAGATTGTGCCCCTGAAGTGTCAAGGGGTGTCAAGGGGTTTGTTTCTCGGTTTATTCTAAACATAGGCTTTTAGAATCTCTGCTCTCAGAGTGTAAAGGTTGGCCAAGGCTGGACGGTCTGCCTTATGGATGGGCCATATAAGCAAGCCAAGACTTCTGAAGTGTGAAGGCTGTGTTCATCCTTGGAACCAAATAGGATTCCATTTATCCGAAGATAACAGAAAACACAAGTGGCTTAAATAAAGTGGGTTTATTTCTCGCTCTCTTAAAGGCAAAGAAGAACCAACACCAGGGAAGAAAGACTGATACATAGTTAGAAGTAGGAGGGCACCAGTCTCCTTCCACCTGGAGCATGGCTTCCATACTGGAGCATGGCTTCACACTTCAGGTTGGTTTGCTGTTCAAGCTGTTTGGCAGAGCACCAGTCATCATCCACATATTTTTGTCAGGGAAAAGTAAAAGAGAGAATGTAAAAGAGCATTGTCCCAGAAGCATTATCCCCCTTTAGTTAGCTTTCCTGGAAGACTCCCGTGACTGCGATTTACATTTTTTTCTTTGCTTGTTTTTAAACAGTGTGTGTGTGTGTGTGTGTGTGTGTGTGTGTGCACTTAGTCACTGAGTCATGTCTGACTCTTTGCCATCTCATGGATTGTAGCCCGCCAGGCTTCCCTGTCCATGGGATTCTCCAGGCAAGAATACTGGAGTGCGTTGCCATGCCCTCCTCCGGGGATCTTCCCGACTCAGAGAATGAACCCCGGTCTCCTGCATTGCCAGTGGGTTCTTTACCATCTGAGCCACCAGGGAAGCCCTTTAAGCAGAGACACTGTCTCAAAGAACAATCAATCTCTCTTAGGAAAAAAGAGAGAATGGATATGGGTAGGCAACTGTTTCTGGCACAATCTTCCCCTTTGCTCCCCAATATCCAGGAGAGAAATAGAGAATGCAATCACCAGCTGCCTCGAAGAGTCAGGTCCAAATTATTATCCCATTGTTGTATCCAGTTCACCATTCAGGGTATCCGGATGATGTGCAGTCTGCCCCATTGTATTTCGGTGTCTCTTCTTACGGTCCAGTGGCACATAAACTCACAAGCAAGTGATCTTCTCCTAAACAGCTAATGCACCATGATGGAGAAAAGAATGGGGATAGCAGCAATAAAAACAAACCAATAAACACAACCATCCATTTGGAAGAGTGGAGAAAAAGAAATGCTGGTCTAGAGCCTCTATCAAATCCTTTTGGGGAAGAACAGCAAGAATCCCCAGCCCTGCCAGTGGAGTGTGTGAGGAGCTAGCTCAAACGGCAGCCTTGGTTCTGGTTTCTGGAAAGAACTCCCTTCTTTGTCCCTGGGTGCTACAGTTGCCTTGTCCCTGGGTGCTACAGCTCCTGTCATTGTTCAACACCATCCATGACCACATCTGAATCAGGTGCTAGAGAGTACTCCTGGGGGTGGGGGGCTCCATATCTAAGCCTGCATGTGTAGTTTGGGGGCACAGGGATCCCTTTGAAAGTAGAAAAGTCTCAGCCTGCTGATTGCCATGTTTGTTTATTATAATCATTACCTTGTTTTTGAAAAATTTTTTCGAGGTATAGTTGATTTACAGTTTTATGTTAGTTTCAGGTGTATAGCAAAGTGAATTAGTTATACATCCACATATAAATATATATATGTATATATACATCATACATATGTATACATATATATATACTTACATGTATATATTTATAGATTCTTTTCTCTTATGGATTATTACAAAATACTGAGCATTATTGCCTGTGCTATACAGTAGGTCCTTCTTGGTTATCTATTTTACGTATGGAAATGGCAACCCACTCCAGTGTTTTTGCCTGGAGAATCCCAGGGACAGGGGAGCCTGGTGGGCTGCCGTCTCTGGGGTCGCACAGAGTCGGACACGACTGAAGCGACTTAGCAGCAGCAGCAGCAGCAGCAGCAGCAGCAGCAGCGTGTATCTGTTAATTCCAAACTCCTAACTTACTCCTCCCCCTTTCCTGTTTTCTTTGAAGTTGACCAAGTATCCAGCCTTCCTGACTCTATTCAGTCATATGCAAAGTAATTGCAGGCTAAAAAGGGATTTTTACCAGGAAGAGTCTCATCTTTTATTTACTAGTCTCTGTGCTCTGCAAAGTCTTGCTTTCTCAAACTAACGGTCACTGCCTGGACTCACCTGATACACTGAACTTGGGTGGGAACGTGTTACCTTTAACTTGTCAGCAGGTTCCTAGCTTCCTGTGAGACAATCTCAATCTTCTCTCTCAGCAATTGTGCAGCCGCTTCTCATAACTGCTTCCTTTCGGGGTGCACATGCACTTGGCTTTTTCAACCCTGCAAGATCTAAATTATGAGGCTCCTATTCAACCCAGATTGCAGGCTGTAGGCAGGAACGTCTCTCTTAGTAAATTGGTCTTTCTCTCCATCTGTGCCTGTAGTGTGGCTAGCTCTCCGACGAGTGTGTTATTCTATTGTAGGGCTCTTGCTGAGAGCAGCAGGAGGACGCTAGCACATACCACAATTTTTAATTTTCTTACCACTTTTCCCAACACTTCGACTGTGGTCAGCATGAGGTCTGATTTTCAAGGTACAGTAGGTAACAGATTGACAAAATATTTCCCCACCGCAGTAACAAGGACAGGAGGGATTTTAGACGGCAAGACCTGAATCCTAAGTGTCAAGGTCCCCGCCTCCTTCATTTGATATTTCGGGTTCTGTTGTCTGTAGCGTCCTAATTCTAGAATTCTGTATCAGTCATGGTTAGTTTCAGCCTCATGTAACATAAAGCCTAAATACATGATCTAAACAAAATAGAGATTCCCTGCGCTCTCACGTGAAGGAAGCAGGTGGTCCATGACAGATACACCAGTGTCCGGATTTTCAAGGGACTGCGTTGCTCCTACTTTTCTGCTCCATCATCCTCAAGGTGACCATATTGCTCAAAACGCTTGCTGACTATCCAGCCACCACATGTGCATGTTCCAAGCAAGAGGAAGAAGGGCAGCAGGATGCTGAATGAAAAGTAAAGCCAAGGAGTGGAGTTAGCTTGATTTGAAATTCTTCCTCTGCCTGTCTCCCAGGGTCCTTCACTCAGGTCAATTCAGACACACCCAACTGCCTGGGAGCCTGGGAAATGTAGTCTTTCCCCTTAGCACTCGGCCATGCAAGGTAAAATTGGATCTCTGTCAGCAGAACAGAAGAGAAGGATGATGGGACAAGCTACTGCCAGATTCTTCCATGGTCTCCAGATGTTCTTTTCTCTCTGTCTTGTACTGTCAGAGCTTCTCTGGTGGCTCAACTGGTAAACAATCCACCTGCAACGAGGGAGACCTGGGTTCGATCCCCAGGTTGGGAAGATCCTCTGGAGAAGGCAAAGGCTACCCACTCCAGTATTCTGGCCTAGAGAATTCCATAGACTGTATAGACCATGGAATTGCAAAGTGTCTGACACGACTGAGTGACTTTCACTTTCACACTTTCACTGGTACTGCCAGGGCTGTGGGCAATGCCCCATCTGCGTTAGAACTGATTGGCAACAAGCTGAAGCTAGTGTTTCATGGGGTAGGGGGAGAGGAAGGGAGACAATGATTATGAGTCACCTACATCTAATGCCAGTAAATTTCACATTCTTTCCCAACAGTGGTTGGATGTAAGGGAGAGAAGCAGGTAAAGGAGAGGTACTGGGCTTCGGAGCAGAGAAGGGGATCAAATACCAGAGATGATTCCATTTGTTTTCCTGTCTTTGGCCAGGGTCATGGGCAGGCAACCAACTTCCCTTCCACACAGTCTTGCCAGTAGCAAAGTCACAGCTGAAAAGCACCTTTTCTGCCCTGTCACTCCCCAAGCAGCCCTCCAGATCACCGGTGCTGCACCATCTTGATTCTGTGAATTTGGGGAAGGCAAGAGGCTGTGCTGGGAGGTACTGTGTTGGTTCCTTTTGGGGATGTTGAATGGAGGTGGCATGGAAGATGTATCCCTTTTATGGTGAAATGGTCACACTGCATCTAAAATGATAGCTTCCCCCCAGGCATTTCATATCTTAGCACATAATACAGCAGACCATTGATATCTAAGTTCTAAAGGTGAGTTGTCCCTGTCTTTTGGGACCAGAGGCTGTCATCTGCTCAACATCTGTGAGTCCCACCTTTGCTGGACACTCCCATGCCCCGTCTAGGATGGGACACTTGTATCTGCAGCCCCTGGGAGCCTCGGTGGCCAAAGGCTCTTCCTTGAGGACCCCTCTAGGATTTGTCCTCAGTCAGAGAAGCCACTTCATACAGTGACACCCTCTCCCCAGGGTTGGGAGGGTTGATGGAGGCCTGGCTCCATCGCCTCAAAAGCAGACTCCTGCAAAGATCATGACAGCCCTGGAGTCTCTGACAAGACTCAGATGTGTTTGTCACAGCCCAGCATTTCACTCCACTCTGTCCCACTTCCCTCATTTCTTTTAGGTGTTGCTTTTTTTAAACTGAGTCCCCAGCAAAATGTCTGCACACAGATCTAAGCCTCAGTCTGTTTTTTTAGGAGATGTGATCTGCTCCTGCCTGGAGGGTGAGAAGGCAAAACAGCCTCTGTGGTTCACAATCCATGTGATCCAGTGTTGTCTTTTTAATGGCAGGACCAGGGGCTTACCATGTGGGGGTCCCTGGTTCCCTTCACTGGTATCTGCTTCAGGGGCTCTGGCTGACCTCTGAACCCCTTTGAATAATCTATAAGGTCTACCAAGAACTTAACAAGACCATTGGGTGTCTATTATATATTTAATCTGTATCACCCAAAATTGATTTCATGATTTCACTTAGAAAGTTTATGAAAGAATTGTCTTTAGGAACAATATGGCTGTCCCTCAAAAAATCGAAAATAGAGTTGCCATATGATCCTGCATATAGCCAGAAAAATTATAATCTGATAAAATGCATGCACCCAAATGTACAAAGCAGCACTATTTACAACAGCCAAGACATGGGAGCGACCTAAGTGTCCATCAGAGGATGAATGGGTAAAGAAAATGTGGTACACATATACAATGGAATACTACTCAGCCGTAGAAGGGTGAAAGGATGCCATCTGCAGCTACATGGATGGACTTAGAGATTATCACACTAAGTGAAGTCAGACAGAGAAAGACAGATACCACATGATATCACTTACATGTGGAATCTAAAATATGGCACAAAATGAACTTATCCAAGAAACAAACAGACTCACAGACATAAAGAGCAGATTTATGGTTGCCACAGAGGAGGGGAGGTAGGGGAGGGATGGATTGGGAGTTGGGGATTAGCAGATGCAAACGATTATACATAGAAGGGATAAACAACAAGGTCCTACTGTATAGCACAGGGAATTATATTCAATATCCTGTAATAAAACCATAATGGAAAGAGAATGGAAAGGCCTATATATACACACACACACATATCTTATAACTGAATCACTTTGTTGAATCACTTTGCTGTACACAGAAACTAACACGATATTGTAAACCAACCATACCTCAATTTAAAAAAGAGAATTGTCCTTAAATGAAATCTCTTTCAGACTTTAAGTGGTACCCTTGGAGAAGGCAATGGCACCCCACTCCAGTACCCTTGCCTGGAATATCCCATGGCAGGAAGAGCCTGGTAGGCTGCAGTCCATGGGGTTGCTAAGAGTCAGACACGACTGAGCAACAACTTCACTTTCACTTTCTGTTTAGAGTGGATTACAAATGATGCTCTGTACCCTAACCATATTTTGGGTAACACACGCATATTCTTTGTCATCCTTCTACAAGAACATTATGTTGTGACTGTGGGTCTGGGGTGGGGAGGATGTCAGAGTTGTGCCCTAAGAACTTGGAAACAAGAGAAATAAGATTAGCTTCCAAGAGTTCATCTATTAAATCCATACAAAATGTTTAGCAATCTGGATACATAAATAAGAGACTGTCTGCAAATATGTGGCCAAAGGATTTGCAATGTCCTCTGAGCCCATATAAGGTGAGCTGGGTCTCAGAGACAAGAATGTGGCTAATATTTAGGAGGCAAAAGCCCAATCGATTGTCTTCTAATGCATGAACATAAAGGAACAGTCTGGATCACAAAAAAACTCAACAGGACACAGCTTGGCAGTGTTTTTCCAGCAACGGCCAAGCTAAGAAGACACTGAATCTGCAAGACAACCTTAATTAAATTACTAGAGAGGTGTTCTGTAGCAAAGGGTAGGGATGATTCATCACACAACACCATGGCCTGGATAAAAATCTCCCAGACACTCCACCTCCCTTTGTTCTGACTCTGTGCTTACTACACAACTGGAGTTATTATTTTTACCTCTCCAGAAAGGGGCTGTACCCCAGCAGGAAGAATGAGAACTGCTTTAATCAGATCAAAATAACTTCCATTGAATCCAAAGAAGCTTTCCATCTCTTGATGGACTTTAATTTTAATTCAATTAGTGCAAGTCAGTGTCCGGGCTTCCACCTGATTCCAGGATGAGGACAAAGTTTGCATCTCAAGGGCACAGAGAATCCAAGGTGACACCTCCCTGTGAGACAGCTTGGTAAAGAGCCATCTGGCCTTCGTCTCAAGACCCCTCATCTCTCAGAGTGGGCGGACATCCTTTGGAAAGCTTACCTGAGTCTGTCTGCTTAATATTTTACATTCAGAAAATGCTGACTGTCACTGACAACTTTGGGGATTTCTCTGTAAACTTGCCCTTCAAGACGGCTCATAAAAACCAGAGATAAAATGCCTCCGGGACCTGAGAGACCTGTTAAACATACATCCTAGTAAGAGCGATGCCTGTTTATGTCCATGCTTGATATCATAAATACACCAAAAATATTACTCTGTCTTTGACAAAATATTTTCTTCCATCCACTGCTGGAGCACGCTGCAACTCCCAAGAGCTTCAGGAGAGTTTGCGTCAATCAAACACAGCGCTGGAGCTTGGTCTGGTCTGGATTCCTAAGCTGGCTCTTTGGACAACTTCCGCACCCCAGACTCCCCAAACAGGTTGCTTCTAGTACAGTGCTTCCCTCTTCCAGGCTCACCTTCATCTGCCTGTGGAGTGTCTTCTGGGTCCCTGCCTCGAACCCTCGGCTTCTCGTCCAAATTCTTCCTGGTAAATTGGGTCTGCCCAGATTCAGTGTGCCCTGCGTTTTCCTTCCAAGGCTTCAACCTCAGTTTCCCAGATGCTAGGGGGGCCAGCCTGCCTCCCAGCTCTGAAGGATTGGGGTCTGACATCATGACAGAGCTCTCTTCTCCTGGCACGGGATGGAGCCCAGTGCCTGGTCCCTCCCTGATGCATCTGCCTCTCTCCCCAGACATGGAGCAGAGGTAGCAGACCAGCTCGATAAACAACCACAGCTCTGCAGCCTCACTGCGGGCATTACTCTAGAGAGGTGATGCAAACTGGAGGTGGAACCGCCCGCAGACCAGAGGTGGCGACAAAGGACAGGCACAGTGCACGGGGGGGACAGAGTCAGGCCCACATTTGCCCTCAAGGGGCCCACGGTCCAACAACCAGTTAGGACACGGTGAGATGAGTCCTGAGACAGATGCAATGACTAAGGGCTTCCAGGGATGCGGGGGACAGAGTGCCTGCCTGCTTTCTGCTGAGTCTTGGAGGATGCATAGGTTTTCCTTGTAAAAAAAAGAATGGGCAGGATGCTCCCGGCAGAGGCGCTGCCTGGACACAGAGCCTTGGTGTGAAGGACGGTAGGCAAGTCATTTGTCTGTCTTTAAGGGAAGATTGCAACACTCAAGATAATCTTGGAAACTCATTAGGAAACTGATGTATCGCTTCTCACTCCATCCAAGAGAGATTGTTTCCCAATATTGAAACGAGATTGTGTTTCTCCGTCTAAGCAGCAGATGAAGGAGTTGGCTTGAGTTTCAAAGTCATGTTCAACAAAACGTTGTTTCTCCCCAAGCCCCAGGCTGAATGGTGGAACTCACACTGGGGGGATGGGCAGGGGAGTATGTGGGCGTGGGGGTGGGAAAGAGGGTGGTGTGCAAATTTACAGCTGCCTGCCTTCTCTCCGCATCTTGGGACAAATGTTCTAGGATGACGGGAGCCAGAAACACCATCCATCCGAAGCATCGCTTCCTCTCCCGCCCCGTTTCTCTCACGCCAAGGTGGTACCACTGAATCTGCCCCGGATGTGGCCACACGTGATTGGGCTGCAGAGTCCATAGGTGGCCTGAGTGGCCGGATCTGAGACAAGGAGGGGAGCAGGCTCTGAAGAGGGAGCAGGTCAAGTTCATGTTGGGATGTGTCTTGTGCACCATGCTGAGTTCTTGTCTCTTAAGGACTGGAGACCTGGGAAAGAATCTGCAAACCATCCTGTTGAGAGCAGGAAGGATGGATCAAGGAGGGGGTACCAGTGGAGTCAGGGTAATCATCTCGCCGGCAGCTAGGGAAATCCAAACACGCAATGATCAGTATCTCAGCTGATGAGACCATTGCTGGGGGTAGAGAGGAAAGGTCCAGGTACAGAAATATTTGGGTGGCACGTCTGACAGGGCTGGATGGCCAGTGGGAACTAGGGGTACAGGAAAAGGTGGGTGAAAATGACTTCTAGATTCTTGATTTGAACATCAGGAGAGAAATAGCCCCCGAAACTGTTAGAATTCCTACGGGACACAGATGACCTATCCAATTAAGATAATTTGAGTCGGCTTTGCTTTGTTTTACAAAGGGCCTAATTACGAAGGTGCAGAAGACCACGAGGGACTGTCCAGGACCCTGAGGCTAGGTTCTGAATGACAGGGGAGGAATCTATTATCAGAATCAAACAGGAAAGTTCAGCAGAGAGAGCCCTTGAGAGGAGTGTTGATCTTCTGAGGAGGGACGGTGCCAGTTCAGGCTGACCCCCCAAGGGAAGGAACCAGGGAATAAATGCCCTGACCTCACCGTCCCACCCCAGTCTGATCTCCTATTCTTGCTCCCTGTCAACACCCTCAACTGGAAACAAAGTGCTTGTTGTCATCCTTACTTTCGAGCGGGTCTCCAGGGACAGAGAGCAGAGTGGAAAATATTGGAATAGGGTGGGGAGAGGACCTCATGCCAGGGAAAGTGGGAACTAAAGATCGCCAGCCAGGACTTCCCTGGTGCTCCAGGGGTTAAGAATCCACCTGCCAATGCAGGGAGCATGGGTTCGATCCCTGATCTGGGAAGATCCCGCATGCCGCTGGGCACTAAGCCATGTACCACAACCACTCACGCTGCACGCTCTACAGCCCAGGCTCCGCAACGAGAGGAGCCACCGCGATGCGCAGCCCGCCCACCGCACAGGGAGCAAAGCCACCAACAGGGAAAGCCCGCAACGCAGCGAGGACCCAGTGCAGCCAAAAATTCATTTATTCATTTGTTTTTTAAAAAAGGTCTTCAGCCTTCAGACGGGCAAGGAATTAGCGGGGAAGAGCTGGCTTGGGGGAGAAAAATGACACCCTGAGTTCAAACAGGATGAGGATTCAGAGATCTGGGTCCTAGTCTAAGAGGATCCAGGAACACCGGGGAGTCGCCGCTGAATGAGCACCAAGCGTACACCTGACCGCCTTCTGTTTGTTCTGTGCTGTTGTTGTTCAGTGGCTCGGTTGTGTCTGACTCTTTGTGACCCCATGGGATGCAGCATGCCAGGCCTCCCTGTTCTTCAGTATCTCCCAGAAGTTGCTCAAACTCAAGCCAGTGATGCCATTCAACCATCTCATCCTCTGTCACCCCCGCCTCCCCTTGCTCTCAATCTTTCCCAGCATCAGGGTCTTTCCCAGTGAATCAGCTCTTCACATCAGGTAACCAAAGGATTGGAGCTTCACCTTCAGCGTCAGACCTTCCAGTGAACATGCGGGGTTGATTTCCTTCTTCATTTTGGGTCTTCCTGCAACACTCAAAGAAACTTTATCTCTATGTCGCAGATAAGGAAATTGTGACTTGATGAAAATGAGAGCACTCTCAAATCAGACTGAAAGTGAGAGTCACTCAGCAGTGTCCTGCTTTTTGTGACCACATGGACTATACAGCCCATGGAATTCTCCAGGCCAGAACACTGGAGTGGGTAGCCTTTCCCTTCTCCAGAGGATCTTCCCAACCCAGGGATGGATCCCAGGTCTCCCGCATTGCAGGAGGATTCTTTACCAGCTGAGCCACAGGGGAAACCTTCAAATCAGACTAGTGAGAATTTGAATCCAGCCCTGCTTGGCTCTGAAGAGTATGCTATCTCCTGTCTGGAAGTTAATTAAAGTTGCTCAAAAACCAGAGAGGATGGAAGCCCTCATGTCCCACTCCAGTGCCTACAATTATCCAGACAATTTATAAACAATTTCACACACTTCACCTCCAAGTTCGGATCAATGCCTATTTTCTACGGCTTTTCTTGCAGTGGTTCATTTACCCATCAGTTCCCTGCAGACTTGGGAGGCCTGTGTGATTATGATATTTGGGATTTTCCACAGCCCAAGGCTCCAATTAGAACAGAGGAAGGGCGCAAACAGAGATGGAGTCAGAGTGAAAGAAACGGGGCTCGTGGTAAGCTCTCTTTAGGGAGAACAGAGCACCTGCGTTGATGGGCTGGTGAGGGTCCCTGCAGATGGCACTGTGCCCCCGGCACTTGGGCAAGTGTCCCCCCTTAATGCCAGAGGTCATGGCCAGGGGCAAGGGGACTGGTAAGTTCCTTGGAGCTGATCATCCATAAGGAAGAAGCCCAGTCTTGTGGGGAAACAGACTCCTGGGATAGAATTGCTTGCTCTTAATCAGTCTGTGGATGGATTTGGGCTAGTCCAAATCTAAGAACTAGTTCTAACTAGATTTGGTTACTGATTATGATCCTCATATGTTTTCCTCTTTAGATTTAGAAGTTAATACTTAAACAAAAACACAAAAGAACAAACTCAAAAAGACCCTCCCTTCCTCCTCTCCCTTTTCTGCTTATTCCTCCCTCCTCCCCTCCCACTCCACTTCCTCCTCCCCTTCCTCCTTCTCCATCCTCTGCCTCCTTTTCCCACTCCCCCCCTCTTTCTCATCCCCCTATATTCTACTAACTGGGCTGATGTGGACAGTTCTGACCTTGTAAAGTCAAGGTACTTGGCCCAAACCTATTGACTTTCTCAAACCGGAGGGTTCAGCACGAGGAGACTCAAATACTGTCATCAGGCCTCCCCAGACTGCAGAGACTCACAAGGAGAGCAGCGGAACTAAATGATTCCTAAACCAAAGGAGCGGAGACGAGGCGAGAGCCCAGGAAAGTGTGACAGGGAGGCTTTCAGAGGGTAAGAGCATCTCTCTGGTAAGCAAAGGGCAAAAGGCAGTGATACAGCTAAATCAGAGAAAGGCGAGCAGAGGGCAGGGCAGCAAGACGTGGCCGGTCTCGTCTCCTGGGGGCAGGAAAAGGGTTTGGGACGGTGTCAGCTAAGCATGGACCATCACTGTGTGCCCCACGGATTCTGGAGGGTGGCCAAGGTGGGGTCTCTCCGCAGCCTGGCTGGGAGGGCTTCCTGCCCAGCGATAACAGTTAGGGCATGCTGGGTACCCTGCCAGCCTGGAGGGAGGGGGCTGTCATCCCAGAGGCAGGGGGCAGGCAGAAGAGCACAAGTTTCAAGGGGATCATCCTCAGGGCTGGAAAGCTACACACCAGAACAAGTGCATCTCTGGGCTTCAGCTGTCCATCTGGAAAGAAGCACCTTATCCGTGGAGAGAGGGTGAGGTAAGTGGGTTTCCCGTCCAAAGCTCACTAGGAATTGTCAGTTTCTATCACCTGTCTCTACTCTTGTAGTCTTTTCTGCTCCTTGGACTTCTTACCACTACATTGTGAGAAGTGTCCATTGTCCGTAGTTGAGACACTCTCGGGAGTGCAGAGGTGGGATGAGGGATGGTCCCTGCCCAAAGTCCATGAAGTCCAAGGCCTGGAGAAATTCACGTCACACCGTCACTGGGTCAGATGCTGTACACTGGTGGCATTTCTTTTCATTTAATTGTTTTTATTTTATATTGGAGTGCAGTTGATTTACAATGTTGCGTTAGGCTCAGGTGTGAAGAAAAGTGATTCAGATATCCATACACATATACACACATATCCATCCTTTTTTTCCATACAGGACACTTGTAGGATTTTGTGTGTGTATATATTTGTTTGTTCTTTTAATCTTTTATTGAAGGATAATTGCTTTACAGAATTTTGCTGTTTTCTATCAAACCTCAACATGAATCAGCCATAGGTATACATATATCCCCTCCCTCTTGAACCTCCCTCCTCTCCCCTTCCCCATCCCACCCCTCTAAGTTGATGCAGAACCCCTGTTTGAGTGTCCTGAGCCATACAGCAAATTCCCATTGGCTATCTAATTTACATATGGTAATGTAAGTTTCCATGTTAATCTTTCCATACATCACACCCTCTCCTCCCCTCTCCCCATGTCCGTAAGTCTATTCTCTACATCTCTTTCTCCATTGCTGCCCTGTAAATAAATTCTTCAGTACCATTTTTCTAGATTCTGTTTATATGCATTAGATACTGTATTTATCTTTCTCTTTCTGACTTACTTCACTCTGTACAATAGGTTCTAGGTTCATCCACCTCATTAAAACGGACTCAAATGCATTCCTTTTTATACTTGTAGGATTTTTAAGGAGGAAAAGAAGAGAAAGATTCCTCTTGCTTGAATTGTAAGCCTCTTGTCACCGTATAAAATGCAAGAAGCACCCCTTCTTTTGTAGAATTTCCAAACTTATTCATTTGGTTCAGTTGTATGGGGGAGACTTTCTAGAAAGAGCAATACTTTGCTGGCTTCATTCATCACCAGGTATCACCTCACATCAAAGGTTCACTCTACAGATAGCACTTAAGATCCAGGAAAGAACAGAAGGCAGTTTCTCCCTGGAAGCTACGAGTTCCGAGTCACTGGAAATTATTCGCCAGCAACCATCAGCTTCAGCAAACCCCAATCCGTGCCATATGCTTCTGAAATGTAATATTTTTTTCTGAACCAGCCAGGTTGTGAAATGCAGGTTGCTGTTGGAAAACAGGTGTCTACCCTACTACCCTCAGTTTTCAACCGTGAAACTATTTGACAAACCTTACAACATGGGCTGCAGAATCTAGTCAAGAGGCTGAGTGAGACTCTTGCCAGGATTGAGAGAAATTGTTTTGCATCTGACAGCCCTCATCAGATGCTGGGTCCAGACTGAACACTGGAGCTGGAACAGGAAGATAGTGTTCTGAAAGAGGAGCCACGAGGCTGGGTGAGTGGGTTTGTATGTCCCCTAAACACACACACAGTAACTCTGTGTGTTTTCATCTCAGCCACTGCCTTCAATATCCAGCCCTCACAGTGAAGCTGGAGGTGTTGTGCTGGGTCCATGGAGGTGTCATTTCCATTTGGGGTAAAGGGAGTGTTTGCTGTTATCAATTAGTCGCTAAGTCGTGTCTGACTCCTTTGTGACCCCGTGGACTGTAGCCTGCCAGGCTCCTCTGTCCGTGGGATTCTCTAGGCAAGAATACTAGAGTGGGTTGCCATTTCCTCCTCCAGGGGATCTTCCTGACCCAGGGATGGAACCTGTGTCTCCTTCATTGGAAGGCGGATTCTTTACTGCTGAGTCACCAGGGAAGCCCCAAAGGGAACATTCTATCTCTTCAGGCCACAATATACTGACATGTGCTTGTGCTGTGTAAGGTCAGAGGCACGTCCACATGCCCTTCATCAAAGCAGGAAGCTTTGGGATCCAGAACATTGTAAACGGACTGAACAGCCTCCCTGGAAACCAGGTCATGTTATTTGCCAGCTGCAGCTCTTCATTAGCGTAAAGGAGTTTTTCCATATGACATTAATTTATAGAGACGAATAAATCCTTCTGCACTTTGTTCCTCCTCTGGGAGGTTACATTCCCCGAGGGTGCAGGAAAGTAATGCTATTGATCTCCTTACATTTAAGAAATAGATGCTCATGGGTGCCCACGGAGCATTGCACTCATTTGCATACACCTGTGAACACCCACGTGCCACGGGGGCAACACAGTGGTGAGCATGAGACCCTTGAGCATGGTGAATGTAGGATCAGTTCCTCCTTTCTGGTCCTGAGCATCTTAGAGAGAAGAGGTTCAGCCCTGAAAACAACAAGGAGGAATGAAAAGTGCGGAGCCTCTGGGAAAGGTTTACAGGCAGGCAAGGCTATCGACCGCCTCATGATGAGAAAATGAAGAAGGATGGGGCGCCTTACATGATATTGATCTGACCTATTAGCAACGGTGGCAGGTCACTTCATCCTCCCCAAATCCTCTCCGAGTTCCAAGGAGAGCAGTCTGTGTGTGCTTGTGCGTGTGTGTGTCTGTGTGTGTGTGTAACGGAGAGAGCAGAGAAAAGAGGAGAACAGGAGAGTGAAAGGGCAAGAAGAGTATTTAGAATGGGATGGGCAATAGTGTTGGTCAACTTGATCAGGAAAAACAGCTATTGGTAGTGTAGACTCAGCAGAGGTTGAGGTCATAAAAGTTTTGGAGACTTGAAGAGTAAGTGGCAGTCCACACAAACAGGATGAAGGGACAGAACAATCTTTCGGGGCATAGAGACTGGCCTTTGCAGCTGGATTTCAGGGATTTTTATGTTTACTTTTTTATTTAAAAATTTTTTAATTTTAAAAATTTTCACTGGTGTATAGATGATTTTCAATGTTTCAGATATACAGCACAATGATTCAGTTATATAATATATGTGTATGTGTGTGTGTATATATATATTTAGATTATTTTCTTTATAAATATCCCAATATATTGAATACAGTTCCTTGTGCTATACTGTAGGTCCTTGTTATTTATCTATTTTATATGTAGTAGGGTGGGGGCTTTTCTAGTGGCTCAGTAGCAAAGACTCCACCAGCAGGGCAGGAGATCCGGGTTCCATCTCTGGGTTGGGAAGATCTTCTAGAGGAGGGCACGTAACCCCACTCCGGTATTCTTGCCTGGAGAATCCCACGGACAGAGGAGCCTGGTGGGCTGCAGTCCACGGGGTCACAAAAAGTCAGACACAACTGAAGCATCTAAGCACAGCACGTACAGTGGTGTACCTCTGATACTCCCAAGCTTCTGACTTACCCATTAACCTCTTATTTTCCCTTTCATAACCACGAGTTTGTTTTCTGTCTGTGAGTCCATTTTTCTTCTGCAAATAAACTCATTTCTACCATTTTTTAGATTCCACCTATAAGTGATATCATGTGTTATGTGTTATATGTCTTGGTCTGACTTCACTTGGTATGACCATCTCTGGGCCATCCATGTTGCTGCAAATGGCATTATCTCATTCTTCCTCACCTCTGAGCTGTCTTTCATGGCATAACTGTTACGAATCTTCTTTATCCACTAGTCTATCAGTGGACGCTTAGATTGCTTCCCTGTCTCCGCTACTGCGAGTAGGGCTGCTTCAGGAGCTCTTCCAAGTCTTTGTTCTGTCTTCCAACAATCGCCATATGTGAGAGTTCACAGAGACTTATTGTGGGAATGGAATGGAGGTCTGTCTTGGCAAAGGGTCCCTTTTAGAAGAGAAATAGTACTTGTTGGAGAATTAGTTCAGTTCAGTTGCTCAATCATATCCGACTCTTTGCGACCCCATGGACTTCAGCACACAGGCTTTCCTGTCCATCACCAACACCCAAAGGAGGGTAACTTTCGGTACTAACACTATAAGGTGTTAATGTTATCAGAGCTGATTTGGAATGACCGGGAGTGAGTAGGTATTGATGCTAGATGAGAGTGCGCAGAAAGTAAAGTTGAAAGAGAAGGGGAGGAGAGAACGGTGATGCAGGGAAAGAAAAATGAGATAGGAGGCTGGCCAAGGAGAGAGACTAGACTTTCTGGCTTTGTCATAAAGACCAGGATTTGAGTCTTGGCTCTGTGTCCCGCAAGCTATGGCCCATGATAAATTCCTTAGCCTCTCTGAGGCAGTACCATGCAACTCTTCAGTTCTGTAAGTGAGAGATAAAGCTCTGGGTTGTTGTGAAGATTACGGCTAATGTTTATAGAGTACAGTGCCCAGGGCCCAAGAGGTGCCAAGAACCTGGCTTTTCCTTCCCTGGAGGGACTCATGAATGCTCTAAAGTCAGACAGGAGGTGGAAATGCTGATGCCAAGAACGCCTGTTGGTGGGGGGATGCTGTCAAGTCCTCTTGTATCTCATTCATTCGCCAAATAGCCCTTCAAAAATTACAGAAAGACTCTGATCACATTTCTACAGAAGAAACAATAGCTAAGACATGGCTCTAGGTATAACAGGCTCCCCCTCTTTCTCCTGAATCATTCATTTCTTCTCCACTAGAACATTGTCATCATTATTGGAAACATGCCCCCGTGTATCCACCCCAAATATTTTTTCTTGACCCTTATTTCTTCCCTACTTCTCAACCCAGTATTAGTCTCCTCTTTGCAGCAAAAATCTTAGAGTTGCTGTCAGAAAGCCCTCTCGTTCTCTTCTCCCTGAAGGCCATTCCCCTCAGACGTTTATCTCCAGCACACCCTGGAAATGTCTCTTGACAAAGACACCAATAACTTCCGTGTTGCTAAATCTACGAGTCAATTCTCTCCCAGCATCTCACTCAACACATCAGCTGCATTTGACCCAATGGATGGTCTTATTTTGGTTCCCAGGATTCTCTACTTTCTGCTGTGATCCAATGTCAAAGCTGTTTCTTTGTGTGGTAAGTCCCCTACCTTCAAGTTGTGAACCTTCGAAGATGCAAACGTGTTCCTTCAAAATCAGGCGTGACTGACGTTGCATTTTGCCCTCTGTCTCCACCTGCTGACGATCCTTCAGCTCTACCATCTCTCACCTCCGCTCCTTCCCCCAGTCAGTAGCTCTTCTTGCCTGTTCACTGGGTGCCAGCCCCTGGATACCAGCTGTTATGCTGTCCTACTGTACTTTGCAAGGAATTGTACTGTAGGATTAGAAATGTTCTCTTTATTTTTTGTTTTTGCTTGTTATCTATTGTTTGTGTGAAAAGTATTACAAACCTATTACCCTGCAGTACTAGACAGCTGATTGTGTTAATTTGGTGACCAGGCTAACTTTACTGGAGAAGGAAATGGCAACCCACTCCAGTATTCTTGCTTGGAGAATCCCATGGACAGAGGAGCCTGGCAGGCTTTACAGTCCATAGGGTCGCAAGAGTTGGACACAACTTAGCTACTAAACCACCAGGCTAACTTCGGGGCTTCCCTGGTGGCTCAGGCAGTGAGAAGAATCCTGTAATGCAGGGGACCTTGATTTGACCTCTAGGTTGGGAAGATCCCCTGGAGAAGGGAATGACAAAGCACTCCAGTATTCTTGCCTGGAGAATCCCATGGACAGAGGAGCCTTCCATGGCCAGCTACAGTCCTTGGAGTCACAAAGAATTGAACACAACTAAGCAACTAACACCTTACCTGACCTGAAGGCTAAATTTGTTGGATTTCCAAACAAATTGGACTCACAGACCAACTCTCGGAATGGAGCCCGTTCACATGTAGGGGACTTTGTAGGTAATGCCGTTGGCTTGCTTTTCCTTTCCTCCCCCAATGTTTGGAGAAGGCAATGGCAACCCACTCCAGTACTCTTGCCTGGAAAATCCCATGGACAGAGGAGCCTTGTAGGCTGTGGTCCATGGGGTCGCTAGGAGTCGGACAGGACTGAGCGGCTTCACTTTCACTTTTCACTTTCATGCATTGGAGAAGGAAATGGCAACCCACTCCAGTATTCTTGCCTGGAGAATCCCAGGGACGGGGGAGCCTGGTGGGCTGCCATCTATGGGGTCGCAGAGTTGGACATGACTGAAGCGACTTAGCAGCAGCAGCCCCCAGTGTTTAAGGATGGACAGGCCCAGGCTCAGTTCTTTGTCCTCTTAGCTATTTGCTCTCACTCTCTTGAAGATCGCATCCAGCCTCAGACTTTGTGCATCATCTGAGCTGCTGGCTCTCTGCTCTCTCCAGTCCGGGTCCTTTGTCTTCTCCAGCAGTCAGCTGCTGCAGACTCCAACCCCCAGGCTCCCTTGCCGGCTTCCTTCTGATTGATTGGTAAGACAGCAGGATGTGCTCTTTTCTCAGCTCTGCTTCTCACCGGGTTTCAGAACTGCTCTTCTCTCCCCATTTCTCCTTCAGTCCTGAGAGCGGTAATGGCTTGGCTGCTCCATGGGGTCTCAAAAGAGTCAGACGAGAACAACAACAAGCAAATGGAGTCTAGCCTTTAAAAATCGTGAAACCCTCCACTGTGTGCTTGTAATTTATATAATATTGTACAATAACTAGACTTCCATTTTAAAAAGTATTTTTTGTTTAAAAAAAAAATGAGTTCAGGAGTTTCCTGGCGGTCTAGTGGTTAGGATTCCTGGCTTTCAGTGCCGTGGCTTGGGTTTCGATCCTTGGTCAGGGAATTGAGATCCCACAAGCCATGCAGTGTGGAAAAAAAAAATGAGTTCATGTTGCGTCAGTCACTTCTCTGCTCAAGACCCTGCAATGGCCACCCATTTCCCACCAAGTAAGAGCCGAATCGCTTACAACGGTCCAGGAGGCCCTTCGTGGCTGGCATGTCCCTGCGTCTCTGCCATGGCTCCATCCAGCCATGCCAGCCTCTCTGGTCCCCTGCCGTTCTTCCAGTATTCCAAGAAGCCTCTAGTTTTAAGGCTTTCACACTGTTCAGGCCCTCTGTCTGGAATTTTCCCCTTTCACATGTGCCTGCCTAATACCTTCATTCCCTTAAAGTTTGTTTTTTAATCAAATATCGCTTTCTCTGTGAACCCGAGGTTATCCTGATCATATTTAAAATTATGTAGCCATCCTCTTGTGGGAGGAAATGGCAACCCATTTCAGTATTCTTGCCTGGAGAATCCCAGGGACAGAGCCTGGTGGGCTGCCGTCTATGGGGTCTCGCAGAGTTGGACACGACTGAAGCGACTTAGCAGCAGCAGCAGCAACCATCCCCTATATTCCCAAAGTCCCTTCAACACATTTTTTTTTCCTTATAAGACTTGCAGCTTGATAACCAATATAATATTTGTTTTTATTTTGTAATTAATTTTCATAATTTGTTATCATAGTGTAAACAAATAGGGTAGGAGGTCTCCAGAGAAAGAGGGCCAGGAATGAATTTCTTGACAGAAGAGAAGCCATTTTTGGCCTAAGCCATTTTGGGATTGAGGTCTGACCACAATGCTTGTCCTTAACAGGTCTCAGTAGTTAATGATCTTAAAGGAACAAAAGAAGGCAGAGGCAAATGACAGTTATCAGGCAAGAGAAGCAGCATAGCAAAGATCATGTCAGTTGTAAAGACTCCCATTTCTCTCAAATCATCCCACCCTTGGCTTCTCCCACAGAGTCCAAAAGTCTGTTCTTTACATCTGTGTCTTTTCTGCCGTCTTGCATTGATTTCAGAGAATAGCATCGAAACATGTATATTACCATATATGAAACAGATGACCAGCCCAAGTTCAATGCGTGAAACAGGGCACTCAAAGCTGGTGCACTGGCACAACCCAGAGGGATGGGATGGGGAGGGAGGTGGGAGGGGGCTTCAGGACGGGCGTCACATGTACACCCATGGCAGATTCATATCAATGAATGGCAAAAACCACCACAGTATTGTAAAGTAATTAGCCTCCAATTAAAATAAATTAATTAAAAGCAAAACTGTTAGAAAAGTCTCCCAGTTCTGTTTCAGTGGTAAAGATTGACCTGAAGTGTTCAACAACGAGATCAACTGGACCCTAAGGGAGGATGAAGTTGACCTCTCCTGACCTTCGTGACCTCGATCAACTAAACCTCAGACTCTGTCAACCACCCAAGCCCCTTCATGAATATGCATGTACCCATAGCTCAAAAATTCCCCCATTTTTTGCTGTCTGGGGAGATACTGCCTCCAGAAAGATCCCCAGTGTTCTCCTTACTTGTGGTAAGAAATCCTTCCTTTTCCCACTCTTTGCTTGACTGTGTCTTCTGGCTTCACACCCACCTAGAGGTGAACCCTGTTTGGGAGTAATAATACTTTGCATTATATTTTGTAATGTACTTACTAGGTCTCTCTTTTTTTTTTTTTTTAATTGTGGCCTCTGTCATTATTTGAAGCTTTATGAGGACAGGAATCCTTGCCAACTTAACTCATTCAAGCAATACTAGGAGCACAGAAGACACTCTAAATTTTTTTTTTTTCTTTTAATGAATGGAAGATAAGTACATTGAGAAAGCTTACTATGGGCAGATCTGTCACTTGAAGCCCTATCTTTTCCCACCTCTGGGTTCCTTTAGCTGCATTATATACTCTGTGTACAACGTAGCCTTCATTGTACACACTATATGTGATGTAGCCTCACTGTGTACTCTCTGTAGGAAGTAATCTTCAACAGCAGAGCATCATGGTTAAGGAGAAGGATCTAGAAGCAGACTTGAAACCATGTAACCCAGACTGGGACTTAAACCCACTGTCTTTTATCTGAGATCACACACCTGGTCTCCGGACTTAATGAAGCTCAGGTTCCTGATGTCTCATCACAGAAAGAATTTAGTAAAAACAAAGTGATAGATGCTGCTGCTGCTGCTAAGTCACTTCAGTTGTGTCTGACTCTGTGTGACCCCATAGACGGCAGCCCACCAGGCTCCCCCATCCCTGGGATTCTCCAGGCAAGAACACTGGAGTGGGTTGCCATTTCCTTCTCTAATGCATGAAGGTGAAAAGTGAAAGGAAGTCACTTAGTCGTGTCCGACTCTCAGCGACTCCATGGACTGCAGCCTACCAGGCTGCTCCGCCCATGGGATTGTCCAGGCAAGAGTATTGGAGTGATAGATAAGCAGTGGTTTTGTCTGGAGAAGAACACACTCACAGACAGAGTGTGTGGGCCATCTCGAAAGGTGAGAGGGCACCAGGGTATGAGGCTGTCAGTTTTTATAAGGGTGGGCCATTTCACAAGCTAATGAGTGGGAGGAGTATTCTAGGAAATTCTGGGAAATGTCTGGGAAAGGAGTTCCAGGAACTGGGCCACCTCTCACTCGTTGACCTTTTATGGTCAGCCTTGGAACCATCATGGAGCCTCTGGGTACTTATCTTGCTGGCGTGTTACAGTGGGCATATGCTGAGGCTCAAGGTCTAGTGGAAGCCTTGTCTGCCATCAAGACCTAGTTGGGTCTAACCATTTATGTCACATCCCATAGTTACACCATTCTTTTAAAGGTTGTGCCCTGCCCCAGTCCCTCCTGTTTCAGACTGAAAGAGTTTTGATCCTTGCCTTGCTTTGTTACTGGATGAGTTACTTAACCTTTCTTAAGACTCATTTTGTTCATCTGTAACATAAAGTAATAATGTTACAAGTCTTAGGGTTATTATGAGGGATAAGACCAAAGCATGTGTGTGGTATATACATTCCACTTGACAATACTCCTGGATCAGAGTAAATGCTATGAAGAAGGCAGAGGAGAAATTTTGCAGGTGTGGGAGTTGAAATGAAATCCTGTTCCTATTTCCAGCCATCCAATGAGGAGAGGACCATATTTAAACCTGAAGATTCCACCATTCCCTTAACACTTGACCTTTGGAAGTTATCATTTCGGGGATCAGCATTCAGCTTCCAAACAAGTTAGAGGCTTTATAAAACCTTATTCTCGGGGAATAATCCATTTATTCTCCTCCCAGCCACGGGAACTAGCAGCATTGGTTTAAATTTTAAGACATTCCTTCCTGTATCCTGAGACTATTTTAAACCAGATAGAAAAGAGTTTAAAGTTAAGCAAGTTATCCCCAACAAGGGATTGAGAGAGGCCTTTGGCCAGCTGCCTTAATATGTGAGCCTATGGCCTGAAGTTGAACCCTGAACACTCAGGTACCCACTGGTCCTGCAGCCCTGGATACATACCATCCATATTGAGTCCCTGCTGGTCACTCCACAGCTGAGCTCTGCCTTGAGCTCAGACCAAGTGTCAGAACCCAAGCACCTGCCTAACCCTTGCAAATGTCTCTTCCAAGAATTCCTGCCCTCTTAGAATACTAACTGCTGGCTCTTTTTCCAGATGAGAAGTCCACATGGAACTACTTCCACCATCTTTTCCTGGGGGCTCTGTGGAGAGTCCTGACCCAGCCACACCTTGGACAGCCTTGATAACAGTACCCCCTCTAAGTCACTGACCATGACCTTTGAGACTGACCAATTTCTACAGCCTGGTATAAGCCCCAGACTTCCCTCTTTTACTCTTTTTTCTACTTATATCCAATAGTCCCACCTGGATTGGATGAAGGGAAGAAGAGCTGGACAACCACTCATCCCAATCTGAAAAGGACATTATAATATCACTGCAATAAATTAGAATTATGATGCCAATTAACTCAGCTTCTATGGGGACTTATTAGAAAACTGGTGAAATTTTAATTGGTCCTGCCTTCCAGACTACCCTTGCAGGTAAATTAAAATGATAAATTATAAATTAAATATTTCCATGTTGCAAGTACAAACCTTAGATAAATCAGATGCTGGTCTTCTGCAATTGGCATGCAAGATCTAAATTTCAAATCAGAAGAATGCATGCTATAATCCTGTTGGCTGAGCTTTCTTCACAGCCCAAAGTTAGCTTCAGACAGTGGAAGTGAATTATTAGAGAGATCTTTTTGAAATATTTATTAATAGAAATATTAATTATATGTTTCCAAATAAACATATCAGCAAATAAATGTCATAGTACAAAGGTTGAAATGTTACAAACATTAACTTGGAAAAGCACGAAATTTTCTTCTGTCTACATTCCATACAAGTCTGTCCAGTGTGTGTTTCACCATTCCTCATAGTCAAGAAGTGTTTTCCAAGTTGAAGCCCAGATATTCTACTGTCTTGGCTGAAAATGCAGATTGCTGGCCCATGGTTAGCTCTACTAGGCCATCAGGGAAAAACTAGACAGCTTCATTTTAACAAGTAATTCTTATACATACTCCTAATCTCAGTTCAGTTCAGTTCAGTTCAGTCCAGTCGCTCAGTTGTGTCCGACTCTTTGCAACCCCATGAATCACAGCACACCAGGCTTCCCTGTCCATCACCAATTCCTGGAGTTCACTCAAACTCAAGTCCATCGAGTCGGTGATGCCATCCAGCTGTCTCATCCTCTGTTGTCCCCTTCTCCTCCTGCCCCCAATCCCTCCCAGCATTAAAGACTTTTTCAATGAGTCAACTCTTCACATGAGGTAGCCAAAGTACTGGAGTTTCAGCTTTAGCATCATTCTTTTCAAAGAACACACAGGACTGATCTCCTTTAGAATGGACTGGTTGGATCTCCTTGCAGTCCAAGGGACTGTCAAGAGTCTCCTCCAACACCACAGTTCGAAAGTATCAATTCTTCGGCACTCAGCTCAAGGATTATTAATAGCTGAAGGATTATCAAATGAGGGTGAAGAGGGGTGAATGAATGAATGACAGAATCTAAATGCAACTTTTCTTTTTGGTAGATTTAAGTAGCATCCTTTCCCTCCGCCCTCCCAACTGCCTGCAATCCTAGTGGACCTCCCTTTGGGGAGCCCAGGTTATTGAGCCAGGGACAGTGACAGTTTTCATCAAGCAGTCGATGGACGTTCACTCATCTCTTTGGGTAATTAATTCTTTACAGCTCCATTTAATACAAAAGAGGTAAATCCTTGAAGGTATGGTTTTACAAGATATTGTAAAGCCTAATTACAATCTTTTACCTTATTTTGAAAGCAACTTTCTTTAAAAGGGTTTAGAAATATTTAAAAGTAATAAAAAGGCAACTTAGCCACCCTAACTTCTGGCCTTGGAATATTCTCAAGACATGCCCATATCTATGGAAACATGTTTAATTCCTAGGAATCTTGATATGGGGTAAAAGTTATGCTAAGTGCTGGGCCTAGAGTTACCCAGATTTCCATAAAATTAGAGCTAGGCTAAAGGTAGCCAGTATTTACATGATCTCACTATGGAACAGGCATTAATCTGAGCACTGTGGAGACCCTGGACTCTTTTTCTAGGTACAGAATCTAAAGCACAGGGAAGTTAACTAACCATCGACCACCCCCTACCACCATCCCCTCCCGTTGTCCCAGGAATAGGTAAGCCAGGCTGTAAATGGGGATAATTTGCCTTTAACCCCTGCACTGACTGTCTCTCAGAGTCACATCTTTTCCAAATAGGCAAAGTGAATTCAAGAAATGCAGTAGGGGCCAAGGTCACATGACCAGGGAGCAACTGAACTGTCATGACTTTGGGTATCCGGGTCAATTTCTCCTGCTCCAGAGATCAGTGACTGTCAAGCACAGAAACTCAAAATTCCAGAGCCGAAAGGAAAGCCTGGAGCTCACCTCCACCCTAAGAAGGTAGCAAGTCCTCACCTTTAAACGTCTCCTGAATTTCCCAAAGCATCTGCCAAAACTGATTCTTTGGCTGCATCTATGAATATCTAGCATTGAAATGACATTTTCTCTTTGGCTAAGAGAAACCATCCAGGAGGTTCTTTTCATGGAGGAGCCTTCATGGCTCTCATCTTGAGAATAAAATCGACACAAAGAAGTGAGCATAGAGGAATTTTCCCAGGTGGTCCAGTGGCTAAGACTCTGAGTTCCCAATGCAGAGGACCTGGGCTTCATCCCTGGTTGGGGATCTAGACCCCATACATCATAACTAAAGACCCTGAATGCTGCAATTAAGTCCCAGCACAGCCAAATAAATTAACTGATTAAAAAATAAATTTAAAAAATAAAAAAGTGAGCATAGAAAATGAAGTGGACATGCAGAGTCATAGTCCCTGGAAGCCTCTCTTGAAGTCTACCCTCTTTCTGGATTTAATATCTTATGAGCAAACAACTGTTGAGGCTAGTGTGTGCTGTTTATTTTCCTATTATTTGCTGCAAAAAGCTCCTTAAATGATCCATCATGCCTCACGAATATCTAATATCTATCTCCCCATCACTGTCTCCATGGCCACTGTCTTAGTTCCAGCTTTCATCATTTCTCACTTGGATTAATAAAACAATCTTCCCAACTGGTGTTGCTGCCTCTAAGCTCAATCTGCAGCAATCTATTCTCTCCAGCTGCCAGAGTGATCATTCTAACAGAAGGAAAAAAAAAAAAAAAAGAAAAGGAAAAGCAATCTGCTTATCTCAGGGCTCCAGCTAAAAATATAAATCTCTTCAGATTTATCCTTTTTCAGCTACCACTTAATGCAAAATGACCTTATGGTTTACACTTATTTAGAAAGCTCTAGAAAAGTGTGGGAGTAGAGAAAGAATGAATCAGCCTTATTCAAGGTCAAGACCCACGTTTTAGACAGAAGCCCCAGTGACCAAAAGGTAAAGTAATCTCTTGGAATGACTCTGGTCCAGCTTGAGTAAGTCTCTCAATCAACTATGTGGGCGGAAGCTAAGGCATGTAGACCCCACAGGTCTTTTTTAAGGTCAAGATCAAGGCATGTTCCAATTATAATGTGCTGCTTTAATCAACATCCCAGAAGAGCAGGGAGCTGCTCTGACAATGTTAAAAGCTTAAGAAATAGTCAGCTCCCACCTTCTTCTCTGCCAGCTCCCCTAAATGTGGACCGCACAAACCAAATCATCCGGAGCAAACAGAAGGCTCAGGAATGCCAGGGTAGAAGGTACACAGGTTGGCAAACAGAAAATTGGAAGTCCTTGACCCATTATTCAGTGTCATTCGTGATGGCGTCCTAGACGTTCTCTTCAATAATAATAGATCTTTGCTTTCAATAACAGAGCGTTGTTTTGTTTTCCTGCAGCCTCAATACCCACTTAACCTTCTCTTCTATCCAAGATGATTGTATTTTCAACAGGAATTTTCAGGCTCCTAAATATAGAATCCTGACGTTCTGGCTTTATATCCCCGATGCATCATTTTGGAGGTAGGTCTTTGAACCCAAACTGGGGCAAGCAGAGGACTCCCCAGGGAACTTTTGAACTGCAACCAGCAGCGCGTGCTGATCTCTGTTTTGATGTCTAAACTGTATGCAGTAAAGCTGTTGGTGTTTAAGTGTCCTGCCCTCTAAACTGAAAAAGCTGAGAATGCAGGTGAGGAGCCGGCGAGAGAGAGAAATCCAAAGAGAAACAGAGAGGAGAGAGGAGAGGCACGCCTGTCTTTTCTGATTATAGTCACTTCTAAGACTTGACGCTGTTTCTGTCCTTAGGCTCCCGGAGACACCACACTTCTTTATAGCAAATAATTCTCCCCCTTCATCTTCTCTGTCTCTTCCTTCTTGCTTAAGCTGTTTCTACTTGACATTTATGACACTTGAAAGCAAAATAGTGCTAACTAAGAAGCCCAACTGCTCTCTCTCTCCATTTAACTCCGTGTAGCTCAGGCTCCAGGCAAGGGCACTGTGGTTCTGCAGATCACTCCACCTGGCTCCCTGTTTCTTCCGAGCTGACCTTCCCTCTCATGTCTTCAGTCATGCCTTTGCCCACGATTCTCCTCTGATTCTTTCCTAAAATACCTGTGTCCCCTACTTATCACTACTTCTCTGATGTCTTTTTCAAGTCCTCGGACTTAAGTGAAGTGCCCAGTGCATATAACTCTAATAACTCTATCATTATTCTTTTACATTGCTCTTTAGTAGCTAAGTCAAGTCCTACTCTTTGTGACCCCATGGACTGCAGCATGCCAGCCTTCCCTGACCTTCACCATCTCACAGAGTTTGCTCAAGTTCACATCCGTTGTGTTGGTGATGCTAGCGAAGCGTCTCTTCTTCAGCTGCCCTCTGCTCCTTTTGCCGTAGATCCTTCCCGGCATCAGGGCCTTTTAAAAATATTTAATATTTTTATTGCACTCTTTTTAATATTTATTTATTCATTGTATTTTAGTTGCGTTGGGCCTTAGTCGTGGCATGTGGGCCCTTCTGTTGCGGTGCACGGATTCTCCAGTCGTGGTCCTGGGGCTCAGGACTGTGCTGCGTGGATGCTCTAGTTGTGGCCACCAGCTTAGTTGCTCTCTGGCACGTGGGACCTTAGTCCCCCAACTAGGGTTTGAACCCACATCCCCTGCATTGCAAAGTGGATTCTTAATCACCGGACCACCAGTAAAGTCCCTCTATCATGACTCTTTCAATTAGCAAATTAGCAAAACTTTTAAAGATAAATAAGTTAAAGACACGATTTCTGGAAAACTGGCAAACACATGTACTGTTGGTACTGCAAATTAGTATGTCCCTTTTGGAAAGCAATATAATAATGTATTGCATGTACAATGAAAGTGTCATATCTTGGGCCCAAACATGACAGTTTTTCCTAAGGAAACAATTTCATAAAACCAAAAGCATCAACAAACTCATGGCAGCAATGTATAATAGCAATACAATTAAAAGAGACAAATTGTCACTTTTAGTTCAAATTATACTTCAAATTATAGTTCAAATTTAGTTCAAATTGTCACTTTTAGTTCAAATTATAGTTCAAATTTAGTTCAA
>SJYQ01002953.1:152027-184099 GCA_006410935.1 Redunca redunca
GGCAGTTGCATTAAGCAACGGGATTGTCAGTATTATATTCTCTTTATCAAAATTTTATTTTAGTTGAAAGGATCTTTTTGTGACAGTATTTATTAAGCAGTGGGAAATGATTACTGTCCTTCATGTTGTGAATTCTTCCTAGTCATTCCTGCAAAATCTTCTTCTGGACATGACATGGACACCCTGCCTAGAAAGTTCTTGACCCATGGAATTCAGCACATTCAGTTGTGGACCGTTCTATCAACAGTCACAGTTGGCAAATTTGCATCATGATTTATGGACATTTGCCCTAACAATTGCATGGGGATGTGAAGCAGCTGTTCACTCGCTCAGCTCTGGCTTTGCTAACGAGAGGTGGACAGCTGTGGTTAATAAAAAACAATTGCTAATAGATAATCCCAATTTAGCCTTGAATTGCCTTTGGGTATGGCCAGTACATGGAGGGACTTTTCAATATGGATCTAGAACTTCATACGTATCGCCATCCTCTCCTCGGACTCCGCCTCCTGGACTGGACTCCTTGTGGGGAGATGGTTCCAGAAGGCCATCTGGGAGCACGGTGCATGGGAAGGGCTGGGTTCGGGCTGGTGGTGAGAAAGTATAAACCCGATGATTTACACGCTTTGTTAGGAGAGAACCAGGAAGGCTCCATCCCTAACTGAGTCTCCTCTACTGCTTCAGCCTAAACCATGAAGACCCTCATTATGAGGTGGCTAGGCATTCGGTGTCACCCACAGACACAAGTAGAAGCCAGTCAGCCTGGGACAAGGCTGAAACCAGCAATTGGCAGGCCCCTCTGTTTTCAACCTTAGCTCTGTTGCGTTTGTTGAATGGGTCACTCTCTTTGGACCTCAGGTGGCTCATTTAGAGGAGGGAGAATTTGAAAGATCCCTAAGGCCCCTCCCTTCAATTCTATATGTCCCAGTTGGGATGGGTATCCTTTCAGCCAGCTTGTCTTAGCCCACGGGGCTCCTCTGTCCATGGGATTCTCCAGGCAAGAATACTGGTTTAGTTGCTCAGTCATATCCAACTCTTGTGACCCCATGGACTTTAGCCTGCCAGGCTCTTCTGTCCATGGGATTCTTCAGGCAAGAATACTGGAGTGGGGTGCCATTTCCTTTTCCAAGCTTGTCTATAAGTAAGTACAATGGATTTGGGGTTTGTCTGTGATTGCTGAAGCCCTCGGTCATGTCTCTGGAGTTCAAGTACAAATTTGGAATGGCAATGGCCCTCACGTTAGAAACTGGTTAATTGGTGAACTGTGCAGGGGACTATTTTTAATATATTGCAAGTTTCAGTTCATATACCACAACTTAATTGAATTTGCCCTAGAGCCCTTCAATTAAAAATTGTGCACAAACTAGCATTTTTAAGATAAATGGGGGGCCTTGACCAAACTCCAAGAAAACAAAATGGTAAGTTTTTGAAAAGTTAATAACATTTTTCTAATCAAAGCCATACTGGAGATAGAGTCTTTTCTTTTCTTTTCTTTTTTAAATGGTGTATCAGAGTTTGAGAGTCTCATCCCAGGGACAACTTGGTACACTCAAGAATTCAGCTGAGAAATGAACAGCCTCTGAAACCACTGGTAGCTCAGACCACCGTGTTGGTTCAGCCTCCACCTCTGGAATGTGTTAGTACCATAATGAGTTTCCCCACTAGGGGAGACAACGGCAACCCCCTCTAGAACTCTTGCCTGGATAATATCATGGACAGGGGAGCCTGCAAGCTATGGTCCGCGCCTGCATGCTAAGTTGCTTCAGTCGTGTCTAACTCTGTGCAATCCTGTGGACTGCAGCCCCAAAGCATGTTAGAACAAAAGACACTCCTACTACTTGTATCACTTAGGAATTTACCAAAATTTTAGGTGCCTATATCAGGGATGGAATCAAAGACAAACATTAGAACAGGAGATGCCCCTATTGTTTTTGCCACTTAAGAAGTTGCAAGGTATTAGGAGCCTTGTGCCAGGAACTGGAGGCAGAGTTGTTGTTTAGTCGCTAAGTTGTGTCCAACTCTTTTGCGACCCCATGGACTGTAGCCCTCCAAGTTCCTCTGTCCATGGGATTCCCCAAGCGAGACTATTGCAGTGGGTTGCCATTTCCTTCTCCAGGGGATATTCCGACCCAGGAATCGAACTCATGTCTCCTGTATTGGCCAGTGAATTCTTTATCACTGAGCCACCAGAGAAGCCCTGGAGACAGAGACCAGTATAAAAATGTTCTAATAATACTACACACAGGTTCAGCTGTTTCTCTCTGGTCATAAATGCTGTGTGTTCAGGAAACTGTTCACCTTGGTTTACCTGGAAAAGTCCTGGTTTCACTAGTTGTCCTGGTTTAATTATTAAGAGTGTTCCCCTTTCCTTCTCAAACGTGGCCCAGATTGCGCAGTATACATATATTAGTCTTAACACCTCAAGAGGTCATTATGGAGAAACTCTGAGTTATTTCTAAAAGACTAATGGCATCATTTTGAGAGAAAGAAAGTTACACATCATTCTTAAGAGAAGCTGGAAGATACCCAGCCACTGGAGGTCATGCCCAGTGGGATGTTCAGATCTCAGGGAAGCGGGTGGGTAGCATGGATGCAGAGGGTCACTCGAACACGCTCATTCTGCTCAGTCTGCTTCCTGCGTGTCCTTGGGGTTCCTGTCCTTCCCCTCTGTGCCCCAGCTCACTGTAAAATGAGGAAGCCAGAAGCAGCACCTACTTCATAGTTTCTTTGGGAAACACCAAGGTCCGAAGGCAGGTAAAAATGCTTTGAAAAGCCTGGAACGAGAATTTGATAGATGCCAGAATTGGTCATCGGACTGGTAGTTGGATGTGATGTTATCTGTCAATGAGACCCAATGTATGGTGGGTTTGTGGATCCTCTCTGAGTGGCCCATGCTTTTCCTGCCTTACACACATCTGGGAAGCCATTTCTTTACAAAGAAAAGATTAGGACCCATATGTGCCTGCAGCTTTTCAATTGACCAAATAAAAACAAAGATCTCTTTATTAATAAGATGCACTTCCTTGGAGGCCCATTGGCTAAGGCTCCGTGCCTCCAATGCAGACAGCATGGGTTTGACCCCTGGTCAGGGAACTGTGGTCCCACATGCTGCACGGAGCAGCTAAAAGAATTTTTTTTTTTAAGAAAAAAAATTTTTTTAATGAAGTTGTGCATGTAGCACTTGACTACTCTGGCAAACTTGTGTCTTGGTGTACCTGTCTTCTCTGCTAGACAGAGGTTTCTGGGAGCATAAGGACTGTGTTTGACTACCCCCCGCCCCATCCCTTATATCTTTGTATCTGACTTTGTACCTGACTCATAGCAAGAATGCAGTATTTTTGTAGAGGAGCTAGGAAATTTTTGCCAGCCTAAACAGAGCTGTACTCTGGAACACAGCTGTGTGGTTATAATTTAATGGCTTTTACATTCTGCATTTCAAATTGTCTCACTGCAATCAAGTAGACCTTACCCGCTGAGCACCGATGTCCTTTCATGGGTTGATATGGAATAAACAGTTAGCAGTTTGTGTAGGAATCTTCCAGCACCCAGCCTGGAGCAAAATGAAGGTTAGATCTAAGCTTGGAGAAAGGAAAGAAACAACAGCCTTACAGTTGGCAGAGAAGGAGAGGTTACTTTTAAAGATGATGTTAACATTATAACCCCAAGTTCTATTTTTCCTTTCGAGATAGTACATAAAAAGGTTAAAAATCACCAACTCTGGCGATCAGCTCCTGGGTTGTAACCCTGGCAATGGCACTTAACTTACTTTAAAGCCTTGAGGGAACTGGGTTCCCTAGAAGCACAAATACAAGGCATAAAATGACATACTCACGTGTTTGGGGAGTTCATAACCCTGCTGAATACACAAGTGGAATAAAAGAGAGAGAGAGAGAGGAGAGACAGGAAAAGGTGGAGACTAAATACAAAGTCAGACGGGGAAAGGAGGAGACCAAATACAAGGACGTGTGGGACTGGGCTGATCAGTTACAGGGCAAGCTGGTTTCTCTGTTTTGCTGATACGTTTTAAGAGACTGTATGCAACTACCTCCCAAGGATTTGAAGAAAAGAATTTATCTGCAGTGTCTTAACTGCCATTGATCAAAGCTCTTGCCCGCTGGGAGTTAATTGCCCTGACCTTCTGCTTTGCTCATGCCTGAGCGACTAGTAGGCCTCACCCTGTAGAAACCATAGGGAACCCCAGGCAGGAACTAAGGATCAGGTAGCCCAGTGTGAGGCTGAGTCTGTAGGTTGTGCTCAGAAGCCACAGGAAAGGCTGAAAGAGCTGCTGCCGGTGGTCGCTTGGTCTGCAGGTGCAAACGCAGCAGCATCAGTGGCTGGGTTCTTTGGATGCTGAGGGCAGTGTTGGCCATCGCTAGGGTGCTCTGGCCAGACAGAGCTTGAACCTCCAGTGAGGCAGACCTTGCCTGGCAGTGATTGAACAAGTTAATATAGAGAATCTAATTTAGACAATGCCTGGCACACAGAGAACATCATCAAATGTTCGTTCCTGTATGTATCCAATTCTACCTTTCCCTGGCAACCTTTTCTCAGCTTTCTATGTTTCTTCTGAGGGATGCATTTGGAGATGGAGCTCTAAGGTCTGAGTTTGGTACTGAACAGTGTCTCAGAGCATCAACATCCCTCGTGCCCTGCGCCTCGTCCCCTGCCACACCAGCTGATAGGATGCTCAAGGAAGAGAGAGAAACTAGACAAATCCCACCAAATAGACATCCAACTCATCTCCACCTTGGTCCCAAGAGGTGCTCTGGAAGAAGTTACTGAGTTCTTATCATGGTAGATACACCCATTGGCTTGAGGGGGTTTCCTCCAATGGAGTTACTCAGAAAAGTACCTACAAGAGGTTCAGAGACATAAGCGGGTGCAGCAATGCAAACTATTATATATAGAAAAGATAAACAACAAGGACCTACTGTATATCAACGGAACTACATCCACTCTCCTATAATAAACCATAATGGAACAGAACATAAAAAGTATATATTATGTATCTGTGTACCTATATATAATATATACATAGAGAGAGTATAGTTGAATTATAATGCTATGTTAATTTTTGCTGTATAACAAAGTGATTCTCAATAAATCAGTAAAAATTAACATAGCATTATAAATCAACTTTACTTAAAAAAAAAAAAAGAAAAGAAAAGAAACATGGGTGTAACAAGGGCTTAAAGCAAAGTTTCCATAACCTGGGGGCTCTCTGGGCAAATCTAGCTTGCAGAAGTTTTTCATCTGGACTTCACAGTGTTAGTGAAAATATTTCAATTTGGCCCTCCTATAATGACTCCCCAGGCAACGGCACCCCCCTCCAGTGCTTTTGCCTGGAAAATCCCATGGATGGAGGAGCCTGGTGGGCTGCAGTCCATGGGGTCGCTGGGAGTCAGACACGACTGAGCGACTTCATTTTCATTTTTCACTTTCATGCATTGGAGAAGGAAATGGCAACCCACTCCAGTGTTCTTGCCTGGAGAATCCCAGGGATAGGGGGAGCCTGGTGGTCTGCCGTCTCTGGGGTTGCACAGAGTCGGACACGACTGAAGCGACTTAGCAGCAGCAGCATAGCTTCCCAAACAAAAGGCTATTTGAAGTTGCTGTCTATGTTGCAATTAGTAGAAACCAAGGTTTAAACACGTTAAAACCAACATTTAAAATCATAATATCTTTTATAAAAGTTCTCACTCATCACTTCCCTTTAAAAAGTAACCAGATGTTTGCATAACCTGAGCCTGAATTTCCATATAGCAATAATTACTGGGAGTAGAATAAGGGTTCTTCATGTTAGGACATACTTGCCCTAGTCCTTTCCTCTCCATATTGTCTTGCCTGGCCGGTCTCACTCACTTATATTCCATTCTCTTGCAGACGTTTCCATTTTCAGCTCTGGACCTGAAGCTCTTTGGACTGAGATGGCCATTTATTATGATGGGCTTCCCTGGTGGCTCAGCTGGTAAAGAATCTGCCTGCAACGTGGGAGACCTGGGTTCGATTCCTGGGTTAGGAAGATCCCCTAAAGAAGGAAAAGGCTACCCTCTCCAGTATTCTGGCCTGGAGAATTCCATGGATTGTACAGTTCATGGGATCTCAAAGAGGCAGACACGACTGAGCAACTTTCACTTTCACTGTATTACAGACAAGCAGCCTCTAGGACTCTAAAGGTACTTTATTTGTTTATTTTGGCTGTCCTGCATCTTCTTTGCCACGCGAGGGCTTCTCTAGTTGTGGCAAGGGGACTTCGTTGCCCTGCGGTACGTGGGATCTTAGTTCCTTGACCAGGGATCAAACTTGTGTCCTCTGCATTTGAAGGTGGATTCTTCACCACTGGAGCACCAAAGATGTCCCTCTAAAAGTACTTTAAAGATCAGCTGGTCCAATCCCTGTAGTCCCATGTCCACCTGCCAAACTTGCTCATTAGATAGTTGTGTTGTATGGCTTTTGCAAAAATGGAATAGTTTTTTTGGTTTCATTAATAATATCATACAGTGTGTTAAAACTGAAAAGCAGCATAGAAAAAGGAATTGAAATACAAAGAAAGGCATATAGTCACATGATGTGGAGACGCACTAGAAATTTTGGCATAGATCTGTTGCAGCTATTGCAGAAAAGCTCCCTAAGCTCCATTCAAATTCCCATAGCAAGTCTTTCTTCACCTTGGAAGCTGGAAATGTAAATTGCATACTCTCAGACTCCCTTAAGCCTCAGGTTTGTCCTGTGATGCACCTGTCCCCAAGCCAAAGCACCGTCGAAGGTTGGAAAACGAGACAGAGCTGGCGCTTTTGCTGTGTCTGCGGTTTCTCCTGGCAGCAGCATAGTTGTTAAAGCACCAAAAGCGGTGGCACAGAACCTGTGCTGTGTTTGGCACAAAACGCCGAGTTGCTGGTATGATGGCAGCTGAAACAGTAGGTCTTCAGCCAGCAGCAGCTGCAATAGCTTCTTGATGTGGCTGCGGAATGCAGTGGAGACAGCAGCTTTATTGGTGGCCTCTGTAACAATATTGGAAACTCAAGGCTGGAAACTCAGGCTGGAGCTTGCTCCTCGTAACTTTCCCGTGACTTTGTAATCAATTGATTCCCTGTAAAATTCGTTTGTGCCTAACCCAGCTAGAGTGGATTCTGTTATGTGCAACTGAGTCCCAACTAGCAGTGTATTCCTCTGATTCTCAGCATGTGTCTCCTTCAATGGAAACAAATAACAGAGATACTTCATGTAACTTTTACATCTTGGAAAACTACAGTACAGTGTCACCTGCAGGACACTGACGTTGTTACACTCTAACAATTTTATGCAGATGTCCCCTGTTTTGCATGCAATTTTATGGATACACGTGTAGGTTGGTGGACTCATCACTGCAGTCAAGGTACAGAACTGTTGCACCACCAAAAGGATCCTCATGTTACCTTTCTGTAGCCACATGCACCCCCAAGCCCCTCCCTAATTTCGGACCCCTTCACTTTCTAACCTGTTCTTCAGTTCTGCAACACAGCCATTGCAAGAATGCTTAATATAATATAAATAGAATCACAGTATATGAACTTTTAAGTTTGGCATTTTAGGGCAAGGATTTCCTTTTGCTCAATGTAATACATCATTGATTTATCCAAGTTGTTGCATGTATCAACAGTTCATTCCTTTTTATTGCTGCATTGTAACTCATGGTCTGGATGTCTCATTTGACCTTTCACCCATTGAAGACACGTGGAGATGATTGTTTCCAGTGTTTGGCTATTATGAGTAAAGCTGCTGGGAACATTCATATGCAGATTTTTGCGTAAATGTAAGGCTTAATTTCACTGGGATAAATGCCTCAGAGTGTAATTACTGGTTCACATGGTAATCACATATTTAGTTTTACAATAAAGGGCCAAAATGTTTTCCAGAGCGGCTGTACCATTTTACTTTCCTGCCAGCAATGCATGAGTGGTCCAGTTTCTCTGCACATTTGCCAGCATTTGGTAATCACGTAGAAAAAAAAAAGGTAGCCATTCTGATGAGGGTGTAGTGGTAGTTTACTATGGATAGGCTTTATTTTATGCCAATTTGTGCAGCACCACATTATAATTTCAACAGTAGTTTTAAATTGTTTATGTCACTATATTCAGAATTTATATCCCACAGCATTGCCATTCACTTCCATAGCACTTTTCACACATTTTAATCACACTTAATTTTTCCTGCCTTATGTCTTTTTATTATTATCATCAGCGTTTCTTTGATGAGGAAACGCAGATAGCAGAAAAGAGTGATTTATGCAAGGTCTCCCATGGGAATGAAAATATGTTTCCTGAGCAACTACTTTATGCTAAGCATGCCATATCCTTTGTAATGATACAGTTCTTTCTGCGAGTATACACTGTCATTCCTGTTTGAAAGGGGATTTGAGAGTGCTTATATTCACTAATATGTGACTGTCATGAATTTTATTTGTCAAAAAAATACAGACATAAAAACATATATAGAGAAAAAGAGAGAAAATAATCCACATATTATCTTAGACTATAAATACAGTTAATATTTTATTATATTAACATGCAGTTAATATGTTGATTGTATATTGATATATATACATAATATATGCTCTATGTATATATATCATGGGCTTCCCTCATGGCTCAGTGGCAAAGAATTCACCTGCCAGTGCAGGCAATGTGGGTTCAATCCCTGGGTCAGGAAGATCCTCTGGAAAAGGAAACGGCAACTCACTCCAGTATTCTTGCCTGGGAACTCCCATGGACAGAGGAACCCGGTAGGCTACAGTCCATGGGGTTGCAAAAGAATCAGACACAACTTAACAACTAAATAACAATATATATCATTGTATACATATATATGTAGACAGAGAATATAATAGATGTACATATATACATATATTAAATATATCATGTGTATGACGTAACAGGCATGATATAGAGAGACCCACTGGGAATTTTTGTCCATGTATTTATGGCAGATACTACAGAATGGCTCACTAAGCTCCATTTGAATCCCATAACCAAATTTCTTTCTTCTAAGCTGTATTGCTCAGCTGGCAGATTAAAGACTGGGACTAGAACCTGAGTATCTGATATCGAGTCTGGCAGGTTTTCCACAAAACAAAGTTACCTCTCCTTCTCAGTTGAAAAGATAAAAAAAAAAAAAAAACACACACACACAAAAGCAAAAGTCTCAGGGAACATTCTAGTTTTGCATTTCGACTGATTAAAGTGTTTTCAACTTCATGTTTCATTTCTTCCACCTCCTTCCCCGTCTCTACTCCTGAGATACTTAGACAACATCTGTTCCCAGCTCAGTACTTCATGATGGTATGCGTGTGCATCCTGGGAGCCTTTGTTTGAGGACAGAGTTCAGCACCTCATTCCTTCACATGAACACATCCTCTGGGAGTTGCACTGGTGGGCTTAGGAGACTGAACTGAGATCAGGGAGATGCAAGTGCAAGAATTACCCGAGCTTGGAAAAGTCATTTCACCATGTTCTTAAAATGCAATGTTCAGACCAGAGTATCTTCAAGGCACCTCCCAACTCTTTGACTGGCTTTGGTTTGTCTTTGGGTGGCATCATTTGTTCTTCATCACAGCCATCAATGAGTAAGGCTCTGTTGGAAGTCATCAGTCACTTCATCAGCATCAAGTTTTACCAAGGATTCCTGACACCTCGGTCCCTTCTCAGAGATGAGATATCCAGACCACACCCCCCAGAAAAGGCGCCTCCCCACACATAAAGCAATCTGGTTATTTCCTAGAGAGTACAGTTTCAAATAATGGCACATACACACAAGTACCTTCTCACTTCAAGAATTAAGCAAAAAGAAAGCAGTAGAATTGCGAGTTTGCTTTTCTAGTTGAATTATGAGTGGTGACTTCCCCTGAGGTCCCTAGGATAGTCCTGGCTTAGAAGATGAATTTGTGGCTTGTTCACACACACTAGTCACTTACTTGGTCCTGAGAAATGACCCATGTAGGCACAGAGATTGAACATGGATCTCTGTAACAGAAGACTGTCTGTCCACCATCATCCCTCCTGATTTTCCCATGTTCCCTTTCCTTCACCCGGAGACATGGGGTCAGGGGGAGTGTTAGGTCCCCAGGCTCCTTTGCCTCATGCACTACAGTGGTTAATAAATAATCGCGAAAGCCGAACCTTGTCCTGCTGACATGGGACCTCCCATAGTCCATTCTTACCCAGCTGTTGTTGCGGGACCAGCATCTACTGAATAGTTATCCCTAATCAGAAGTATGTGATAGAAAAATGAAACCTAGCCTTGGAGAGCCTCCACTTCTTGCACTGTGAGAGCCAGGAGGGACTTGGAGATCATTCGGTCTGACACATTCATTTCAGAGACAAGTAAATAGAGGTTCCAAGACGGACAGCTGGCTAGCGGGAGAGCCAGGCTGGACTACACGTTTCCTGGCTACACTGTCTCAGAACCTCACTGTGTTTGACCCTGCGGCAGCTGCCAAAACAAACCTGCTATAAAGAAACAGAGTCTGTTTCCATTTTGTCTTGTTTGGGGCAGTGGCAGTGTCATATAGTGGCATTTGTGGCCAGTCTTGGGGGGGCGGTGGGGTATGCAGGGATTAAGCTCTTAACTGCCAGGGTGCTCCTAAGGCATCAAATCCTAAGCATTGATAAGTGAATAGTGTAGCAAAACTGCAGAATCGCCCATCCCTGGTGCACCTGTGATTTCCCCAAGTTCTAGAAAAGATGTTGTCAAAATATGGATCAATATAATGATCCTACCACATGAGACCTCTTCTGTTTGGTGTGGAAAGTCAAGATAAGCATCAGGGGAAAAAAAATACACTGGAAAGATATCAAGGGTTGCATTCAAGGAAAGCAATTTGACCAGCCACAGCTCCTCAAATGGCCTGTAATCTTGTTATGACTATTGTTTTGAACACATGGGACAAAATAGAAAACAATTTAGAACAGGCTAGGGTTGGGTGGTGTAATGATGCAGAATAAAACACTGGAAACACCCTGGGAGTGGGAATTATGACTGTGTTGCTCACAGTTTTATTTCTGTGCCCAGCACAGCTCCTGGCATATGGCAAGCCCTTATTAAACAAATACTCAATCTAATATACGGTAGCATTAGTGTAAGATATAACATGTATTTTGTATTCTTGAAAAATAAGAACCGTGCCACTTAAACACGATACACCAGTGTTGGAAATGTTAAAATGTAAACAGTAACCCAAAAACGCACCTTAGAAATCACTGAAATACAGAATTTCACACTGAATATATATTCACTACTGTATGTTCACAGTGAATGAATAAATAAATGAAAAATTCAGGTTAGAATCTGGGGCAGTTGCTCACTGCATTTGTGAGCTTGAGGAAATCATTTCAAGTGCCATGATCTTGAAATGGTCTTTGGTGAAAGCAGAGATCTTAGACCCAGACCCAGAATGAGGGGGCAAAAGGAAGGGCTGTTGCCCCAGCTGTTTGTCTGTAAAAAACAAAAGGGCAAAAGGTAGCCTCACTTTACTCATTTCCAGGCACAACCTCTCACGTAACTGGTCAACCACAAATTACTTCCAAAGCGGCAGAAGGAGACAAGTGTGGAGCTAACATTTTATAACACTCCCTTTCAGTGCTGACCTTGCCTGTTGAGGTTTTTTTGTGTCACTCACGTTGGCAATCGAGGAGAGCCAGAGTTCTAAACAACAATGCAGGCTGAAACAGAGCTTACGAAAATTTAATGATTTTCAAAATTACATGCCTTTTAAGCCATTTATATGTGTCCCAAGAACTCGTGCACTCCTTGGAAATAATGAAAGCAAAGTGGAGAACAATTATGAAGAAATATAAAACATTTTACCAAGTTTCCTGGTTTTTCCATGCATATTGATTCTGCTTTAGCAAAGAGAAGTAAATAGTAAGCAGAAGAGTTTCCTTAAAACATTTGAAATCAACAAATGAACCTACCTACGAAACAGAAAGAGAATCCCGTACAGAGAGAACAGACTCTGGTTGCCAAGGAGGAGGGGCTGGGGGAGGGATGCAGTGGGAAGTTAGGGCCAGCAAATATAAGCTTCTACATGCAGAATGGATAAGCAACAAGGTCCTACTCCAGGGCACAGAGAACTATGTTCAATATCCTATGAGAAACCGTCATGATGGAAAAGAATATATTCAAAAAAAATGTATACCACATATAACTGCATCATTTTGCTGTACATCAGTATTTAACACAACATTGTCAATCAAATACACTTCAATGAAAAATTGAGTATCCAATTCTGTTTAATATAGTTGTTAACAGAAATCTCGTGTCCTCTCCTCCACTAAATAAACAGTGAAACAAATTTAAGAAATATGACCTTGAAGATAATTCTCCTGTCTTGGTTTCTTTCCTGCGTTTATCTAGCTTTGATGAAACCCACGTTTTAATCTTTCTGAGGTGCCTGTTTGGAGAAATGTTCCTTCTGGCTGTTCAACAAAAGAAAAGGTTGAATAAACACCCCCAAATGTAAATTTCTTCCAAGCCTCTTTTTCTTTTCTGGCAATTATCCCTTCTGGAAGCATTTCAATTTTGTCTGACACAGTGATCTATTGCACAGATATTTTGGTAAAAACTGACACTTAATGTTTAATGAATAAGCATGGAGTGTATAACTGGATACTGCGTCCGTCCACGCACCTGATATTTGAGATAAAGGTGCAGTCGCAGTCCTCTCTAGCGCGGGGTTCCCATTAGAAGGATCATGGGAGATTTACATCCCTAAGAAACTTCCATTCCCAAGGAATAAATCCAGGACAGATTCGGTCACTGGATTGGCCACTGAAATTCTCTAAAGCTCTACTTTCTCTGCTGCTTCTTTTGTGCCATTTCCTCTGTGTTTGGCTACATGACTCGTGAGTCCACCTCACTAACAGCATCTCACCTTCTCCCACGGCCCTCATAAGGCACATCTCCCAATTCACGGGAACTTGACTTTCCCAGTAATTTGAGACCTTTGCTTACCTCTTCATGGGCTTTATCCCTCTTTCTTTCTCCATCATACATGTTGCACGAGACAGTAGTGAGCCAATACCATGTCCACACTCTTATGATAGAAGTATGCATAGTCCTATCTACAGACAGGCATGTTATAGTCCATGGGGTCGCAAAGAGTTGCACACAACTTAGCAACTGGCTTCCCTTGTGGCTCAGACAGTAAAGCGTCTGCCTACAATGCGGGAGACCCGGGTTTGATCCCTGGGTCAGGAAGATCCTCTGGAGAAGCAAATGGCAACCCACTCCGGTACTCTTGCCTGGAAGATCCCATGGACGGAGGAGCCCGGTAGGCTACAGCCCATGGAGTCGCAAAGAGTCAGACACAACTGAGTGGCTTCACTTCATTTAGAAGCTGAACAGTAACAATATGCATAGTTCCCCACAGCTGCTGTGACAGAGTACCACAGACTGAGTGGCTTAAAGCAACTGAAATTGAGGTGCTCCCAGTTTTGGAGGTGAGAAGTCCACATCCAAATATTGATGGGGTCATGCTCACTCTGGAGGCGCTAGATGAGAAATCTTGTCTCCTCCATCTTCTGATGCAACAGGTATTCCTCAGCCTGGGGCTGACTGGCTCCAACTTTGCCTGGTCTTTACATTGCCTTCTTCCCTGGCCTCTCCTCGGTGTTTCTCTCGCAGAGATGCTAACTGTCAGATAAGCCAGGGTGATCCCTTCCCAAGATCCTTAGCTCAGCTACATGCAAAGACCTCTCTTCCAAATAAGGACAAATGTACAGATTCCAGGACATGAATTGGGATTAGGACATGGACAAATCTTTTCAGGGGGGGAAACAAGATTCAAACCACTGCAAGGCATCAAAAGTTCTCATTTTCTTAGTTAACGTCCACATGCCCACTCTAGAGACTCTTATTTGACTTTCTTGTCAGTTTCTCACATGCTCTTACCAAGAAAATTCAATTAAAGTACATCAAGTATTGAGTTATAAGATGATATTAAAAAAAAATGTGCTTTGCCTAATTTTTTTCCCCCCAAACTTGAGCTTTGTTCAGGAAGGTACTGTATGCAAGTAGGAAAGAATGCTTATCAGATATTGTTTGGTATCTGACCATGATCTGATGCCCAGGGAATATTCACTGCAGTGAGTATGTGTACAGTGTACTTGATGCCCTTCTTCTTGAGGAGGAGAAGGAAATTCCAGAGCCATCACCACATCCAGTTTGTCTTACCAGGCTGCAGCTCTGTAGCAAGAGCTTGATCTTGACTGTCTCAAGGCTAACTGAAAAATCTCTATGCTATCTCATTATAGCCCAAACTATAATCCCTCAGATATTTTTTTCCCCAAATTTCTCTACATGCATCCTCAAATTTACCATCCTTCCCCTCTCTTGATCTAACTTCCTCCTGCTCTCCTATCTCTAAAACTCATCTCTGCAGTCCTCTGGAAGACATACTCCACAACAAGCAGACTAATCTATATCCTCAGTTCTGTTCCCATAGTCCCAAGGTCACGGTCCCAAAAGTTGTGGAGCAACCGAAATTCTAAAGCGTACTGAGAAATACACGCTGATTTCCTATTTTAGACCTGCTGAATCAGGAAATCCTGAGCCAACAGGACGCCTGTCGTTAAAGATTGTCCATAAGTCATCGATGAATTCATCTCTTTATCATGGGCCAAAACAACATCCTTTATAGGCTTTGACTACAACCAATGGGAAATTAAAAAATTTAGCTAGAATGCCTAAACTTGTACTTGACAGGAGAACTACAATAATACAAAACCTAAACCTCACATTTTTTCATGGAAAGAACTGTCAAGTCATATCTGTTTCATATTCTTGGAAAAATATTGTTCCACAAAAGATTTCTATCCTACTTACTATTAACTTTTCATGTGAGGAGCACTTCTGTATTTTTAAGAGGAGCTTCACAGTAGGTGGTTCCATAGGAGCCTTATCAAGAGATCTTATTTCCTATTTCCTATAAAGATGAGAACAAGAAAAGAAAGGCTTCCGATCAACAATTTACTTCTATCCCATCTCCCCTCCTTGCCTACTCACCATAAACATCACATGTTTACCTTGATCTGACCCACCTAAGAACTAGTGTTAATCAGGTTCTTGCAAGTTGAAGTCTGAAGTCAATTTGGCCACTTGCACTTACAGATCTACTCAAGTTCTGATTCAGTTTGCTTAACATTAAAAGATGGCTTCTTCCTTTGTTTTTTTCTTTTTTTTAAGTTTTGCAGAAAATTCTGTTTCAATCTCTCTTCTTTTCCTTTCTCATTGTGACAAAGTTCCAAATGACATGTTTCTTGGATTATCTTAAAGCTTATATACCAAGTTATTTCACATTTGGGAGAGAAGTCTTGTGGATTAATTTACCACCTGCTTATGTCTGGAGCTTTCACAGTAGAAGTGAGAAGTAGATAACACAGATCTACAGGGAATATTTTATAATTCAATTGTTCTTCTGAAATAGGAAAACTTCCCTGCAGGTAGAAGACACAAAAGGACAACTTTGGGGCCATCAGTTGAGCATTCACTTTCTTTTTGTCCTAAATCTTGCCCCCAATATACTACAGATGAAATTCTATCCTTTCTATTTCCTCTGAATATCTCTTATTGAAGGACTTTTGACTTTCAGAATCCATTCAGTTCCTGCCCATTACATGAATCATTTGACCAAATCACCCCACAGTAACCACTGTATTTCTACCTTGGGTTTCTCATTTATTCACTATTTGTTCATGTTTCCAAAGTTTTTACAGGCTCCTAGAAAACAAGCATTGTGTCATAGCAGAGATGGTTATAGCACAGTAGAAAGTACTCAGGATTTGTCATCAAAAAACTTGATAAGGAGACAGAAATTTTGTTGTGAATGTTGTTTTCCATAAAATCCATGATTTTCTTCATCTTTTTTTTCCCTATGCTGATCAGATGCAAGAAACCAAAGAAAATAATGGTTTACTGAAGGTGTTGAACATGTAAATGAGTCAGTAAATATTTAAACAATTATTAGAGAAAACCTTATCATCTAGCTGGCTCTATCATTAATGAGTTGCATAAATCTTAACACATGCTTAATTCACGTTTGCCTGAGAAACCTGGCTTTTAGCTTCTTGAAAATTACATTTGACAGAGACGGCCAGTTGGTTTACCTTCTATGACTACTTAAGCTATGTTGCCCAAGAAGTGCCCTTATGAGCTGTTTCGGTCTAAACATGCATACCTTGACATCTTAGGATTCACCCTGAGATTTCTCTCCTCTTCCCTCCCTCTTTTCTGCCCCCTCCCTCCATCCTCTCCTCCCTTCTTGCTTTCCTCCTCACTCTGTCCCTCCCTCTCTCTCTCTCCTCTTTTCGTTCCTTCTTTCTTTCTCTCTCTTTCTTGTTTTTCTTCCTCTCTATTTTGGCTTGGTTTTGCTTGTTCAGGCTCTGTGCTGAGTTCATCTCTAGCTCTCATTTGCATGTCTCATGCAAATGAGGCATCCACTGGTAGCAACCATGATTGGTGAGTTGGTTTTATGGTCTGACCATTAGATAATCTCCAGATAGAGAGGGAGCTAGTCTAACCAGAGGAGAAATACTAATTTTGGGTGGTTGTTGTTGTTGTTGTTTTATTTCATGTATGTGTGTGTTTGGGCAAGATGTCATGATTCCACTGGAAAGGAGAAGAGATCTTTGAGATCAGGACTGGTGCCTTTTTATTTTCCATGCCATTCTGTCCCATGATGTAGTAGTAAAACGTAAGCTGAAAACTCCTTGTCCCTGCAATTGAGAAAAGCCTTCACCTCTCATTGTGTGATGTGTGTGTGTGTATATGATGCATATACATACATGTATATGTGTGTGTATACACACACATACACACACGAGTGTGTGTGCCTGCACATGAGTGCATTATGTGTATTAATATACAGGATTTGATAATAAACTTAACTACAAAGTCCCTTAAAGTAAATGTGATCTGTTCTCTTTGATTTATGAACGTTAATGAACTTATCTCTCCAAAATTCTATAAAGCAATTTTCCTTCAATTAAAAAATAAACAAATTAAAAAACTTATCTAAATATCATATTCTCACAGTTACTAGAAACTTTAAAAAGAACTGAACTTCTAATGTTTTAAACATGCTAACATGGAAAAAGTGTCAAACTTTATTTTTGGGGGCTCCCAAATCACTGCAGATGGTGACTGCAGCCATGAAATTAAAAGACGCCTACTCCTTGGAAGAAAAGTTATGACCAACCTAGATAGCATATTCAAAAGCAGAGACATTACTTTGGCGACTAAGTTCTGTCTAGTCAAGGCTATGGTTTTTCCTGTGGTCATGTATGGATGTGAGAGTTGGACTGTGAAGAAGGCTGAGTGCCAAAGAATTGATGCGTTTGACCTGTGGTGTTGGAGAAGACTCTTGAGAGTCCCTTGGACTGCAAGGAGATCCAACCAGTCCATTCTGAAGGAGATGAGCCCTGGGATTTCTTTGGAAGGAATGATGCTGAAGCTGAAACTCCAGTACTTTGGCCACCTCATGCGAAGAGCTGACTCATTGGAAAAGACTCTGATGCTGGGAGGGATTGGGGCAGGAGGAGAAGGGGACGACCGAGGATGAGATGGTTGATGGCATCATGGACTCGATGGACTTGAGTCTGAGTGAACTCTGGCAGTTGGTGATGGACAGGGAGGCCTGGGGTGCTGCGATTCACGGGGTCACAAAGAGTCAGACACGACTGAGCGACTGAACTGAACTGAACTGAACTGAACATTTAAATAAAAGAAAATGTCTCATAGAAACTGCTAAATCAGAAGCTAAGCTCAGGTGATAAAAATGAATCCTTGAGCAAATCAGACTGGTACAATAAATTTGCTTTAAAAACAGCTATATTTATTTCCCTGACTTTACCAGTATGAAGTATACACAAATGCACACTGTTTCTTTAAGGAAGATGTAGGTGTTTTGGTTTTTTATTCCCCTTTCTTTTTACTTTCCTGATGACAAGTTTGGTGAATCTAATCTTCCTAAACATCTTATACTGATTTACTAAATACAGAAATTTAAAGTACTCTCACAAATGCTTCAGATTCTGAACAATACAAAAGTATGTGTTAAAATTGAATTGTAACTCTGACAAATTATATTATGAATATAACAGTATTCATATTAATAGTAATTATGTCAATTTAGACATAATTACCAAATCTTATAGGTGACTTTAAGGTCTTAAACCAACATTCATTGAATTGATCAATGTATACAATCTTTGAATATTTGACTAATTTCTAAGATCATACTATCAAGAAAAAAACATATATACATGTGTGTATATATATATATATATATAATATAGTGTTTACTTTGTAGCTTCTTATTTTATGCAGTTTGAAGTGTATATATCCCTAAGTAATGTTAACAAAAGTGTTCATTTTTGCTGCTTTAAAAGGTTAAAAAGGTGTAAGCAGGATATGTGTGGTTGCAAGAGTCATGCTATAAATGTAAAATGAGCTTGCAATTTTATTAAAATGATTATATTTGACATGTCACCTACCTCCTAATTCTTTCTGTGAAACAAATGTTACATAGTTTGGTAACAAGTTTTATTTACCATACACGAATGCTCTCAGTTCAGTTCAGTTGCTCAGTCATGTCTGACTCTGTGACCCCATGGACTGTAGCCCGCCAGTCTTCCCTGTCCATCACCACCTCCTGAAACCTGCTCATACTCATGTCCACTGAGTCTCTGATACCATCCAGCCATCTCATCTTCCATTGTCCCATTCTTCTCCTGCCTTCAATCTTTCCCAGCACCAGTGTCTTTTCAAATGAGTCAGTTCTTCCCATCAGGTGGCCAAAGTATGGAAGTTTCAGCCTCAGCATCAGTCCTTCCAGTGAATATTCAGGACTGATTTCCTTTAGGATGGACTGGTTGGATCTCCTTGCACTCCAAAGGACTCTCAAGAGTCTTCTCCAGCACCATAGTTCAAAAACATCAATTCTTTGATGCTCACCTTTCTTTATTGTCCCACTCTGACATCCATACATGAGTACTGGAAAAACCATACCTTTGACTAGACAGACGGACCTTTGTTGGCAGAGTAATGTCTCTGCTTTTTAATATGCTGTCTAGGTTGGTCATAGCTTTTCTTCCAAAGAGCAACCGTCTTTTAATTTTATGGCTGCAGTCATCATCTGCAGTGATTTTGGAGCCCAAGTAAACCTCTCACTGTTTCNGCAGTGATTTTGGAGCCCAAGAAAACCTCTCACTGTTTCCATTGTTTCCCCATCTATTTTCCATGAAATGATGGGATCGGATGCCATGGGCTTAGTTTTCAGAATGTTGAGCTTTAAGCCAATTTTTTCACTCTCCTCTTTCACTTTCATCAAGAGGCTCTTTAGTGCTTCTTCTCTTTCTGCCATAAGGGTGGTGTTATCTGCGTATCTGAGGTTATTGATATTTCTCCCGTCAATCTTGATTCCAGTTTGGGCTTCTTCCAGCCCATCGTTTCTCATGATATACTCTGCATAGAAGTTACATAAGCAAGGTGACAATCTACAGCCTTGACATACTCTTTTCCAGATTTGGAACCAGTTTCTTGTTCCATGTCTGGTTCTAATTGTTGCTTATTGGCCTGCATACGGATTTCTCAGGAGGCAGGTAAGGTGGGCTGCTTTTCCCATTTCTTGACGAGTTTTCCACAGTTTGTTGTGATCTACACAGTCAAAGGCTTTGGTGTAGTCAATGAAGCAGAAGTAAATATTTTTTTCTGGAACTCTCTTCCTTTTTTGATGATCCAACTGATGTTGGCAATTTGATTTCTCATGAATGCTCTGCTAGGAGGAATAATATCATATAGTTACAACTTAGCATGCAAGGTCATTAGATGTGCTTATTTGCTTAGGTGAAAAAGTATGATAGTTTTGTTTAAAATTAAATGACTGACCCTTTTAAAATGTTAAATATATATATATATATATGATAAAAACCTGAATTTCTTTTGCAGAAGGTGATTTTATTTTCCTTGGTTTATGATACATGCAAATAATGAGTCTGAAAAGAAGCAACAAAATATGCTAACATTTTGCCAAAAGTGGCTCAGTTTTGATGAACTTATTCAAAAGATTCTTTTAAAAGAGCTTTGATCCCTTTAGCAGCATAATATTTGCTGCTAATATTTATTGATGCATAACTAGAATTAGGTTTATTTTCCATTAAAATGTTAAATTTATCTTTGAATATTGGTCTACTCTCCTCTACTTCCTAAGATATTTAGGCTAGTACCTGGTCTATGACTGAAAGGAATAGTTAGCAAACCATGGCCACCCATCCAATTCAGCCCAGCAACTGTTTTTGTAAATAAAGTTTTATCAGAACACAAATACACCCATTTGTTTACATATTGTTGATGGGTCTACAATAGTAGAGTGAGTCATTGAAACAGAGGTGTTACAGCCTCAAAGTCTAAAGTATTCACAATCTGGTCCATTACAAAAAGTTTACTGACCCCTTGGCTTAAAGCTTCCAATCCTTAGAAGTAGTAAAGAAGGCTACTTCTTGGCTGGCCATGAACCTTAGTCAGAGGAAAGGGAATTTCACCAGTATTTATAGACATTGAGCTTGATTCCATGTCCTTAAACTAAAAGAAACAGTGAGAGTAATGAAAAATAATAGAAACTATTCAATTTCTTCAGACAGAAGTTAATTTTCTGGCCTTACAAGCTCTAGATTTGCTGACAGTGCTAAAATGTGGCTTATATGCGTAAATTAGCAATTTTTACTGAAACTATGTAAATGAATTAGCGTCAAACACAATGAGGCCAGCTTTTTGTGATCAAAAATAATCTTTGGAGATTATTTATGATCAGAGGAAAGACTGCTCAGAAAAATATCCACAGTGCTGAGAAAAAATAGACCAGAGGGATTACTGAATGTTCTTTCAGTGTATCTGAGTGTTTTCTGGCAGGGTCCTGCCGGGGTCCAGCCCCCGCAGGATCCAGGGAAACCCGAAGGAGAAACGGCGTCGGCGATTGAGATTGATATAGAGAGAGAGATAGTTAAGAATGTTGTAGATAAGAAAATAGAGGAGAGAAGAAAAGAGGCTGATGTTCCTTGGTTTATACAGAAAGTCAATAAAGTCTCAAGACAAGAGACTTGCACCGTCTACGTAAGGCTGCAGGTGCCCTCCCAGCCTCCCGGGGGAGTGCCAGTTCAGGTCTTAGAAACCCAGGCAAATAAGTAGACATGGCGGACTTCTGTACTCCAGATGGGAACTAGCCTGAAAGATGGAGTAAGAAGAAGAAAATGATTGACACGAGGAGACCAAGCTGCTTTGACCAGCGAGGCCCCTAGCTTTATTTTTACATGGGACTTATATAGCTTTTTTGCACATAGAGAGAAATGAAAGATGCAAGGTCATACAGAGTCAGCCCAACATTCCAGCAGTGTTGCCCTTATCGAAACCATGATTTTTTTGCATACCTTTCCCACAAAAGATGTTGTGTACAGTATCTTCTGGCCTTGGAGGCCTGTGAACATTTTATGACCCTCTTTTGATAAAGGCTGCTCAACTAGAAAACTTATTTTCCCTAAAAGTGTTTTTCTTTATATTTTTAATCTATGTTAGCCTCAGAAAAATGCCAAAAAGAGTTACGTTTTACACAGAGCAAAGGTGCAGTGAGTTACAAAAAGGAACCAATTAGCTCAACAGTCTGATATGGTTAAATTCAAGGCTACACTTGTTTTTCTAGCATTCTCACTATGTTAACTAATGCATTCCCAGGTGCACAGTGGATAAGAGATATGGGAACTTAGCAACAAGTATTGGCCCAATAATGAAATCCTACATCAGCACTAGCACTACTCTAATAACTTTTAACTCTTTCAAAGGCTCTATATTTTAGGCTTTCTATGCTTCTCACAGTTGGGAGGCTGTAAATAATTGTATGCATAGCTGTAAGAGTCTGGATATACCTGCCAAGCAAGCTAGAATGCTAATAGAGGGGGTTTGATTTGAAATATTCCTCTCATGTCCAGGAGACTTATTAGCTATAGCCCTAAGTTGATTTTCTCCAGAGAAAGGTGGTCAGGGTCAGTCCCCTGTTAATGTCAGAGGAGTTGGGGAAAGTCATGGAACAGTAAAACAGACAGATTCTGGTTTTGGGGTAGATGCTCGAGAAAGCCTAGGGAGCCCCTTGAGTTCTGAAGCCTTGCTTAACAGTTCTCTTCCACATGACCTTTGTCATGAGTGGGATCTCCCATGGCGGCTCCCGGCAGGGTCCCCTAGAGATTACCTGATTCTCCGGGTCAGTTCAGTTCAATTTAGTCATTCAGTGGTGTCCAACTCTTTGCCACCCCGTGGACTGCAGCACACCACGCTTCCCTGTCCATCACCAACTCCTGGAACCTGCTCAAATACATGTCTACCAAATCGGTGATCCATCCAACCATCTCGTCCTCTGTTATCCCCTTCTCCTCCTGCCTTCTATCTTTTCCACCATCAGGGGCTTTTCAAATGAGTCAGCCCTTCCTATCAGGTGGCCAAAGTACTAGAGCTTCAGCTTCAGCATCAGTCCTTCCAATGAATATTCAGGACTGATTTCCTTTAGGATGGACTGGTTGGATCTCTTTGCAGTCCAAGGAGCTCTCAAGAGTCTTCTCCAACACCACAGGTCAAAAGCATCCATTCTTCGGCGCTCAGCTTTCTTTATAGTCCAACTCTCACATCCATACATGACTACTGGAAAAACCATAGCTTTGACTAGATGGACCTTTTCTGGCAAAGTAATGTCTCTGCTTTTTAACATGCTGTCTAGGTTGGTCTTAGCTTTTCTTCCAAGGAGCAAGCATCTTTTAATTTCAGGGATTATCTGATTCTCCAGGTCAGGGGTTGGCAAACTATGCCTGCAGATCAGACACTAAAACCATCTTTTGGAAATAATATTGAATGGGAACAGCCACACTTACTTATTTACATATTGTCAACGACTGCTTTCACAGATAGAAAAGACGAGTTACTCCAGAGACCAGATTGCCCATAAAACATAAAGCACTTACTCTCTGGTTCTCTATGGAAAATGTGTGCCGACTTCTCCACTTGGAATGTTTTTCTTCATTTAATTTATTATTTACTGTTGATTGGGATAGTTTGCAAGTCTATAAGTATAGATAAAAACTTACTAAAAATGTATAACAATGTAAATGATTATTGTCTGATATGAATGCAAACTTTTTTTTCCCCAATTTGGTAGAGATGAAAAAGGTTTACATATATAGAAATGATAATCTTCCAAACTGAAGTTTTATTATACTGTAGGATTTTCACTAGTTTTGTATGGAAATTAGCCACCTCATTCAAAGCATCAACCACTACAAATTCTCCACTCTCTTCAATTCTCTTTAAACAACCTCACCACTTGGTTGGTTTTCTCATTAATTGATATGTTGGATGTTCACTTTAAAATAATAGATGTGTAAGATAAATATATATTTTTTACCTTCAGAGAAAACATGGATGAAATCCTTTTGATGTCACTGTGATTGCAACAATATTACCACCAGAAAAAATGTAAGCTGAAACCACACAAAGAATACAAATTTACAGACATCATTACTGGCAAAGAATAAGATCTGAGAATACCAAGTTTTAGACAAATCATTTAAAAACTATACTTATCCATGATTTATGGAAGTGTACATTAGTAAAATCACTTTAAAGAAACAATTTGTAGTTTTTTTAGTAAATATGTACCTGTAGATGAAGAAAGATTCTTCTTGATGATATAAGCCCTAAAGAAACCTATACACAGATTCTCAAGGACACTTACAAGAAGGTTCATAACAGAGTAATTTGCAATAGTAAACAAATCTAGAGATAAAACTCTAAGAGCAGCAGAAAAAAATCATAGTATGTACATGGAAAATAAAAAATAAATTCATTATAATTGCATGCAACCATATGGAAGAATTCCAGAACAGACATCTTCCTAGATTTATCAAGGGTTTGTGTGTGTGTGTGTGTGTGTGTGTGTGCGTGTGCTAAGTCACTTCAGTCGAGGTGGACTCTTTGTGACCCCATAGCAGTCTATGGGGTCCGTCAGGCTCCTCTGTCCATGAGATTCTCTGGGCAAGAATTCGGGAGTGAGTTGCCACGCCCTCCTTCAGGGGATCTTCTGGATTCAGGGATCGAACTTGCATCTCTTAGTCTCCAGCACTGGCAGGTAGGTTATTTACCACTAGCCACCTGGGGAGCCCCCAAAGGGGTTACTTTCTCATAAACCCATCTTCAGATGTAAATAACATAAGTAAAAAATGCATTTAATATACCTAACCTATTGAACATCTAGCCTACTTAAGCATGCATTAGCTTATAGTTAGGTAAAATCATCTAACCCAAAGTCAATTTTATAATAAAGTGTTGAGCATCTCACGTGATTTATCAAAAGTGAGAATGAATGGTGGTAAGTGTACCAGGTGTTTACCTTGATTACATGGTTGATTAGGAGCTATGGTTCTTTGCTGCTGCTCCGAATCTAAAAGGGATCATATTGCATATCACTAGCCCAAACAAAGATCAAAATCTGAAGTACAGTTTCTACTGAATGCACAGAGCTTTCAAATCATCCTAAATTTGAAAAATCCTAAGTCATACCATTGTAAGTCAGGGATCACTCTACAGAGTTGAATTTAAAAAGCCAGTCAAGGAAGAATACATACACCATGACTGCATTTATATAAAGCTAAAAATCATGCAAAGCCACTATATGTTATTTAGAGATACAAACATATAATGCATTCATCAGAATTCAGCATAGTTGCTACTTCTGAAGCTGTAGAGGAGGATATAGAATCTAGGAGAAGCAACAAAGAACTCAAGAAGTCATGTTTTCTTTCTTAAACTGGGTGGCAAAAGTTGGGAGTTTGATTTATAGCTATTTTTATCTTTTTTTATATCTTCAACATTTAATACACATAAATTTTAGAAAACACTCTAGAGTGACAGCCAAAATGGATTGCAAAAACAAGGAACTCAAGGCAGACAGATCTTCGTGTATCAGTCAAGATTCTTTTTTTAAAAAACTGAAATATATTTGAAATGTGATTCTATTTAAGGTGTAGGATGAGTTGATGTGATACTTTTCTATACTGCAAAATGGTTGTCATTTTAGTGTTACTAACACCTCTATCATGTCCCATAATTATCGTTTCTGTCTTAGAGTGGGAATAGTCAAGATCTAGTCTCTTAGCAAGTTTGAAATTTAGTATCTGGTATTGTTTCGTGTAGTCAATATACTATGCCTTACATCCTGAAGACTTATCTGCTAGTGGCAAATTTGTACCCTTAAATCAGTCAAGATTCTTCGATTTGTAAATGAACAATAACAACCGAACAAGCAACAACTGGTTTATGCAAAAAGGGAACATGTTGGCTGAAATAAATGAAAAGTCTAGGATCTTAGCCATTGCTTGATGGGAGGGAAGAGCATGATCAAACTATGTCTCCAGGTCCCGATTTCTCTGAGCTCTGTTTCCCCTGTGTTGTGTCTGTCGTGAGATAGCTTCCCATTTGGGTTGGCAAGGTGGCTGTAACAGCCCTATTATCACATTTTCTAGGTTCAAGCCTTCAAATACAGTGGAAAAGAAAATATACCTCTTATCTAGTAGTCCTAGCAAAAGTTTTTATCATGTCATTGGCTCACTTTGGATCATGCTACCATTCTGGATCAGCCATTGGCCAGTGGATATACAACTCTCTGATTAGCTGGAAACAAACCACATGTGTACTCCTAAGCTGGACTGGGAATGGACACTGGTCTGCATAATCAGGGGTGGTAAAGGGATAACTGATCAAAAAAAAAATCAAGTTTTGTTTCTCCAAAAGAGAAAGTCAAGTCTAGGTGGCCAAAATCAAAATGAGAAATCAAATCAATCCTAGAATCTAACTTACTCTCAGCCTGACCAGAAATCTTGGTCTAGTTTAACTGGAAGCAGGAGAATCGGCCCAGCAGGTAAGAATCTGTCTAAGCCCAGGTTGTTCGGTCTCAGTTCCCCAGGAAGCTGAGACGAAAGCAGAGTCTTTCAACTTTCCATTCACCAGGGAACTTCCTTGAGCAGGAGATAGGAGCAAGGAGAATGAAACAAGACTGGGAGACACCATCCAAAAGGCACTGATGAAACAGCCACCCATTACACGTAACTTGTCCTGAGGGCCATCCGCCAAGAAGGGCTGTGTTAGTCACTCAGCTGTCCAACTCTTCATATCTCTATGGACACTAGCCCGCCAGGCTCCTCTGTCCGTGGAATTCTCCAGGCAAGAATATTGGAGTAGGTTGCCATTCCCTTCTCCAGGGGATCTTCCCAAGAGAGGGACTGAACCCTGGTCTCCCGCACTGCAGCCAACTGAGCCACGAGAGAAGCCCAGAAATTGCCCCCATCGCTCCCTAATCAAAGGTTTTTACTCTGCAGGTCACAGATGCAGTGCACTGAGATGGGAGATGCCCTGAAATGGGAAGCAAGGGATGATGTGAGATGCTGCCAAACTGTACCTATGGGAGGTGTCTGTGATCCACACAGAGCCAGTTGCTGCCATACCAGCTGGGACAAGAAGCGGATGAGACAGAAGAGATCAGATACTGTGCCTTGGGTAGGGAGACTCATGGGGGTAGATTTCACGGGTGAGCCTTGAGTGCAATCGCTTCAGTGACACAAGAGGACCCCTCCAATAGCATTTTTCTCACTCCTGTCCTAGAGGCTTCAGGGCTCCATTATTTCCATTGTCTCCTCTCAGAACCTGCTTGGTACACCCAGGACTAGGTGGGAGGGGTTGCTCTCTCGGGTACATCACTTCCTTGCTTGATGTTCCGCTAAATTGACGGTTTAACTCCTGGGGCAAATTTCAGCAAATAATCACTATCCAGGCTGGGTTTCTGTGGGGCCCTTCCCACTTTGCCTGAAGCCCAGCAACCATGTGCCCAAGTGGCAAACTAGGGTGAGGTCAGGACAGCACAGTGAGGATGAGAAAAGGTTTGAAAGCTTGGGGGTAATTTAACTGAAGGGGAGCAGAGAGAGTGTCCAGAATATGTGGCTTGCAGATAGTAGGGAGAATGGTATTCCCATAAAAGGACTGTTTTCTTGTTGTGTGAACTGTTTTAGCTCCTTGAAGGTTAACTTTTCATGTAGCATTCTGTGTTGCTCTGGTGGGTAATTGGTTTCTGGGAGGTCAGCAGTGCCTCATGAAAAAGCCCATATGAAAAAAAAAATCAATCTGCAACATTACAGTGGAAATAATTCCATGCTTAGCTATAGAAACTCCAGAAACACATTTCATTGATGAAAAGCTTTTAAAAATAATATAGACCTTTATTTCCTCATCCATAAAATGATGGGGTTGGATTAGGTGATCTTGAGGTCGCTGGTTTTCCTTTGTCTTGGTTGCTAGGAAGCATAAAGCTGCCGATTTTAAAAAGGAGTTTGGGGTTTGGGTTTGTTTATCTCTCTCTGTCTTGCTCTGTCCCTTTTACCTTCTCACTCTGTGTTAACAGCTTCAGTGTATATGGGTCTCTCTGTTTATGGTGAGCCATTGTAAATCCCTTGGGTAACATATACAACCAAGATTCCTTTCATTTCTAAGACTATGATTCTAATAATGCCGATACTTGCTTTTCCCATCTGAAAAAATATAAGCAGCAATTCCTGCAGCTCTCTTTGCCCAGATGCTGAATCTCGGTACACTGAAGCATCAGATGTTAATCACAGTTAAGAAAGGCTTCAAGGTGCCCAGTGCTGGCAGAGCTATGACCTTGACCACTGACAAGCCTAGGATGCCCCAACGGATTCCTCGCTGTACTGGCTTTCATCATCACCAGACTCCCTACTCAAACACGAGGCTCCAGCTCTGCCATCTGCTTTGAGGTTTCATCTCGGAATTTATCTTGTCCTTCTTACACTCAACCTACATCAGCGGCACAAAGACACCTGGGACCCCCCCACTCCGCCCCCGCACCCCGAGGCTTCGTCTGCGCAGGCGCATGGCGGACCCTCAGGGAAGCCCGACAGACTGGTGATGGCTAGGCCCTTCCTAGGTGGTCTCTCTCATCTAAGAAGCTGGAAGAGTACACAGAGTCACCTGACCCACCTCCCTCTTCCGTCCTGTCATTCCATTCCTGCCACTGTGCCGATTTCTCTGCCTCCGCGGACCCGAACTCTTTCTGTTTCAGCTGCCTCCCCGACCCTGAGTTTCCCTTTGTTTTCTCTGCCGTTGGATTCTTTTTCTACCCTCATCAAATGCCTCTTCCCTCAGGAATAGCTTACATGCTGTTTGATATTCAACAGCTTCAACCCCATATTTTTAAACAAAGGGAAATGACTTTTATCCGATCTCTTTTGAGCTCATGGCTGTGGCCTGGAAGGAATGAGGCAAACTTGTGACTCAACCGCACTAACCATCCTGGGCTTGGAGCTTTTGCGGGCGTGGGGGGGCGGGGGTGATTGGTCTTTGTATAAGTAGAAAGTTCCACGCTCACGCACCTTTTCTTCTTGCCACCTCGGGCGGAAAATCCATTCCCGACTGCAAGAGTGAGCTGGATGGGTGAACTCAGCAAGCTCCTGGCAGGCCAGTCCTTGTCGGCCTGGATAAATTGGGGATGATGCCAGGGAAACCACTTCGTACACAGGCGCCAGATAAGTGAGCGTGATCTGTGGCCCCCCAGAGGAAGGGAAACCAGCGTCCTCACACCTCTGTTACCTGCGAGATATTTTCCTAGGTTCATGGACTGTCACTTAATTCTAATCACAGCCGATTAGGAGATGATCCTTGAGCCATTATGCAGATGCATAAACTGAGGTGTGTTTTTTTAAATTTATTTATTTATTTTAATTGGAGGCTAATTACTTTACAATATTGTAGTGGTTTTTGCCATACACTGACACAATCAGCCATGGGTGTACAGGTGTTCCCCATCCTGAACCCCTCCCACCTCCTTCCCCACCCCATCCCCCTGGGTTTTAAGATCTTAGGTCTTTTCCAAGTCCCAGGTGCACCGCCAGTAGGTGGCAGAGCAGAGATTACAGCCTAGGTTTGTCTGATTGCAGAGCTCAGGCCCTTTTTACCAGGCCCCATACAAAGTCTTTTATTAAAATTGAAGGATGATTGCTTTACAATACTGTGTTACTTTCTGCTGTCCAGTGAAGTGAATCAGCTATAGTAACGTAGCAGTGAATTGCTCAGTCGTGTCCCACTCTGCGACCTCACAAACTATAGTCCACCAGGCTCCTTCTGTGCATGGGATTCTCTAGGCGAGAATACTGGGGTGGGTTGCCATTCCCTTCTCCAAGAGATATTCCCGACCCAGAGATTGAACCCAGGCCTCCTGCATTGCAGATGGATTCTTTACCCTCTGAGCTATAGGGAAGTCCCATATCCTTTCCCTCTTGGACCTCCCTTCCATCGCCTCATTCCTTTATATTTACTTTTTCAACTCATCACAGTAACAGCCCTCCAAGGTGAGTATTAGCATCCTCAGTTTACAAATGCGGAAACTGAGATGCAGAAAAATCTATTTACTTGTCCCAATCCGTGCAGCTGTGAAATGACAAGGGCGTTCCCACGCAGGCTTGGTCCAGAGGCCAATGTATGTCATACCCCGATGAAACCGGCAGAGCACTTGCTGCCCAAGGAGGATGGCGTGGGATGCTGAGACCTCAGGTCCAGAGCGGGCGGATCTGGTCTGCAGCAGGCCAGAGTTCTCAGACGTTCTGCTGGGCTTCCATCAGCGCATACTTGAGCCCCAGGGAGCCTGGCAAACAAACAGTGTGCAGCCTTTCTGTGCCAGGCCTTTCCCTCTGCCCCGAGAGCGCTGGTCTGCCGGGGCAGCTGCACCATTAATGGCCCATATGGAGGAGCTGCAGCCCCCTTATCTGTAAAGGATGCGACCGGAGAGACTGACAGTAGGCAGCAGCTTGGCTGCCCTGGGGAGGATCCCATTTGGAAACCAAAGCAGGGGGCCTGGAGACTGCAGTCACCCCACCAGTGGCCCAGCCCAGCCCTGGCCACGGGAGCCAGTCGCCACGGGGCAAAGCTGCTGAGTTTGGTGCAGAGGAATTGCTAATCAGATTTTCAGCCCCACTACCACACACACACACACACACACACACACACACACACACATGCACACGCCACTTCCCCCACCTCAAGCAAAGCATCACAACCAGCTCTCCTGCTCTGAAGTCGGAAAATATCTACGGAGACAGAGCAACAGAAAAAATACAACAAAAGCAAAACAAAGCCAGACTTTTCTATAACAAAACGGCTTCTGTACTGACTAGGTAATGCCTGTCCTCCCGGTGCACCAAAATGTCTATTTTAGAAATGAAGCTTTGTGACTTCCCCCGTGCTCCAGTGCTTAAGATTCTGTGCTTCCAATGTAGGGGACGCAGGTTCAAGCCCTGGTTGGGGAACTGAGACCGCGCTTGCCCAGTGCTACGGCAAAAAAGAAAAAAGTCTTAGAAGTGAACCTTTTTTTCTTCCCTCTTCTGTCACAGCCCTGTGACTGTTGAACCCTGCCTGGCACTGATTTAGTGATCATTAAAGAAGCAGATGGGAATATCATGAAATGCATTACTGGGGAGGGAAGAACACTGGGAAGGCGGAAACGAGCCTGAGAGGGGCTTTGACATGGTGGTCTTTTCAGAGGCTGGAGGGCTAGTGACAGGTACGCCTGTGATAGCAAAAGAGCCTTGGGAAGAGGAGCTCAGATACCTCCATGTGGCTCGGAAGGAAGCCTGTGAATCTGGAGACTATGACGCACACAGTGAGATTCTCTGAAGATGGCAACATGGTCTGGCTTTTAAGAAAAGTGACCTGTTTGTCTGCACTTGGACTGACTGTTGCACTCTGCCAGGAAGGAAGAGCCCTGTGCAAGGCAAAAGCAGAAGTGCCTGTCCCTGTGGAAAGGAAGGAGCAAAGAGGAAGCTGAAAGGGACGGATGGGGACGGTGGAAGGCAGGGCCTGGGAGGAAGGACGGGAGGGCCTGGGCTCGGGAGCCCCAGGCAACCTCAGCTTCGAGTGCCAGGGTCAGCTGAGCAAGATCGTGGACTCCAGAATGTGGTGTGTTTTGGCACCAAGGTGAAGCCTGCATGTATGGGCAATATCTTGTTCCCTGGGGCAATATGTTCTTGACTGATCGCAGGAGGGGAGAGAGAGTCTATCATACAGAGTGAAGTAAATCAGAAAGAGAAAATCAAATAATGTATTTTAACGCATATATGTGGAATCTAGGAAGATAGTACAGATGAACCTATTTGCAGGGCAGGACTAGAGGTGCAGATGTAGGGAACAGACATGGGGACATGGAGGGGTGGGGTGAGTTGGGAGATTAGGGTTGACAAAGTGTCAGTCACTCAGTCTTGTCAGACTCTTTGCAACCCCACGGACTGTAGCCCACCAGGACTGTAGCCTCCGTTCATGGAATTCTCCAGGCGAAAATACGGAGTGGGTAGCCATTCCTTTCTTCAGGGGATCTTCTCAACCCAGGGACTGAACCGGGGTTTCTTGCATTCAAGTGGACTCTTTACCATCTGAGCCACCAGGGAAGCCCGTGGTTCTATATATTCATCGTTAGTTTAATTCCTCCATATTTCTCCTATATTTGAGTTTGTCACTTCAAATGATATCCTGTTTATTGATTGTACCTTGAAACTGATTGGTGATGTAGATGTGTTGGTATATTAATTTTATAACTAACATCCTTATTAAATTTTGTTATCAGTTGTAATATTTTAATAATTATCCGGCATTTCCCATGTGTGCAGTCACATGATGTGCAAAAGTAATTTTCTGACATTTGGACTAGTTCTTTTCTCTCTTCTCCATATATCGGATAATTCTTCAGAATATTACTCAATATATGTTCATAACAGACATCTTTATCTTGTTTCTAACTTTAATAAGAACTCTATTAATCTTTTCACCAAGTCTGATGCTGGTTTTATATAACATAAAATCATGTCAAATGTATGTTTAAATTTTATTAATAACTTTTTCTTAATCCTTTTATTCCTTTTTATTAAGTCTACTTTTTTAATCAGTAAAGGTATTATATTTTA
>SJYQ01002953.1:184620-224765 GCA_006410935.1 Redunca redunca
AAGCGTCTTTTAATTTCATGGCTGCAGTCGCCATCTGCAGTGCAGTGAAGTGACTCTGTTATGTGTGTGCACATGTCCCCTCCGTCTTGGACCTCACCCACCCAGCCCACCCCTCTAGTCATCACAGAGCGCCAAACCAAGTTCCTTGTGCCATATAGCAAGTTCCCAACTAAGCTATCTGTTTTACACATGGTGGTGGATACATGTCAATCCTAATATCCCAGTTCACCCCACCCTCCCCTTTCCCCCGGATCCACACGTCCACTCCCTATGTCTGTGTCCCTATTCCTGTGCTGCCAACGTGTTCACATGTACCATGTTTCTAGATTCCCCATATATGTGTTAATACACAAGATTAGTTTTCTCTTTCTGACTTACTTCACTCTGTATGACAGACTCTAGCTCCATCCACATCTCTGCAAATGATCCGTTCTTTGATGAAGTATATTAGGCTTCTAATATGCTACTTGATCCTATGCATAGGTGTTTTACTTTGGAATTTTGGATTTTTATACTAAATACATAGTCATAATCTCATTGAATGTGTACACATGTATTTTAGCAATGCTTTGTCAGGTTCTCTTATCAATATTATCCTGGTTTTAGAAACTCACTTTGGAGTATGTCCTCTTTTTCCATGTGTACTGGAACAGTTTACAGCATCTAAGAATTCCTTGTTCCTCAAAGGTGTGGAAGAACTGGCCTGTGGGACAGTCTGCACCTGGGAAGGGCTGGGGAAACAGGATTGGGTAGCTCTGGAAACTATTTTTCTCCTACAGCAATTGTTATGTGTGGTGTTTTTAGCTTTTTGGTTATTTTTTTTTTAGGCTTTTCTGGAATAAATTGTTTTCTCATTTCTGACAAGCGCAAACTGGGCATCTGGAAGGAAAAACGCTCAGATACCCAGCGCCAGATTCCCCCACTCAGCTCCAGTCCAGAGTGCCCTGCCAGCTCTGAGCCGCCCACCAACCTCCAGGAAGCCTTTCCTGGACCCAGGAGGGCACATTGCCCCAGCTGCTTGTTGGGACGCTGAATCAGCACTCTCTGATGGAACTCAAAAGTGTTTGGGAGTATTTGTTCATTTGACAGTTTGAGAGCACTCACCTGGAAAACAAATGGAATAGTTTTCCAGTTTTTCGTGAGCTGTGCTGGTGAGGTCAGAGCAGAACTCACAACTCAGGGCCACAGGTAGGACAAGGGAGGCTTCTGAAGTGAGATAATATCCTTCCTTTCTAGGGTCCGAGAGCCTGTGTCTACAGTTGTGTGGATACAGTGGCGGCAGGAAGGGCCTGGAGGGGAGGGACCCTGGATGCAGCCACCCTGGCATGTTTAGTACAAGAGCATAGCAAGAGGGCCCCGGGTGCCTGGTGTTCCCAGCAAAGGCTGCAGCTCGGTTGCACCAACACCAGAAGAAAAATGATACACGGAAGATGCGGAGAAGAGATATAAAGCCCATCACAGGCTTCGGAAAGGTGGTAAACGCTGGTTCTCCCAGGGCACAAAAGCTCAGCTTTGAGCAGAACACAGCTAGTGGGATCCGTTCACCTGCAATTTGTTTTTAATTAGCTAACCCATTACTGGAAACATGGGTGGAATGTATCTTACAGTTCGTTATTCAGATGCAAAGGTCGACCAAAGACTTGGGTCCTCAGTCTTCTTTATAAATTAGCCCCACGCCCACTCCCCAGGAGCCCAGATCCTGTTCCATACCCTGACTCCAATAGCACCATCGCACCCACCAGTCACCATGAATTTCCAAAAGTTTTTGGTGAAGAACTAAGTAGAAACAAAAGGGGAGTGATGAGTCTTGCAAGGCCTCTGCTCTGATCAGGCTAGTCTGGGAGTCACACAGAAGACAATCCATTCCAAGGGGTGGGTGCTGTGAACGAAAAATGTTGCCTGCTGTGTCGGTAAACAGAGGATGCTGCCATAACGTTACAGCTGCCTGGAAGGTAAGCCCAGAGGGAGCTCAGGATGGAGACAAAGAAGGCCTGCCATTTAGCAGTCAGCAATCCCCCACTCCCCATCGGGTTGCAGGGCACCCTGAGGAGACTCAGAATGAGAAAGCACAGAATTCTAGCCCCAGATAGCTGAGGGGCAGGTCAAAGGAATGATTTCAGTGAGCCCAGACTCGTGCATCGTCCTGGGGCTTCCCAGATGGCCCTGGTGGTAAGGAACCTGCCTGCCAGTGCAGGAGACGCAAGAGACGTGGGTCTGATCCCTGGATTGGGAAGATCTCCTGGAGGAGGAAATGCAACCCACTCCAGTATTCTTGCCTGGAGAATGCCATGGACAGAGGAGCCCCGAGGGCTACAGTCCATGGGGTCGCAAAGAGTCGGACACGACTGAAGCGACTTAGCACACGCACAGAAAAACAGTAAATTCACTAACCTGAGATGTCCAGTTTTCTTTAATTAATAGTAATCTTTTGATGTTCCGACTACCTGATTTTTGTTGTTGTTGTTGCAAAAGCTCCTGTATATCCTATCTTACTGTACCCCACCCCAACACCGTTGTCTCTTCAGAACAGTCTCTCAGCATTATCTGAGATGGTGTGTCCCCGGCTTGAAGTCCCCAGAATGTCTGCCAATTAAAATGTGATTCTCAACTTTTTGATTATGCTTTTTTTTTTTTCTTTTCCGTTGACAGGACTGAATCTAGGAAAAGGGTTTCTCCATGAAAGTTTCTACCCAGAGATGAAGGGTTATTGGTATTTCCACAAGGTAGCCAAAGGGAGCTGTTTTCCACTGTTGCTTTGTAATAAGGAAAACAAATGACAATCTGAAATTATCCCCCATAAACTTCCTCTGGTTTCAGGCTATGTTGATGATGGCATCTTAAAAATGCTAATTGTCAGCAGTCTCATAAAATAAAGGTTCACAGCACCATCATTTGCAATGGCCAGAACACAGAAGCACCCTAAAGTGCCCATCAACAAATGGATGGATAAAGAAGATGTGATATAACATCTATTTTGAAGTAAGTTTAAGTGTAAGCTTTCATTCCAATCCCAAAGAAAGGCAATGCCAAAGAGTGCTCAAACTACTGCACGATTGCACTCATCTCACATGCTAGTAAAGTAATGCTTAAAATTCACCAAGCCAGGCTTCAGCAGTACGTGAATGGTGAAATTCTTGATGTTCAAGCTGGTTTTAGAAAAGGCAGAGAAACCAGAGATCAAATTGCCAACATCCGCTGGATCATCGAAAAAGCAAGAGAGTTCCAGGAAAACATCTATTTCTGCTTTATTGACTATGCCAAAGCCTTTGACTGTGTGGATCACAATAAACTGTGGAAAATTCAGAAAGAGATGGGAATAGCAGACCACCTGACCTGCCTCTTGAGAAACCTGTATGCAGCTTAGGAAGCAACAGTTAGAACTGGACATGGAAGAACAGACTGGTTCCAAATAGAAAAAGGAGTCCATCAAGGCTGTATATTGTCACCCTGCTTATTTAACTTCTATGTAGAGTACATCATGAGAAATGCTGGACTGGAAGAAACACAGGCTGGAATCAAGATTGCCGGGAGAAATATCAATAACCTCAGATATGCAGATGACACCACCCTTATGGCAAAAAGTGAAGAGGAACTAAAAAGCCTCTTGATGAAAGTGAAAGAGGAGAGTGAAAAAGTTAGCTTAAAGCTCAACATTCAGAAAACGAAGATCATGGCATCCAGTCCCATCACTCCATGGGAAATAGATGGAGAAACAGTGGAAACAGTGTCAGACTTTATTTTTTTGGGCTCCCAAATCACTGCAGATGGTGACTGCAGCCACGAAATTAAAAGACGCTTACTCCTTGGAAGAAAAGTTATGACCAATCTAGATATCATATTCAAAAGCAGAGACATTACTTTGCCGACTAAGTTTCGTCTAGTCAAGGCTATGGTTTTACCTGTGGTCATGTATGGATGTGAGAGTTGGACTGTGAAGCACGCTGAGCGCTGAAGAATTGATGCTTTTGAACTGTGGTGTTGGAGAAGACTCTTGAGAGTCCCTTGGACTGCAAGGAGATCCAACCAGTCCATTCTGAAGGAGATCAACCCTGGGATTTCTTTGGAAGGAATGATGCTAAAGCTGAAACTCCAGTACTTTGGACACCTCGTGCAAAGAGCTGACTCATTGGAAAAGACTCTGATGCTGGGAGGGACTGGGGGCAGGAGGAGAAGGGGACGACCGAGGATGAGATGGCTGGATGGCATCACTGACTCGATGGATGCAAGTCTGAGTGAACTTCGGGAGTTGGTGATGGACAGGGAGGCCTGGGGTGCTGCGATTCATGGGGTTGCAAAGAGTCGGACATGACTGAGCGACTGAACTGAACTGAACTGAATGTATAAAAATATTAAATTGCTATGTTGTACACCTGAAGCTATCTTCATGCCATAAATCAACCATATATCAATTAAAATACAATAAATGCACTCAAAAATAAATAAAATACATATCATTCTGCCATCAGGGGACAATTTGGAATAGATGAAGGACTGTGTGAAGGATCTTTCTCACTTCTCATCCAGTACTCTCTGGTTTAGCAGAACCCACAAAGGGTTCACACATCTTGGAAAAAATCATTAAAAATTATCAAAAACAAGGATTTGATTCACCCTTGAGCTCCACTTGTGATCTTAGTGATGGAAATGTCCTCAGTTTCTCCTGAGCGATTGGTTTTCAGGGTCCACCTGAGGTCCCCCCATGCCTTCTTTCAACAAGTAGCACATGAAAGTGGGAAAATTGGAGTCAAACCCCAGGTCAGAAGAACCAGACTGTGGCTCTGCCTCCAAGAAGACTAGCTGAGCGAGCTTGGACTTGTCATTTCTCTTCTGTGGGCCTATGCTTGCTCACTTAATCCATGAAAATTCATTCCATTAATTCAAGCTTAAAACATCTTCTGGGTGTCTTGTGTGCTGTGCCAGACACAATAAAAGACACTGGGGAAATGAAGGTGAAGGTTGGGTCCTTATTGCTGCTTAGCTTATGGTGTGTTTTTGTTTGTCTGTTTGGCTGTACAGCATGTGAGTCTTAGTTCCTGGACCAGAGACCAAAGCTGTGCCTCCAGTACTGGAAGCCCAGTCTTAACCCCTGAACCACTAAGGAAGTCCTTGGTTTTCTACAGAATGATGTGTGTTATCATTAAGATCAGTGTAATGATTTTCTTTTGGATGAGCTTTCCAGACTTTAAACTAGATAATCCCCAAAGTCCTTTTATTTAGGTGTCATTTTCCAAACATTTAACAAAGGTTAAGAGAGCTCACTGCCTTTTTGATCACAGCCAACACTGTTGTTTGTTTCTATGTCCTCTTTGCCGACAATGCCCAGTTTTGCTTGGGTGGCCATGTGCCAGGTCTCAGGAGGTGAACTGTGATGGAGCCTCATCAAGCATCAGACCCCTTGCCCTCTGTCCGTGATTGATCTGGGTTCGTGTTAGCTCAGTTCATACCAGTGAGCTGTAGGATGACGTCCATTGGGGAGCTTCTGGAAAAGATATTTGTCTCTGCTGTAAGAGAGGGTCACAAGACGAACTCTGTCTCACTTGCTCTCTTACTCACTGCTTACTCTCTCTCTCTTACTGTGCTAGCCTCTTGCCTAATTCCTACTTTAGGGGGCACAATCATACGAAGAGCTAACAACTGAGGATGAGCTGGCCATTTGGCACCATTACAGGAGAAGACTTAGGGAGAGTCTGAAGGTGGTCCCCGGTGTAAAAGGAGATCAAACCTGTCAATCCTAAAAACCAACCCTGAATATTCGTTGGAAGGACTGATGCTGAAACTGAAGCTCCAATACTTTGGCCGCCTGATGCAAAGAGCCAACTCATTAGAAAAGACACTGATGCTGGGAAGTTTGAGGGCAGAATAAGAAGGGGGCAACAGAGGATGAGATGGCTGAATGGCATCACTGACTCAGTGGTCGTGAGTTTGAGCAAATCCCGGGAGATGGTGAAAGGCCAGGAAGCCTGGTGCGCTGCAGTCCATGGGGTCACAAAGAGTTGGCACGACTTAGCGACTAAACAGCAACAACATGGGAACACTAAGAAATCTCACACGTCTCTACAGGCTCCAGGGTGGAGCCACTGTGCCAATCTAGAAGCCAGCCAGCTCTAGACTTATTATTATAATAAGTGCAAAATATATATGTCATATGTTTCCACTACTCTTACTTGGATGTTCTGTTTTGGCTGCATTCCTTATTCATGCGTTGATATGATATTTTCTGCTGCTTAATGCCTGTTTATGTGCAAGAGAATCTTATACCAAGAGAAGGTTGTAACTTCACCTTTCAGCTCAGAGAATCCCTTGGGCTGGCATACTCAGAAATTTTAGCATCTTTAAAGAAATTAGTACAAAGAACCCCCCTTTCCCCTCCCAGGAAGCAGGTCTCCCTGCCCCATCCTCTAACCCAGCACTGCTCTGGAGGCCTGGCTCCTTATGTCCTATGAAAACGCAGTGTCGAAGCATCTCTGTCTTTGTTTGCAAGTGGAATTTCTAGGCTTAGCCTAGAAGTGGTTGAGCTGGACCCAGTTCTTTGTCCCTTCCATCCTCTACATTTCCTTCCCATTCTGAAGTGATGGAGAAGAGATCACAAACATTTTTAAAAGTTACGTTGAGAGATGGTAAATTGTCTGCAAAGAATTTTTTTTTTTTAAGTTTGTGTTGCTTCAGAAAAGACCCATAAATGATTTAAGTCTGAAAGGACACCAACCCGCATCAGATCCAAACTCGTTTTCTTCAGAATGTTGGGGTGACAGACATAGGATCACCCATGCAAACTGCGCTTGAATTGCCGGAAACGTGACACTGATGGTTTTGGAAACTGTTGTTGGTGGGGCAGAGGGGTGGTTCGCTGGTGGCTCAGATGGTAAAGAAGGGAATGACAACCCACTCTAGTACTCCTGCCTGGAGAATCTCGTGGACAGAGGAGCCTGGCGAGCCACAGTCCACGGGGCTGCAAAAGAGTCAGACCTGACAGAGTGGCTAACACTGGCGGGGTGGGCCAGCGGAGAAACAGTTGGCCCCAGGGGATAAGGAATCAGAATTATTGTTTAAACATTGCGAGAAACTATTGAAGGTACAAAAGGTCACTAAAGTTAGGTGACCTTAAACGCAGGAGATTAGGGAGAGTCTGAAGGTGGTCCCCGGGGTAAAAGCCATGAAATGTAAGTGGCTGCTGGCTCTGGAACATTTTTTCTTTGGCAGATTAGAAACTGCTAAGGAAGCATGTGCTAAATTATTGACCACCTGGCAGAAAAAGGACTGGCAGTTTTTTGATGAGGTTAGAAATATTTTTATATATGACATTGAAGAGAGGAAGGATTCATGAGGTGAGATAAACTCCATGCGAATTTAGCAAGTACTGGTGAAAACTCCATTAAGTCCCAGCTCTCCTATCAACCATGTGTACTGAGAGATGCAAAAGGATTCGCTCTATTATTTCAGTTGACTCAGGTAGAGGAGAAGACTGTCCCAGCATCAGGGAAACAAACCACACAGGGTTCCTGGATGGAGTGGGGGAAGCAGGAGAAATTGTAAAGCAGCAAATTTATAAGCTTCTCCTTTCATAATAAGAGTGAACACCTAGACACATTCAGGGAATCTCTTCTGTCAGGGGAGGCCCCATCTTCTGCTTCTAGCACATTAGCAAAACCCTGCTGGCATCGTGGAAACATTTAGAAGTTCAAGCGCAGTCAGAAAAAGGTTCTGGGGGCACATGTAAGAAGCCTACAGCCTTGAGGGGCTCTGGGTTCTGTAGTTTCTGCCCTCCCATTTCTTTAGAAGGGATTTCGGTCTCTTTTGGATGAGGTTGGTGGTGCCACATGTGAACACAGGGAGAGGGGAACCAGCAGGACTGCACAGAAAGGATCAGGTATTTACAAACACCGATCGTCTATGAATAACCTTGGTCCACGTTCAGTTTCCACATTCAACAGGGCCTCTGTGGCCTGAGCTTAGAAAACTGCATTATCTGTTTGCCTCCCTCCAGACACTTTCATACAATTATTCCTCCTAATAAAATCCTTGTATGCTTAGCCTGTCTTGGCATCTGCTTTTCAGAAGATCCTGACTAATATCTTTCCTAACTAGCACAGTAAGTCTCTTAGATACAAATGGGTTCCTTTCCAAGAGCACGTGCATATGGCCAATTTGTAAGTCTAACACAGTTAGCCTGGATGCCCAACTATAGCAATCAGCTGCTATAGTCCTGTACTGTAAAGGGCTTATAATAATTTTCACACAAATAATGCATGAAAAACAAACATATAAAAAATACAACATTTGTAATCTTACAGTATAGTGCCTAGAGGAGAGTGAAAAAGCTGGCTTAAAACTCAACATTCAAAAAACGAAGATCATGGCATCCGGTCCCATCACTTCATAGGAAAGAGATGGGAAACAGTGGAAACAGTGACAGGCTTTACTTTTGCAGGCTCCAAAATCACTGCAGATGGTGACTACAGCCATGAAATTAAAAGATGCTTGCTCCTTGGAAGAAAAGCTATGACCAACCTAGACAGCATATTAAAAAGCAGAGAGATTACTTTGCCAACAAAGGTTTGTATAGTCAAAGCTATGGTTTTTCCAGTAGTCATGTATGGATGTGAGAGTTGGACCATAAATAAAGCTGAGTGCCGAAGAATTGATGCTTTTGACCTGTGGTGCTGGAGAAGACTCTTGAGAGTCCCTTGGACTGCAAGGAGATCAAACCAGTTAATCCTAAAGGAAATCAGTCCTGAATATTCATTGGAAAGACTGATGCTGAAGCTGAAGCTCCAATACTTTGGCCACCTGATGTGAAGAACTGACTCATTGGAAAAGACCCTGATTCTGGGAAAGATTGAAGGCAGGAGGAGAAGGGGACAACAGAGGATGAGATGGTTGGATGGCATCACCAACTCGATGGACATGAGTTTGAGCAAGCTCTCTGAGATGGTGATGGACAGAGAAGCTTAGCGTGGTGCAGTCCATGGGGTCGCAGAGTCAGACACGACTGAGCGACTGATCAACGACAAAAGTACCTTGAAAAGTACCGCAGTACAGTACAATAGCTGGCATCCAGGGGCTGACAGCAAGTGAACAGGCAAGAAGAATTACTGTCTGGAGAAGGGAGAGGCGGTGGGAGACTGCAGAGCTGAAGGATTGTCAGCAATAGGAGACGGAAGACAAGATGCAGCGTCACTCACACCTGATGTTGATGGCACAGGTTCTGGATCCTTGATGGACCTGATACACGTTCGCACCTTTGAAAGTTCACAACTTGAAGCTTTGTATGTCAGGGACTTACTGTATAGGAATCTTCTAGACCATGCATTCTCAATGTGGGTGATGCCATCCCAAAGGAGGTAAAACTTGGATCTGGGTGCACAACAAAACCTTGATTTTACAAGTGTTATGGCCCACAAATTATGAGATAGATTATTTCTGTGATAACAAAATTACATCGAAGAGAGGTGATTAGCAAAAACAGAATCTGAAAAAACTCCTTATGGGAACAGTAGTGTTCCAAATATTGACTAATTGTTCTAGATGAGTCATTCTGCCAGAAAGCAATGATTTCAGAGCTCATGTCAAGGACCTGTCTGGATTGCATTATAGTCAACCCTTACCTTCAATTTGCCTCTCTGATTTTGATGTGTGAATTAATCGATATGGAACAGATGAACTCAGACTGAGTCATACACATTTCGCCAAGTTCAGGAGGTTTTAGATACGCAGTAAGAAGCCAATGGTTCTCAAAGTTAGACCTAAGAAGTTAGAACTTCCTAACACAGGTATTTCTGCCGTCATGCTCAGACATATCCAACTATAGCTCTCTGGAGAGCTCATCCTTGATGGAGGAGACCATCACAATCCCTAGTCTGTGACCATCATTATCTAGTTGGCCAGCAGTGCCCTGAAAACCTGTTGGAAGGCAATTTTCTATGGGTGTCTTACATGTCAGCACATCTTGTGATAGGGCTTCAACAGCTTATTTCCAGACTGTCTTCAAAGGATGGCTGCAGAGCAAATCGCCTTTGAAGATAGAAACAGTATCTCCTTCTAAATAAGAAGGAATATTTGTTTCATGACCAGGCAATGAAGATAATGTCTCCTCTGGGAAAAGTTTGGGCACATTGGCTAGAAGCCTCATTATTGATTGTGGGTTTACTAAGCTTGGGATTCCCCAGCTAAGATAAGCCCATTACATTGGGTAACATGTATCCTCATGTACAGCATCCTCCTGGACCCATCACCAATCACCCCCGTGGGGCTTTGGGGGCAAGAGGAACCAGTGTGAACATGAAGCTCATGCTGTCTGCTATGCCCTAATTAATAAGGTCTTCTGTCTTTGAACCTAGGGCTCCCCTGGTGGCTCAGCTGGTGAAGAATTCACCTGCAATGCAGGAGACCTGGATTCGATCCCTGGGTTTTGAAGATCCCCTGGAGAAGGGAAAGGCTACCCACTCCAGTATTCTGGCCTGGAGAATTCCATGGACTGTATAGTCCATGGGGTCCACAAAGAGTCGGACACAACTGAGTGACTTTGACTTTTGTCTTTGACCCAGGAATTGTGTGTCTCCTTCCCACACATATGAAATGGTAGAAGGATAACTTGCTGGCATGCAAGCAAGAAGAAATCTCAGAACCTTCATGGGCCTTAGCAGAAACAGCAAGGGGACAAATGGCATTCTTTCCTCAGTGAGGAAACAGTCAATTGGGCAAGAAGAAGGAGAGAACCAGCAACTCCTAGGATTGGGGAGGAAACGGTGCTCCTTCTCCAAAGGAGGCTTGTTCTATTCCTCCCGTAGCACAGAGGCAGGACTTTCCCACCACCAGATCCCAGGAGTCTCAGAATCCCAGCCTGCCCACCCCACACCCTGAGTGCAGAAGGAGAACATGGTCAAGGTGATAGAGCCTTGTCTTCGGTGCACTTCCCCTCTGGCTACATCCTGCTTGACATTTTAAGGTGCACTGATGCAAAAGCTCCTTCCACTCAGCTCTGTGTAATAACTGGGAGACAGAGTGGGTCTCCACGGTTGTAAAGCTCAGAAAATTATACTAGTGGATAGAGTGAAAAGGTCACCCCTCCTGCCCTTCAGTGTATTACCTCCTTATTTGAGGCAAACAATTTCTTTTAATTTAATATCATTTTAAAGTCATTCCAAGAGAAAATCAATGAAAGAGACTTCTGTTTATCTTGTCGATGCTCCAAGGTGAAAAATGTATGCTAATACTAGGGCCCGAGCGTTGGTGTTTATGGCAGAATAAAGCTGAGATGATGAAAGGCGAAGTGTGAAGGAGAAGAAGGGGGAGGGGTTGACCAATGAACAAGGGACCCGTGGACACCTTGGGTGTCCTTTCAAGGTTTGTTCCAGTGGACTTATCAGAGATCCTCAGAGAAATATAAAGAAATAACAAAGGAACTCATGCTGGACTTTGAGAGTGTCCATGATAAGCTATTGATACTATATAATATTATTATTTTATGTAATTCATATTATATACAACTATTATATTATTATTATTACCATAACTAAAATTTATTAAGAATCCACTATATTCTAGGTACTGTTATAAGTGCCTCCAATATATATTAACTCAGTTAATCTAAATAACAGTTTGAAGTAGGACCATTTTTCTTCTTTTATAGGTGAGAAAATGGAGTCACTAAAATGATAAATAACATGCCACAAGTTACAGAATTAATAAACTCAGTCCAGACAGCCTGTTCCAGAGCCCCCATCCTGGACCACGTACAACTTCTTTCACATTCTATTGCTCTCTTTCTCTCAGATACCTCTAAGTTTCTTGTACCCTATGCTCCCAAATAGTACTGTCAAGAGGCAAGTTCTAGAAACTTCTACTACTTCCAAACTAGAGTATTGAATCTCTTTAAACTTCTCTTGATGATTATGTAATCATCACGGTGAATCCCCAATACCCTGATATCATTCAGTGAAACTTCACAGAGAATTCAATTCACAATTCAATTGTGCCTGCCATTCTGTGACTATCTGGAAGTTTCCCTTGTTTTCTTTTTTTTTTCTTTATGTCAGTCATAGATTTTCTTTTCTTTTTTATTTATTTATTTTTGGCTATGCCACGGGGCATGTGGGATCTTAGTTCCCTGACCAGGGATCAAACTTACCCCTGCTATAGTAGAAGTGTAGAGTCCTAACCATTAGTCCTAACCATCAAGGAAGTCCCTTCTGGCCTTCTTAATTAAGTTGACCAGTGTCATTGTTTTTTGTTTTGTTTTTTAATAAATCTAACACAGTTACACAACACGTTAACTTTTAGGGAAGTTGAGTGAAGGTTTTATGAGATGTTTCTGTACTATCTTTATTGCTCTTTGGTAAAACTGTACATATTTCAAAATAAAAAGTTAAAGAAGAAAAAGCAGAGGCCACGTATGGCTATGACTAGGATTCTTGGCTCCTTGAATCACACTTGGGTTCCATCACTAACTATTCTACAACATTGCTTTTCACATTAGAGCCTGCGTTTCCTCATCTTTAATAGGCTTGCAGGATAATGATAGTTATAGGTGGTTCTCTCAGGAGGATTAGATGAAACAAAGCATTGAATGGCTTTAGCACACAGCTCACCAAGTAAATGTTCAAAAATTGTAGCTCTAATTATGCTTTGTATGACCATAAAGAGAGGTCCCTAATCTGAGTCCACAGAAGACTTCAGAACATCTGCAAAGTCCCTAAAGCTTTCCATAAAATTGCTGCAAAAACTCATGTACATTTTCCTGGGTAAAACATTCAGAGATTTCACTGGATTTCCAACAGGGCTCAGGGTCGTGTCTGACTTTGTGACCCTATGGACTGTAGGCAGCCAGGCTCCTCTGTTCATGAGATTCTCCAGGCAAGAATATAGGAGTGAGTTGCCATTTCCTCTTCCAGGGGATCTTCCTGACCCAGGGAATGAATCCATGTCTCCCGCATCTCCTGCCTTGACAGGTGGACACTTTACCACTTTACCACTAACACCACTTGGGAAGCTGGATTCTCCAAGAGGACCTGCCCCAAGTGATTTTAACTTCAAGCTTAAAATAAAGGCTTTGAAGATTCTGAGGAAGAGAACAAGGGGGCTTAGCTTGAAAGCACATTCTGCAATTTTTATTGTACTTTTTCAGAGATGGGCTGCTCAAGTTTTTTCCATACATAGAATTTTTTATCCCTTAGATTGTGTGCTTCACCTGAAGAAGTGAGAGAGAACATTGGATTCATGAAATTGCAGGGGCAGCATCAGAGGGTCATTTCTCAGCTTCCATCACTCCCCATCCTCTTGTTTTACTCTAAATGTACCACTAGCTGACCTCACATCCACCAATGGACTTGTTGATGGTCTGTCTCCCCACCAGACTGTAAGCCTCAGGAGAGCAGGGGTGTCTTTGTTCACCACTGCATCCTAGCTCCTAGAATATGGCCTGGCCTGTGATTCAGTTCAGTTCAGTTCAGTTCAGTCGCTCAGCCATGTCCGACTCCTCGCAACCCGATGAATCGCAGCACGCCAGGCCTCCCTGTCCATCACCATCTCCCGGAGTTCACTCAAATTCATGTCCATCAAGTCGGTAATGCCATCCAGCCAACTCATACTCTGTCGTCCCCTTTTCCTCCTGCCCCCAATCCCTCCCAGCATCAGAGTCTTTTCCAATCAACTCTTCCCATGAGGTGGCCAAAGTACTGGAGCATCATTCCTTCCAAAGATCACCCAGGGCTGATCTCCTTTAGAATGGAGTGGTTGGATCTCCTTGCAGTCCAAGGGACTCTCAAGAGTCTTCTCCAACAACACAGTTCAAAAGCTTCAATTCTTCGGTGCTCAGCTTTCTTCACAGTCCAACTCTCATTTCCATACATGACCACTGGAAAAACCATAGCCTTGACTAGATGGACCTTTGTTGGCAAAGGAATGTCTCTGCTTTTCAATATGCTATCTAGGTTGGTCATAACTTTTCTTCCAAGGAGTAAGTGTCTTTTAATTTCATGGCTACAGTCACCATCTGCAGTGATTTTGGAGCCCCCCAAAATAAAGTCTGACACTGTTTCCACTGTTTCCCCATCTATTTCCACTCTTTCCCCATCTATTTCCCATGAAGTGATGGGACCAGATGCCATGATCTTTGTTTTCTCAATGTTGAGCTTTAAACCAACTTTTTCACTCTCCTCTTTCACTTTCATCAAGAGGCTTTTTAGTTCCTCTTCACTTTCTGCCATAAGGGTGGTGTCATTGGCAAATCTGAGGTTATTGATATTTCTTCCAGCAATCTTGATTCCAGCTTGTGCTTCTTCCAGCCTGTGATTGGGACTTAGTGGATGAAGCCAGCAAAGTGCAGGCTGAGAGGAAGGCAAGCTTTAAGAAAAGCTGAGCTGGGTGGGATGAATCGGAAGACTGGGATTGACATATACGCACTATTGGTGCTGGGTATAAAATAGATCACTACTGAGAACCTACCGTTCAGCAGAGGGAACTCAGTTCAATGCTCTGTGGTGACCTAAATGGAAAGGAAAACCAAAAATAAGGGGATATATGTAAATGGATGGTGATTCACTCTGCTATACAGTAGAAACTAACACAACATTGCAAAGCAACTGTACTCTAATAAAAATTCAGAAAAAGGAAAGTTAGGCTGGATGTCCCAGAACCGAACCTGACCACAAGGATTTTCAGCATGAAGCTGAATTGTCCACCTCTCCACTCAGACAGCTCTGGGTCCCTTCTCAGCTTTCCAGGTGACCCTTCCCCCCAGAATCTGCAGAGATCACCAAGAGGTCTGCCTTTTCACAGAAACATTTGTGAAAAGGTTTGGTTTTCATGGAGCTAAGACCACACACAGCTGCTATTATGGGCTAAATATTGTCCCAAAAGTCATATGTTGAAGTCTTCACTCTTAGAATTCCAGAATGTAACTGTACTTGGAGACTGGTCTTTAAAGAAGTAGTTTAGTGAAAATGAGGTCATTAACAAGTGGTGCCCTTATAAGATGGAGAAGGCAACGGCACCCCACTCCAGTACTCTTGCCTGAAAAATCCCATGGATGGAGGAGCCTGGTAGGCTGCAGTCCATGGGGTCGCTAAGAGTCAGACATGACTGAGTGACTTCACTTTCACTTTTCACTTTCATGCATTGGAGAGGGAAATGGCAACCCACTCGTGTTCTTACCTGGAGAATCCCAGGGACGGTGGAGCCTGGTGGGCTGCTGTCTATAGGGTCACACAGAGTTGGACACGACTGAAGTGGCTTAGCAGCAGCAGCAGCCCTTATAAGAAGAGGCATAAAGAGAAGAATGACCATGTGAAGACACAAGGGAAAGACAGCCATCTACCGTAAAAGGCAAGGAAAGAGACCTCAAAGGAAACCAATCCTGCCCACATCTTAATCTCAGAGTTCCCATCTTCAGAACTGTGAGACAATCAATTTCTGTTGGTAAAGCCCCCCAGTCTGGGCTACTTTGTTCTAGTGGCCTGAGTAAACTAATACACATGGATACCAGAATTTAGGGTCTATCTCAGGGTTCTGTTGAGGGTTAAGCCCTGCAAACAAGATGAAAGTCCTATTCTCCCCTAGAATGGTAGAGGCAGCAGTTCTCAAAGTGTGGTCCTCAGATCAGCAGGATTGACATCGACTGTGAGTCTGCAAGAAATGCAGATTTATAGGACCTACTTCAGATTTGATGAACCAGACTCTCTGCAAGTGGAACCCAGGGGACTTTTTTTAAAGAGACCCCCCATGACTCTCAGTCACGTGGATATTTGAGGGTCTCTGGGGAAGAAGCTGCAGGGTGTGGGTTTCATCACTATAAACTGGGCTCAGGCATTCACCCCATCTCGAAGTTGCCACACTTCCTTTCAAGCACTGCAATGGTAAAACAACGAGAAGTGTGTCATTACTGGTGACTTCATTTAAGATTAAGAAACGCCAGGTTATCTGGTATTGAGGCAGACAATAAACTCAACTGAAGGTTCAATGCTTTTAAATGTACTTGGAAGCAATAGGCTTGAGAAAACATACTGCTGGCGATTCAGTCAAGAGAATCAAAAATAATTAGCTTTTTTCCTAAAGGAGATCAATAAAAAATTGAGTTCTATTACAACAGAATATTCTAAAAATCTAGTGCTTCAAGCCTTGTCTAATTGCAGGACTCTCACTGGGTCCCTTTGCCCAAAGAGCACTTTGCTTTTTATCACCAGGGAACAGAAAGTCACATCTGAGGCTTCTCAGGGGTTTTCCTCTTTCCGGATGGGCAATTTTAATGAGTGATTTTGCTGATAAAATGTGTAATTTCTGGAAAGGTGAAAAGCCACTGAGTCTTTTTGGTGAAACTTTGTAAAGAGTGAAGTTTACAAATGAAAGCTTAGAGCCCAAAGACTACAAATTCACTCTACTCCCCAAACCCATAATTCATGTCCAGGATCCCTGCCTGAGGGGACCTTGTCTCCCTCTTTGTGACATCATGAACTAATGCATATAGACAGTTGGCTGCACCTCCAAGTGCGTTTGAAGGTCCTGCTTCTGCTTCTCGGTGATGACAGAAAAGCCTGATCTCGTTTCCAGACCAATGGACAGGAGAAGTCAGTACTTTCTCCCTCTCTGGTCTCCTGGACACACTCGACTACTCATCTCCATGGTTTCAATCAACACCCGCATTGAATACCAAACCCCATATTTCATCCCCAACCTTCCTGACCCATTTTGCTAACCACTTCTGGTGATCTCAACCTGAATATCGTGTAAGCACCTCAAATTCAATACATCTTGAACTTCACCATTATTAATAATTAAACTTCCATCATATGAGTGCCAAGCAGCATATTTCATGTCACAACTTCTTGTGTGCTTACTCCTTGCAAGCCACTGGTCTCAGCATGTTTGTAGTCTCTCTTTTCATACCTACTCTCATACCTTCCCCAACCCAGCTTAGAATAATCACTCCCTTCCTTGAGCCTCAACTGTCTTGACTCTTCTTCCCTTTGCCACATCATTACAATCACTTTGCATCAAATCCCATCTTTTGTTCAACTGGACTCTCTATTCAGCACCCGCATCAAGCAGATGAACCTGGCTAAAACAAAAACGAAACCCCCTGAAACATGCTGACTGATCTCACTTTCAATTTATGTGCCCAGACCTCAATGCAACCCTTCATGCTGTCTAGGAGTCATGCTACTTTTTATTCCCCAGCTCTCCAAGATGACTATTTCATTCCTTCTCTTTCCTCAAGCCTCCAAACCTCCTCCATCTTCCTCTGTCTCAACTGATGATAGCTTCCCATTTCACTGAAGAAATAGAAGCAGTCAGAGAGAACGTCCCTCATCTCCCTCCCCACCACTACTCACAACCTCTGTCTGTGTCCCTGGACCAAGACCTCTTTCCTATGAATGAGGATGAACTGCACCTGTTCCTTACTAAAGCCTGACCCCCAGGAGTGGACTGGTAATTTCACTGGTTAAGTGAAGGGTGAGATAATGCCCAGCAGTGAAGTAGAAAAAACTCTGTTCATGTCATTTCTCCCAGTGATGCTCTATGAGATGGGGGTGGGTAACCTCGAGCTTGAGGTAGAATATCCCTGGAACCCAGCTATAGGATTTTAGGGTTGGAGTGAACAGTTCTCTATCTAATACCACCAAGCAGTGCAGAACAAATGGAGAGACTGGAAAAAGAGCCAGATTCCCCAATTCACTGTATCAAAGGAGGATTCTGATCACTGCTCTGTGGAACAGCCAGAATCAGAGAACAAAGCCAGCAGATGGGACAAAGGGCCACCACGTCAGGAAAGAAAGGGCAGGAAAATCATGACAACCAGGGAGCTAGGATGTTGTTGCTGACCATGTGTGGCTGTTTAGTGACTCAGTCGTGTCGGACTCTTGGTGACCTCATGGACTGCATGAGCATGTCCAGGTATTATTTGTAGCTCAGTCCACTAATTTCTAAAGGCCTGGGTGAGAAGAGACTGAAGACACACAATATGGGCACAAAAGGGCTGCTTCCTGCCTTCTCCATGTATCTCTTCATTTTTTTTTTTTAAATTCCTCTTCCCATTGATCATGGGACTTCCTGTATCGACAAATCAAGTTAGGAAGGTACGTAGGAGGAGAAAGCTCTGTGAGTCATGCTGTGAAGGTTGATGCCCCCGCTGCAGTGCCAGGAGCTGCCGACACCCAGCAGTGAGTAGCTCAGTGTTTCTCAGGGCCACTGGTAATTGGTTGAACCACAGGTCTCCCCAGCAGATAAACTAAGAGAGCAATAACTCATCTTGATTCCGGCAGACCTCACTCAGTGATTTTGTGTCTAACAGGGAAATAATTTGATCTGAACGAGTAAAGAGATGCCTCCAGAAGTCATCAGGCATTATGGAGGGGACATGATCTCCCAAATCTATCAGGGACTGAATGAAAGGAATCCCATTTAACAACTGAAGATCAATTCTTCATGTGCCTTCTCTTCAGGCTGCAATAAAAAGGAAGAAAAAGTCCCTATTGGTATAAAATGGGCCTATGATACTTGACATTATTGACCAATGACTGTGAAATGGTGACCAGGCAGTCACTGGGTCCTCAACAGCTACTGTGTTTCACCCCAGAACCTTAAATTCAAAGCCAAGGACTCATACTCTTTCACCAAAGAGTGAAAGGAGTGACTTTCGCAGCCAATCCACTTCCTTATTATCATTTCTGAAGATGTACTAAAGGCCTCACTCTGAGAGCTAGTGCATGTTTTATTGGGGTAACTCATCACTACCTGGTGTTAGGTGACCTGAACAAAGGTAGAAAAAGATCTCCTAATAGCAAGGATACCTTTTCCTTTCCTTCCAGTGTAGGAGCCCTATGTAGTGAAAGGGTTTCCAGTAAAATACAAAATGATAAAATTAATAGAATGTGAATAGAATATTGCAATAGAACGTGAAGACTTCATCCGATGACCCCGTGTCCCTCAAATCTGAACACTGATTGTTTCTGGAAGTCAGGAATATGAGTGATTTGTATTATTTCTTTATCTTTTTTCTGGGGAATCTCAAGTTGCGCACTAAGAAGTATATATCATTTTTATAATTTTTTAAAAACTGCTAATTTTTCAAGGAAGGATAGGGAGGTAGAAGAAGAAATGAGGACTTTCTTCTCGATGAAGAGAGGAAAGTTGACATCACCAGAGTTCTTGGCAGAAAGCCCAAACACCTACAAGTGATACAGCAGGTTGAATGCCACATCTCACCCACATCTATGATCTTGTTATTCATCCCTACATTTCCGTGCAGCTTTTTGAAGCCCAGTAGCTCCAGCTTGCTTTATTCGTTTTATCAAGGGAAGACAGAAAGCAGAAGGGGATTGACAGCAAGCAGAGAGTGGATTCTGCAGCTTCTGTTCATCCCTGAGTCCACTTCACAGCAGACAGGCATCCGCATGAATTCCTGTCATAGGAAAGCACAGGTGCTCGTGAAAGAAAGCTCGGTCAGTGACACTGCTCTGAGGTCTTCATTATCCCTCTTTGACTGTCTACTGTGACATAGAGTGCAGAACCCTGTAGACCTGCAGGTTCAGTGTCTATTTAAACAAGCTGATGTTTCTTGGTTTAAATTTAGTTCCCTTATCCATCAAACCCCTCCCCAGCCTCCAAAGCTTTCTCCAGATGCAAACTATCCCAGCATCACCCATAAGACCTTGAACCTGTGGAAGGAGAGCTCCCCTTCTTCCACACTGACTACAGAAACCTGGGCTTCCGCAGTGTCTCAGTGGTATAGAACCCCTCTGCAATGCAGAAGTTGCAGGTGACATTGGGATTCCTGGATTGGGAAGATCCCCTGGAGGAGGGCATGGCAACTCACTCTGGTATTCTTGCTTGGAGAATCCCATGGACAGAGGAGCCTGGCGGGCTACATGACTGAGAGACTGAGCTCACACATACACACACAGACAAAAACCCTAAACCATCGGCATGGTTTATGCGGCTCTTCACTCGCCATCCTTAGTTTATAATTTCAGCATTCCCACCACCCCAACTCATGTGACAGTTCAATTTTACCAGACTAATAACTGCCTGACCTCGCCATGCGTTTATGTCCCTTCATCTTTGTCTTTTTTTCTCTGCCAAAAAAATAGTCCCTTTGTGCTGTTATTCACTTGGAACATTTCTTCCCATTCTTCTCTACCTAATATCCTCAGCTGTCTCCCAGATCCAAAGGGCAGACCCTGCCTTCTTAGGCTCTCACAACATTTGCACCCACCTATGTATGGTCACACTTCCATCTAACTGGTGGTTTATTTGCCCTCTTATCTGTCGCGACCTTGTGACTCACACGGGAAAACTATTCATTATTCTCTGTGTTCCCAACAGGCAATCGCCTAGTAGTTGTTCTCTACGTGTTTGATGAATGAAGAAGTGATTTCTTCTGCCAGGCTTTCAAATGCTGTGAGATTATGTCTCTCAACCTAATCACAAGTTTTGTTTTTTGTTTGTTTGTTTGTTTTGTTTTGTTTAAATATCTTCCACTATGACTAGATTATTTTGGTTTTGTGCTTTATTTAAGGGAGCAGATATCTGTAGATTTAAGTGAATTAGCACCTGCAGTTAAGTATATGCCATCCCATCAAGAAACAAGTATGCACTGAAACCTTATTTTAGGCTAGCTCCATGCTGGGTCATGGGGAGACGCTATCTTGTTAGGTCAGAAAGAGAAGGTACATATGATCTAAGGGGAGAGAGAAAGCTGAAAAAAATTTAGACACATATGTTCAGTTCAGTTCAGTTCAGAAACTCAGTTGTGTCCTACTCTTTGCGACCCCATGAATCACAGCATGCCAGGCCTCCCTGTCTAACACCAAGTCCTGGAGTTCACTCAAACTCATGGCCATCCAGTCGGTGATGCCATCCAGCCATCTCATCCTCTGTTGTCCTCTTCTCCTCCTGCCCACAATCCCTCCCAACATCAGAGTCTTTTCCAATGAGTCAACTCTTCGCCTGAGGTGGCCAAAGTACTGGAGTTTCAGCTTTAGCATCAGAGTTTCCAATGAACACCCAGGACTGTTCACCCAGGACTGATTGGATCTCCTTGCAGTCCAAGGGACTCTCAAGAGTGTGTATCTTGGTTAATTAAGATTAATAATGTAGGTTTGATTTACATGATGTTACATTACAGATCTTCCTCCGTTTACAATGGGTTTATATCCCGATCAACTTTTTGTAAGTTGAAAATGTAAGTTGAAAATTTTAAGCTTTAAAATGGATTTGAAACATCTCACCTAGTAAACATCTTAGCTTTGCCTGGTCTATTTAAAGGTGCTCTGAACACTTGTATTAGCCTACAGTTGGGCAAAAGTCATCTAACACAGAGCCTATTTTATAATAAAATGTTGACTCCTTCATAATATTGATTGAGTACTGTTTTCAGTGGGAAGCAGCATGCTTGTCCGGGTATAGAAGAGTAACAAGCATATGGATTGTGTACCTCGTGGTGGGGTGGGAGCTGTGGCTCCAGTCTTACTGCAGATCGCTAGCCTGGGAAAAGATCACAGTTCTAAGTTTTCTACTGACTGTGTGTTGCTTTCACACCACGGGAAAGGTGAGAAATCATAACGCGAGGACCTTCTGTAGAGTCTGTCGCTAAGTGTGCTGGCTCCGGGGTAGGAGTGCTCAACATGCTTGAGAACAGTGCAGGAAGCCAGGGAAGGAAGCTGGGCTTTGGCCACTGCTTGGAGGATCTGCACGTATGTGTAACTGCAGACCCTGGAGTGTGCCCACACTTCAGGAGAGGAGGCCGTCTTTTCTCTAGTAGATGCTGCCCTTAACACAACCAGGACATCTTATGCTCGACAAATGGATTCCCAACAGCAGGGTTTCTTAACCTCAGCACCATTACCATTTTGCCCAGGATACTTCTTTGTCACAGAGACTATCCTGTGCATTTAGAATATCTAGCAAATCTCTCAATGTCATAGCAACCCACCTCTTGCCCAATCGTAATGAACAAAAGTATCTCCAGACATTACCAATTATACTCAAGCAGGTATCAAGTCATGAAGTCTCTAGGGGTGCAGCCACTGTAAATGGGCTTTCCAGACTTGCTTTATTGAAGCATTGTTATGGATTCTTTAAGAGAGAGAAAGAGAAATTGTATGGATTACCAGGAAGACAGCTCCTAAAGATTCACTATTTTTGTTTTCTTTTGTAATTTGCTGGTACTGGGAAAATGAGAAACACACACACTCTTCACTGTCTATTTCCTAGTGTTTATTACTCATCCAAGATGAACTGATAATACTCCAGCAATATGAAAATGGTGCCCAAAGCCATTGAATATGACTTTGAATTAAGCTTTGAAAATATTCTGAGCAACACGTTTAATTAACTAGGATACTTGGTTTCGATTAAATCCACATCAACTAATATTAAAAACATATATATTGAGGCTTAACAGCTTCAGAAGGGCTCAGGATGTAACTGTGATGTGATTCATTTTTCATGTTCATGAGTTCATTGAGTCTCCAAATTGAGCACTGGGGACGGGTACATTAGCACTGATTTGGAAGGAAAGTGAGGAAAATTAAGTCCTGTGTAACAGTGTTTATATCTCTTTCTTTTTAAAATTTTTATTGGAGCATAGTTGATTTACAATATTGTGTTCATTTTAGGTGTACAGCAAAGTGAATCAGTTATACATTTACATATCCACCCTTTTAAAGATTATTTTCCCATATAGGTCATTACAGAGTATGCATTACAGAGTACTGCTACACAGTAGGTCCTCATTAGCTATCTGTTTCATTTACAGTAGTACATGAATGTCAGTCCCCATCTTTCAATTTATCTGCCCACCTTCATTTTTATATTTCTAAACAGTGTTTATAATGAGCTATAAAGAGGTTGGGGGACCTTGCTTCACTGATGGCAGTATTCTTCCTTCTACCTCGAAATGTTTGGGTTTCAATTCCTTAAGCAAATGCAGAACAACCAGAGTGATTGAACTGATTGGTCATCCCTTCCCCAACACCCTCTGGCAAAGTTTAGTTGCATGTTCGGGATCATCACTAAGGCTGCCCTAAGTTTGACCAGAGCTTGGAGGAAGCAAAATGGAACAGGATCTAGAAGCAATGGATCCCTGCCCCCACTGAGATGAGGGAGACAAAGGATCATGGGATCTGAGGGGTTACCAGGACTGGGAAGCTGGTGGTGGATGCAGAGAATAGGCCTAAGAAGTTTCACTTAACGTTTCATTCATCAAATATTGAGACAGGCTGGGACCTAGAATGCTTTGCTGCAATGCTTGCACCTGGATAAACATCTCTTCCTGCAACAAAATACAAAGAAACTATATGGGACTAAAAACAAATGCATGCATGTGCAGTCGAGGCAAATTATGGACAAAAGATACAAAAAGACCCAAAAATCCAACTGCCACTTCTAAAGAGCTGGGAGGAAAAATATGCTGTCCTGAGCAAAAGCAGGGTATGGTACATGGGCCCGCCTTTACCCCATAGAAGGAACCAGCTTGCGGGAACCTGTTACTTGCTTTCACCTCCTCCCTGATCCCTTTAACAGAGGCCCCAGTAAAGCCTTGTTTGAGTTTGTTTGTCTGGCCTGTGGCCAATTTCTATTGATTGGGAAGGCCAGGGACCCTGATTGGTATCAATACAATAGATCTCAGACTATGTAATCTGATTCATAAGATTCCAGTTTTACAGGAGAAACCCTCTTAAGAACAGAATTCTTTAATATTTTGCTTAACTGTGTAACTTTCAAAATCTTACTCATCATACATACTCACATGTTGCCATCAAGTAAATGGCTTCCTGTGTGTTGATTTTTCTTCCCCTCCCCCAAACATTGTAAGATTCAAAAAGACTGAATTAGAGAAGGGAGCAGAGCCTGCGAAGAAGGGACTTTCAGGCCCCAGTGCCGCCTGAGGTCCCAAGGCTCCCTCGTCAGGAATCCCCTGACTCTGTCCTAAAAATATTTGTGGACTTCTTACTCATCAAGGCGAAGACCACAGTGGATGCTGGGACCTCATTTCTGAGCCCACGCTGGTCACTAAGGCCCCATTTTTTGGCCAGTGCCCAAATGCTTGAACACAAGCTAAGAATGTCAAAATACAGTGAATTAACAAAGCCTAACACTATTCTCCACATTCACCCCTCCAGCAGCCCTCTCCCACTCTCCCAGTGAGTGCCTTCCAGGACACTTCTCTGTACCCCAGACCATTCTTCTTTTTTTTTTTTTTTGCTGAAGTATAGTTGATTTACAATGTTTGTTAATTTCTGCTGTACAACAAAGTGATTCGATTGTACATATTTTGTTGTTCAGTCACTCAGTCATGTCTGACTCTTTGTGACTCAATGGACTGGAGCATGCCAGGCTTCCCTGTCTTTCACTATCTCTGGGAGTTTGCTCAAACTCATGTCCATGGAATCAGTGATGCCATCCAATTATCTCATCCTCTGTTGTCCCCTTCTCCTGCCCTCAATCTTTCCCAGCATCAGGGTCTTTACCAGAGTCGGCTCTTTGCATCAGGTGGCCAAAATCTTGGAGCTTCAGCATCTATCCTTCCAATGAATAATCGGGATTGATTTCCTTTAGAACTGACTGGTTGGATATCCTTGCAGTCCAAGGGACTCTCAAGAGTCTTCTCCAGCACCACAGTTTGAAAGCATCAATTCTTCAGCACTCAGCCTTCTTCATGGTTCAACTCTCATATCCATAGATGACTACTGGAAAACCATAGCTTTGACTATCCTGTTGAAGACTTTATTTTTAAACAGAAAAAAAAAAATACCAAACAGCTTGAGATACTCAGAGTCAATTCTGTCGTATTGTGATTGCTATTGTTCTGGATCGATTAAAAATTTGATACTAAAATGGAAATATCCTTATTAAGGCGATTTGGGGGACATTTGAGGGAAGACAATGGCACCCCACTCCAGGACTCTTGCCTGGAAAATCCCATGGATGGAGGAGCCTGGTAGACTGCAGTCCATGGGGTTGCTAAGAGTTGGACACGACTAAGCGACTTCACTTTCACTTTTCACTTTCCTGCATTGGAGAAGGAAATGGCAACCCACTCCAGTGTTCTTGCCTGGAGAATCCCAGGGACAGGGGAGCCTGGTGGGCTGCTGTCTATGGGGTCGCACAGAGTCAGACATGACTGAAGTGACTTAGCAGCGGCTTAGTGGGGGGACATTTCACAAGAAATCCTAAAAACTCCATTTGGAAAAGACAATTCTGACTTTCAAGGTCCATGAAATAGGAAATATATACTGTGGCCCAAACATTGTGGATTTCACAATTTTGTGTGTCAATGGATAAGTGAAAAGACATTTGGACGGAAAGATTAAAAAAGAAAAAACCAACTACAACTTGCAACTTATAGAAGAGTGTTTGCAATCAAATTTGCTCTAAATTCTGTAGCTCATTGACATGTAACTTCTGAGCAGTAAGTGGAGGAAGGAAGGGCAGGGAGTTGATGGTAAAAATCCTCTGTGTGATCATTAGCCTTAGTAGCCTGGACCTTATGGTGTCATCGCATTTAATTCTCACCACAACCTTTTATTAATTGTTTTGCAGATGAAAGAAGTAACAGATATGAAACAGTTAAATAACTTACCCAGTGTCAATCAGTTTATAAATGACCATCAATCTCGAAATAAGCTGCAGTCACAGATAGTTTGCCTTCATTTTACATGCAACTTGGACAGTCAGTAGAACGGATGGAAAATGCAAATTTCTTCTGAGGAGTTCCACTTACGGCTTTTATAAGGGAAACACTGTGTCTCAGATTGGGTGACCAGTCTCATTATTAGTGGGCAAACATCAGAAGTATCTCCATCTTGACTAATGAATGTGGGTGAGAAATGAGGAACTGTCTGCTTCTCAACATCATTCCTAGCAGAATTCTTCACTAACCTGTCAATAAACTCAGTACTAAAGATCTTTGTTGTTTTAGAAATGAAGCTAATGGTATGACTTCTTCCTCCAGGACATGGTGGCCCTTTGCATTCCTGGAGGCTGGATTCTGAATTTTGAGATCTCCTTCTAGCCAATTGTGCTTTATTTTTATTTCTTATAAAAAATAACTTCAATAACTTATTGAGTAATTGAAAGTTACAATCAACCGTATTCTCAAACATTTGTTTCATAAATTATCTCCATGTGCTGTGCTGTGCTGAGTCGCTTCAGTCCTGTCCAACTCTATTCGACCCCATGGACTGTAGCCCGCCAGGGGTGGATGGGTGGGGTGGAAGGGAGGTCCAAGAGGGAAGGGATGTACGCATACACATAGCTATCTGATTCACTTCATTGCACAGTAGAAGCTGACATTGTAAAGCACCTATATACCAGCAAATTTTTTAAATGCCCCTTTCCTGGTGCTTGTGGAGTTTACCAAGATTTTCTCATCTATTAACTCATTCAGTCTTGGTGACAACCCTAAGGCACACAGGAACCATTTCGTTTTTCAGATGTGTGAATGGAGATTCAAAGAATTTTAGTAATTTGCAGAATAATACTAATAGTAAAGACACAGAACTTGAACTCATGTCTTTTGAGCTTTGTTGTTGGGTTCCGCCCTGTACTTATCCATCCAGTGCCTTGGGTCCCCAAATACTATAGGGAGATTGGAATCCAGACACAATGCTTTGCCCAGTACCTTATACACACCCTTTAAGAAGACCTGAAGTGGGCACACATGTGATGGTGCCAAGTTTATAGGCAGACCCTGCAATCTAGCCCTTCCCTCACCATGCTTGAGCCTTCCTCTACTCAGAGTCAAATTAAATAACTAAAACTATCTGATACCGCTTTCTCTAGTTTGTCAACAGAAATCCGTCCTGCCTGAGAAGCACGAATTCAAGTATTTCCTTTTGACTTTTCATCAGGAGGGGTTGGCTACCCTGGGGATATGGGATTCTGTCCCCTACTCCTCAAATCTTCCTGGCTATATACCTATTTATTGTTACACTTAAAACATATTTGCTCCCTGGGACTTTCCTGGAAATCCATTGGTTAAGACTTTAGCTTCCAATATAGGGGTTACAGGTTTGCCCCTGATCCAGGAGCTAAAATCCCACGCGTCTCATGGAAAAAAAGCCAAAACATAAAACAGAAGTGATATTGTAACAAATTCAATAAAGACTTTAACAATGGTCCACATCGAGAACAACATTTTGAAAAAATTGCTCCTTGATAGGTCTCTCTCTACTAAGCCTGTTATATCAAGAATGTATGTGAATTCCTAGAGAATAAGCCAAGGACTTTGTGTTCAACCTCTGCACTGAAAAGTAGCCTCCCCATTAAATAACAGATCCTTCATCTCAGAGGTTGAATAGTCCAGCTCTTCAAAAAGACTTCCAGCTGGTTACCTGTAAGGGGCTGGAATAAAGGCTGGTCCCAGAATATCTAATGGCTTGAGGCCATGATATATTTTTGTTTGATATTGAATGGGAAGCTTTTCACGTGTTCTCTATTCCTCTCCCAGGGACCTTTGGTCCTGTAGACACAGGCACGTGAGCCTGGGAGCCTCTGGCCAAAGTGCCCTGCGTAGTGACCCCACTGAACTTCTCTCTTCTCATCATCAATTCTGGGAGGGGAGGAACTCCTACTTGGAATCCTTTGTCCAAAGAGAAAAACACACAAGACCAAAGGCTGTCTTCTTACGTTGCTTTCTGATTGCAAACTCTTATGAAAAAGGGCAGCAAGAATGGGAAAGAGCCATGCCTTCCGGGCAGGGAAGTGGGTTTGCCTGTCTCCCCACCACCTCTGCAGGACTGTCCCCTCTGACCCCACACAGCTGCACACCTGTCACCTCTCTTCATCCTTCTTCCACAGCTAATTCTCCTCTTCTCCCTCCTGTGTCCCTAACGTTAGACTCTCTCACCATTCAGGCTTTTAATCTCTGCTCAGTTTTAACTCTCTTTTTCTCAGAAAAGTATTGAGGTAGAAATAGTGCTCTGTCCTTTCCAAGCATAGCAACTTTTCACCAGTGTCTTATTTCTAAAAAGATAATAAGAATCGGGATGATTCGTGATGCAGAATTTTGCTGTCAGTGCTTGCTGCTCACTTGTCCATGTCGACCTGGCATTTACTTTGTGCTGTGCTTAGCTGCATCCGACTCTTTGCGACCCTATGGACCGTACCCAGCCAGGCTCCTTTGTCCATGGGGATTCTCCAGGCAAGAATACTGGAGTGGGGGATTTTCTCCCCAAGAATACTGGGATTTCCCACCCCTCAAGAGTACTGGGATTTTCTCAGCCCAACCCAGGGCTCGAATCCAATTGTATTGGATTCCCGCATTGCAGGCAAATTCTTTTCCAACTTAGCCACCAAAGTACTTAGCACTGTTTGAAAATAGCATGTGCAACTTTTAAAATATTTGTTTGGCTGCATTTGGGTCTTTACCATCTGAGCCACAAGAACCATGATGAAGGGCTTTCCCGGTGGTGAACCTGCCAGTGCAGGCGATGTGAGAGACGTGGGTTCAATCTCTGGGTTAAGCAGTTCCTCTGGAGTGGGATATGGCTACCCACTCCAGTATTCTTGACTGGAGCAATCCCACGAACCCTGGAGCCTAACAGACTACAGTCCATGAGGTCACCAAAAGTTGGAAGCGATTTAGCAGGCAACCATAACGATGTGTTTGTCTATGGAGATAACACCAAACTCTGTATGTCTAAACCCTGATCTCCTATGTCAGTTCCAATGTCTTAGGCTGACTACCTCCCTGACTTTTTTTTTTTTTTGGATGTGTTGGATCTTTGTTGGGGCTTGCAGTTTCTTCATTGTGGCATGGGATTCTCCGGTAAGTGCAGGCTTCTCTAATGTGGATGAGTGGAGCTTAGTTGATACTACTATATGTAGGATCTTAATTTTCCCACTAGGGATTGAACCTGCTCCCCCTGCACTGGAAGGCAGGTTCTTAACCACTGGGCAACCAGGGATGCCCCTCCCTGACATTTTGATTGTATATTACACTTTCATCATTAATTGTCACTAAGTGAATAGCCTTAATCCCTCATTTCACAGATGTTCCAAGGGACCAAGTAGTGGGTTTGTTCTGATACCAAAGACTGGTAGAACCAGTGAAGAAAGAAGAGTTAATCACCTCTGGAGAAAGAGGACTAAGACCCAGGCTCAAATCCATCCCAAACTGGCTTCCATCGTTAAGGGACCTGATTCATTTGGGACCAGAGGGTTGAGTGGCAGCAGTTCTTAGCATCAGGAAGATGATATTACTATTAAATCAGGGTGGTAAATCCAGGGGAGGCAGAATGAGCCAGAAGCAAGATGTAGCCCTGTGATAAAAGGATAAAAGGTAGCAGAGACGTGGCAAAGGGTCATTGAAGTGAACGGTCTCAGAAATGAGACCTCGTAGATTCAATCAGACCTGGAATAGAAACATCAGATTCTGATTCTAGACCACCTGACCACTCGGGTGGCTATGAGACATGGAGAATGTAGGTCTGGGCCGTGAGACCAGCAGACAAGGGCAACGTCTCCCCCCTGGCGAGAGGGGGCTTGTGTGCAGCTTGAGTTTCTGGGTTCTTGGTGCTGAGTCTGCAAGAGGAAGCCTTCGTGCCTTTGGCCAGAGGGTGAGAGCAGGTGAGCAGTGCCAAGTGGATGCACCATCTGCTTGAACTGAAATTTTCCCAGCTTCCCACGGTGACGTCACATTCTCAGACATCTTGCCTGAAGGTTTCTGCTAGGTCTAACTTTCCACCCTCTGCTTCCTGGTAGGTAAGCTGTCATTAAGTCCTAACGGCCACGCCTCCAACCTATGGTAGTACCCTTGCTGCCCGCTCCAAGCCTAAACTCTGCTAGCTGTTTCATTTCATCCATCATCCACTTAACAGTTTCCCTCCAGGCTCTCTTCCATCAATCTATCCTTTTTCCATCTAAAAATCTGTATCTTTTAATCGTAACACTCCCCTCTATGACTCAGCATTATTTCCTGGGTAAAGTTCAAATCCTTTCAACTCAGCTTTCAAACCGTTCCACAAGCTGGTCCCCAGGACGTGTTCTCACTTAATCTCTCGCTCAGTCTTAACAAAATCATGGCCATCAAGTTAGTCCACCCACAGGCAGAACTCCTGGTAATTTTCATCCTACAGCTTCTGCACGTGCTGCACCCGTGACTCAGATGCTGCTTGCCAACCGCACTATCCTGTACTGTTGCTCCCACCTCGCTACTAAGATCCTGCTCGCCTCTTCTCATAACGTCCATTAACCTCCCAGTTTGCAAAGAACTTTCCGAGCATTTACCATCTCTTCCGCCATTCTGCTACTCTTCATATCTGCTTGTCTAGCTAATTGTCCACGTTTCTCAGACTGCATCCTGGTAGTTAAGCATTCCTGGGGATCCCAGCCTGTGTTTGTCTGTTTCTCCTAGAGGACCTACCTCCATAGCAGATAAGCAAGAGATATTTCCTCAATAAATGCTCTCCTTTTTCATACTGATGTCTGCAAATGGATATGGCTATTCTATTGGATATAAGCAATACTGTGATAATTTCTATTTTTGCTATACATAGGACAGCACTCTGAACTGCTTTCCTTCCGGTGGGAACAGACTTGTATGGATCCATTTACACAGGAGGTGTCCCCAGTGATGAATAAAATGCATTTGTGAGATGGTCTTCCAAGGCTACCATGTCTCAAAAGAGATTTTTGCTTCTATGGAACTAACAAGGCAGAGTGGACTTCGAACCCACTTTAACAGAATGCATTAACTGTCAGAGGCAATGGGCTCTGATCTACTTCAGTTTGGTGCAGTTATTTTTAATAATGAGAACAGCTTATAGATATGAGCCCATGATTATGGACAGTCATGCCCACAGACACATTCCCTATAAGCCAACACCCCCATCTCCCCTTCTAGCCTATCCTTATTTTATTATATCCCACTTAGTATAGAAGTGGCTGGAACACTCCAATAGACCTTTGAGGTAGCTTGTTTTAGGGTGAAGGCTAAACTACCAAGTATTTGAAGGAGGAAAATAACACATTTTTTTTTCTCTCTCTGTTTTAATATTGAACAAATTAAGCAGTTAAACAAAGAGAGACAGCTGCCAAATTTCACCTTTTTACCGATATATGTATGGGCATTTTGTCTTCCTAATATTTTAGCCGAAATCAGGCAAACTCCTACACCTGGGATGGCCTTGCTGAACCAGGACAGCCCTCGGTACCTGGGGCCACTTGGGTACCTAGCTGCCTTGCCAGGGCAGAGACCATCACGGTAAAAAGTAAACGTTCCTAGTGCAATACGGAGGAGATGAAATAAACAGATAATTTATTCTGCTCCAAGTTCCTCATCAGATTTACTCCCTGAGGCAGAGTAAGCCAAGGAGTAGGACTGAGCCAGGAATGCTATACTCCCTAAGCTTTCCCTCGTGGAAGGAAACAGCAGGTGCGGAAATGAAACACCGCACTCTGAGGATATGCTCGTGCCAGCGCTGGACTCCAAGTTTCAGAATACTTTTAAGTCACTGCTTCTTCATCTCTCTAATTTGTTACTCACCTAAGCAAGGTTGGAAAGCAACAGTCAATCTAGGACCAGCAGTTTCAAGAGAAAAGCCAGGCTAGCTTCCAAAAATGGGGACTAGGTAAAAACAAATGAGCCAACTGGTCTAGTCTAAATTCCACAGAAGAGCTTATGCAAACATATGGAACTAGCTCAACACGACCACCTGGATTTTGAACCCTTTGGCAGGACTGTGCACATGCGTACATGCAGCGGGGGTTTGACAAGCACTCATTTTGCGGGACCCTCTGTGTCAGCCCCAGGCTGCGACTTGATGCCAAGCAAGAATTCTCAGTCTATCTAAAGGCTAAAACTTCTTGCGTTCATTTGCAGAACTTGGAAATCCCAGCATGGATAACACACTTTGATTCATTTCTTATCCAGTCTCTGCTTGTTTGTTTTTAATTGTCTATGTGTCTCTAGATCCTGGAATGAATGGAGATCAAGCCCATCTTAAGTACCAACTGTTGTGCTGAGGATTTATTGATACTATATCAACTCATCTAATCTTCATAAGAAAACTCATCAAAAATGGACAGTTCCCAACAGAACATCACACAAGAATTTCCCCATAGTCACAGAGCTACTATGGGCTAAAGTTAGGATTTGACTCGAAGTTTTGCTGGTTCCAAAACTAGGTTTTCTCACCATGCTTGGCTCTAATCCCTAGATCATAGGAGAAAGGGGCTGGTCATTCAGTCCCAGCCTGCTATTAATCTAATGAATGGGACTTCCCTGGTGGTCCAGTGGTTAAGAACCTGGCTTTCAGGGCAGGGAACTTGGGTTCTATTCCTGGTCGGGGAACTAAGATCTCTCATGCCGCAGGACAGCTAGGCCTGAGTACCACAGCTGGAGAGCCCATGCACCACAGTGAAAGGTCCCACGTGATGCAGTGAAGATTCCACGTGCCACAGCTAAGACCCAATGCAGTCGGGTAAATACATATTTAAATATATATATATATTTATGTATTTAAAATCTAATGAATGATCCAGCTGGGCATTTCTTGCTAAAGTCTTATTTGTTTAGCAGCGAGGTCACTGTAAACCCCACCCGTGACCCGCCAACAGTGTTGATCCAACTGGAGCTGATTCTTTTCTCAGCACTTACCCAGGACTTCTTTCCACTCTTCCCAGGCCCCTTCTCCCCCAGCAGGGCCTCAGAAGGCCTTTCCCCTCCCTGCCTTTTCTCCTGGCCCATAGCAACTCTTTTCTCAGTGTGTCTCTTGCTAAATATGTCTCTTTTGTATAAATAAAATATAATTTGAAGTTGTTCTCCCTCTCAAAAAAAATTGTTTATAAAGTTCCTGCCTCACTGGGCTATTGTGAGAAATAAAGGAGATTATTTATGTGAACCTGTTATGCAAATTGTTTAAAAAAAAAAAAAAAACAGGAGTAGAAAGGATTCGAAGTATTTCCTTAATGATCTGAACCTCAGGGGAGAGGATCAGAGTGACACACTCATCAGAGCCTGAACTTTGTTCCCCTTGACCTCATCACGGGCTCCTGTTTGTCCCAGTTTCTGCCAGCTCCCTGTACCCCAGGGTTCTCTTCTTCCGTTTCTTCTCCCAATTGGCAAAGCAGGAGTGGGGGAAGGCTTGGCATTTGACAAATGTTTGACAGGTGGAGGGAGTAAGGGAAGGCAAAAATTTCGAATGAACAAATGATTTTCACTTTTCGGTAGAAAGCTGGCAATGTGGGCAGAGGAATGTCAGACTGGAAAATAACTCAGGGAGATACGACTCCCTGGGTAGCGAATTCATCGACCTCGTGAGGATAAATCAAATACGAAATCACTCCTGACGTGGGTGTTGGTCAGATTCCTCCTATGCACGCCTTTCTCTTCCTTCTGGGTGCATTTCCTTGGATGAATTCCTTTTCCAGGTGGGCCTTAAATAACATGTCTCTGAGCAGGAAAGCTCAGGAGAGAAATAATTCACTTCAATAGGGGAAAAAAATCATGCGTGCTAATTAATATTAAAATGCCAGGAAATTCAACAACAAATCCCCACTGAGTTGTATCAGGGGAGAAATGTCATCCAGGAAACTAGAAACTCTTGGAAGGAGGTCAGGGAGTGAAAGTAAGTGAAGGGGCTGTGAGGTGGGTGGCAGTGGGACTTCCTAGCAGGATGACCCAACTGCAGAGAAGGAACTGGAGGGTGGACACTGTCAGCTACTCACTGGCCCTTACCGTGGGCACTTGCCAGCTACCTTGGTCGCGCTTGCCCGCTCAGTAGCTTCGTCATGTCTGACTCTTTGAAACCCTTGTGGACTGTAGCCCACCAGGCAAGAACTTCCCAGACAAGAATACTGAAGTGGGTTGCTATTTCCTATGCCAAGGGATCTTCTCCACCTAAGGATCGGACCTGAGTCTCCTGGGTCTCCTGCACTGGCAGGCAGATTCTTTACCACTGAGCCACCAAGGAAGCCGGCCATCTACCTCTATAAGAGTTAAATCCAACTCTACAAGGATTAAATCAGGGAACCCTGCAGCAGCTGACTTGCAACAGCCCTGAAAGGAGTTCAGGATGGAGATCAGGAATGAGGCACTCTGTGCTCTGGGGAAAACTGGCATAACTGGTCTGAAAATAAACACTTTCAGGAGCTGATTTTATAAGTCCAGTTCTTACATCTCCTTATATCTAGAAAAATCACTAAGCTCCTTCACGGTGACATCTGCTCCTCATGGCTAACAGTAACTCTTATAAGACTAGCAGAAACAATCTGCAAAAATAAATAAAATAAATAAAATATGTGCTTGATTGCATGTAGCCCCCCTTCATGAAAATCACATATATACTGACCTTCCCCCTACCTCTTTGGAGCAGTTTCTCAGAGCTATCTGAAATGCTGTCTCTCGGGCTATAGTCCTCATTTTGCCCCAATAAAATGTAACTTAAAACTCTCACATTGTGCATTATTTCAAAGTCAGCAAAACCTTGAAACAGGAGAGCCCCTAAATACTTGAACTTGAGTTTCCTGCTTGGTGGTTGGGATGAAAGCTGTGAGTCTAAATTAAACTGATTTTTTAATTAAAAACAACAACAACAATATTCTTTGCACACCTGTCTTTGAGAACTGCGATTTGTACTCATTACACAATCACACAGGAAATCAGAAAGGTCTCACCATGATTTTAAAAGGGAAATGAACCTATAGGAGCATAGTCATATTTTCCAATATGAAAAGGAAATCTGTTCTTATATAAATGAAGGATAGGATAGGGAAAGGGAGCTTTAAGATCGAAAATTCTCAAATATGGCTCATAAACAAGACAAGGACTAAGGGCAGCTGCTCTGGGCTTTTTTCCCAGATTCTCAGATTTCTTCATTTGGTTAGCATGATCCAATTTTGTGCATTTACTGCGTTCATCTAGGGTTTTCTCACTTGGGGTCTGGCAGCCTAATGGAGCGGAAAGACCTCTAGGGGGGCAGTAGAGAGACCCAGGTTCTATGAGATGCACCAGCTCAGGGGCCATTCACATCCCTCCTCAGTAAATAAAAGGATGGGGCTCATTTACTCTACTCTCAAGCAACTACACTTTATGGGGGCCGGGCGAGCAGCCACCCAGCTGGAAGAATATTTCTTCACTGGCATTGTTTAGAATTATTGGTGCCTGGCTAATAAAAAGCAGACTGACTATTATTCTTTTTATTTTTTGAAGTTCTTTCCAAAAAATGCCCCCCTTACTGGCCTACTCCATCAGTGGGAGGCTCAGACCCCTCGCTCTGTTCCCTCTTGGTACCCTCTGCTTGGAAGTCTTTTTCAGTCCCTGAAATTCAAGATTTTATTTTATTTTTTTTCCTGATCAACATGTAAAGGTATCTTCTGCTTCTCCCCATTATTTTCTGTCTGGGCTTGGAGAGATAACAAACCAGGACTGTGCTGGGTTACCAGCAAAGACACAAGATAGCAAACTGGCAGGGAAAAAGGCATGCATTAGCCTGCCAAATGGGGAGTGTTATTGGAAGATGTAAAATACCCCATGACTTTCATAATGTGGAGAAATGGCTTGACACAAACTCTAACTGCCAGCCAAACAGAGACAGTGACAGCTGATCCATTAGGCCTTCTTAGTTTCCAGGCATGAAGGTTCTTGTTGGTCCCCTGTGGCTTATTCAGAATCTGGCCTGAAGTATTAATTTGCAACCTGCTAAGAGCTCTGTGAACTTGGATAAATACAGATAAATACAAGACAACTCATTTTAAAATGCTCTTTTCCTTGTTCTGCTGATTTCCTTCCAGTGGGTATAGTATTTCCAAAGAACTCTAAAGTCACTTCTTCCACTGCATGTGCAGGACTTCAGATTAGCCCTGCCGGTCTGGAAAACCCCCGAGCGCTTGCGGGCAGCACCGCTTGAGCTGCAGACGATGAGACTGCAGAGAAGGAGGAGGGAAATGGTTCAAGGACAGGAAACCTCGGAAGTGAGCATCTCACGTCAGTGATGACCCCTTCCTCCTTTTCTCTGGCCCACTCCACCCTTGAAAGTGAAAGTATTAGTCACTCAGTCCTACCCGAATCTTGAGACCCCAGGGTCTGTAGCCTGTTAAACTCCTCTGTCCATGGAATTCTCCAGGCAAGAATACTAAAGTGGGTTGCCATTCCCATCTCCAGGGGATCTTCCCCACCCAGGGATCAAACCTGAGTCTCCTGCATTGCAGGCGGATTCTTTACCACTGAGCCACTAGGGAAACCATTCCCAGCCTTTGGAGATTATTTGCTCAAAGTTCATGGTTTACAGAGGGAAAAGGGAGAAACGTAGAAGAATGAGTAGGGAAAATAAAAAACTAATCTCCATCCTACCTGTTCTTTTCTCCTCCCCCTTTCAGTTTGGGTATTTCAGCATCTTGGCTTAGGGGTCTCATTGGTCTCCCAGGTAAATCTTAACTCATCCCTTCTGTTTTATTCCAAAGTTCTTACAGTTTTCAATTCAATTCAGTCACTCAGTCGTGTCTGATTCTTTGTGGCCCCATGGACTGCAGCACGCCAGGTTTCCCTGCCCATCACCAACTCCCGGAGCTTGCTCAAACTCAAGTCCATTGAATCGGTGATGCCATCCAACCATCTCATCCTCTGTCATCCCCTTCTCCTCCTGCCTTCAATCTTTCCCAGCATAATTCGGTGTGTCCCTTCTGCCCTGCTCCACAAGGAGAACACTGATCTAATCCAGTTTCTCATTTTATAGACAGTCGAGGATCAGACAGAATAAGTAGACCGTGATGATCTTTATTTAGTAATCAGGCAGGAACTAGAACACCAGCTCACTATATTTTATTGTTTTTTTCTGTTCTTTGGGCTCTCAAGGCAGCACCAGCTCTGGGGGGCTACCACCCCTGGCCCCTGCCAGGCATAATTACCAGCTGGTGTTTCTAGTGACAGCAGCCAACATGGGTGTGTTTCAGTTGTAGGGGTGCCGCCTGGACCTGGGGCCAGCAAGGAAATGCTCCTCAAATCCTGGGCGGCTTTTATGCAGGAAGCAGAGGTGTTTGCAGCTGGAGTTGAACAGAAAGCCCCCTCTTCTGTCTTGGGAGACCCTCAGTGCTGGAAACTTTGGACCCTGAATCCTGCCAGGCTGAACGGGTTAGAAAGGCACAGCTCCAGGCCTTTGAGAAAGAATGGCAGAGCAGGAATTCGGAGATGAGGTGGTAACTTTTCTGAAATGAGATGTCTTTATTTTTTACCTGTTTTCCTTTCATCTGTTTCATACGGGAATACCTGAGAAAGCAGAGGGCCTAGGCAAGAGAAATTTGGCCCCCGCTCTAATGATTTTCAACTCAGTAGACCAATCCAAATATGAGTTGCATTTTAAAGGAGAAGAGATTTACCCAAACGAAGAGGAGATCTTAGATCTGACTGAGCAATGTACTCAAAGCAGACGGATTTCCTGCTAATCCTCTGGATCCTCCCCACCCTGGGAGACAGGGAAGGCAGCTTTCTGAGTGAATCATTGTCGTTGTGGAGGTTCCCATAGCCTGAAAGGCAGCGTGGGTTCCTGGAAAACCAAGATTTTGGAGGGAAGCCTGAGATGAGAGCAGGGTGTGGATGGGGCAGGGTGATGAGGTGGGGCAGGGCTGGAAACTCACTCTTGTGTACTTTGCATCCTTTGCCTGTGGCTCGAATAGGCTCTGAATTATCTCAGAAGTCCTCTGGTCTGCGATNAATATTTCGTACAAACTGCAAGCTAAGAAAAGTTTATACAAATTTACAGGGTTAAAAAATATCAGTAGAAGAATAGTGTTTTGTGGAAGTTATATGAAATCCGAATCCCTGTATTCATTGACAAAGTGCAATTGAGCACAGGCTCACTCATTAATATATGTACTGTGAAAGTGAAGTGAAGTCGCTTAGTCGTGTCCGACTCTTTGCAACCCCACTGACTGTAGCCTACCAGGCTCCTCCATCCATGGGATTTTCCAGGCAATAATACTGGAGTGGGTTCCTTCTCCAGGGGGGATCTTCCCGACCCAGAGATCAAACCCAGGTCTCCTGCATTGCAGACAGATGCTTTACCCTCTGAGCCATCAAGGAAGTCCTGAATAAGGGCTATTTCCAGGCTTCCTAGGTGGCACTAGTGGTGAAGACTCTGCCTGCCAATGGGAGACTTGGGTTTGACCCATTGCATCGGGAAGATCCCCTGGAGGAGGGCCTGGCAACCCACTGCAGGATTCTGGCCTGGAGAATCCCAGGGACAGAGGAGCCCCATGGGAAGGCTACAGCCCATAGGGTTGCAAAAATGGACACAACTTAAGTGACTTAACACAAAAGGGCTATCTCCATGCTACAAAAGCAGGACCCTCTGACCCACAAAGCCCAGGATACTTACTATCTGGCCCTTTAGAGAAAAAAAAAAAAAAAGTTTTCTGGCTTCTGATACAGGGGCTGAAATAAAGACAGCAGTCATGGGGATTCCCTGGTGTTCCATTGGTTAAGAATACCATCTTGCAATGCAGGGGACACCGGTTCGATCCCTGGCTGGGCAACCAAGATCCCACAGGCCTCAGGGCAGCTAAGCCCGTAGCTGTGACTAGCCAGTTCATGCACCACAAGGAAAGATCCCACAAGATGAAATGAAGATCCGGTGCGCCGCCAGGAAGACTATGCAGCCAAATAAATAAATAAAGTAACAGAGGGATTTGTAAAGTCACAGTGGAGAAAGATTTGTCTCCATTCCTCTGAGATGAGTTGGAGGAGGATGTTTGCCTCCCTGGTAAAACCCTCCCATCCATTTCTGTGTGTGTTCTTTCTTGTCACCAAGGTCAACCTCTGTTTGGCACATCCCTTCCACCTGACAAGGAATGATGCCAGTTTTTACAACAGAAACAAACGAAGGCTTTTCTTGAGCAGAAAGACTGGGCGCTCAGTCTCAATGTCAGGAAACAGCCCAACCTTCATATGTTCTTAGCAGGCAGGCAGTGACTTGGGGTATTGCTTCGGGCATGATCGTGTTTTATTGTGGGAGGGAATTGTGTGTTTAACTTTGAATACATAGTTGTTGAACTGTTGTTGGGCCTAATGAACTGTTAGTTTTGAACCTGGAGGACAATCTCTGGATTCCAACACTTGTTTGCCCTTCCAAACTTTCCACTGGCACAACCCTTGAAATATAGAAGCCAAGTGAAGTCGAAACCTCTCTAGAGACATGGAAGTTGGTGGATGGTCTTGCTTTGAGCTATAAAAAGAAAGATTTGAGGTACAACATCTTGGCAGTGCAGACACCAAGGAGGCTTTCATTTCTCCCCCTGTGTCCCTTTCTGAGCCACGTGGGCTTTTGTCAACCACAAGGGAAGGCCACTCCCACAAAGTGTAGCTGCTGGATCTGTGGTGGCCCCGCCCCTTGCTTTTCCTTTTCTCCCACCCACACCTGCATCCTTCAGCCAGACCCTCTTCCTGGGAATTAGTCTCTTTCTCAGCACACCCTCTCTGAGACTCAAACCCCCAGCAGAGGCCAACAAAAGAAAGAAACAAATGGGCATGTCTTATACTTTGGAAGACTGTAATAACCTGAAGGAGGTGGACCAACAATGGGAGGAAACCCATGGGGGACTGTAGTCTTTCATTTTCTGTTTCTTGCAAAGAAAAAGAACTGGAATATTTTAGTTTTACACAAATATATTCACCTTCCCACTGTCAGATAACTGTAACGTATGAGTAGATGAATCTCACTTTCTGCGAAGACGGAAACTTCCCGGGTCTGCACTCAGAGGCCGCTGAACACTTGAAATGTGTCTAGTACAAATGGTGAACCACATTTTAAGTTTATTTTGTTTTAGTTACTTTGTAGCTGTATGTGGCTAGTGGCTACTGTATTGAACAGTACAGGTCTAAGGGGTACCCATTAGACAAATAAATGCCAGCCACCAGAAATTTGACTAAGGCTTCTAAACTTCAATATATCCTTCTGCTTGAAATCTAACATGCAAATTCAAACAAGTAAAAGCAAGGGAGCTAGGAAATTCCATTCTTTTTGAGGGCAAGTAATAGACCCTACTAGCTCTTATCCCAATTGAGGATGAGCAATAATAAAAACAAAACAAACATTGGACCCAAAAATACATTTTGAGATATCAAAGAGCAAACATATTTTTCATCTTCTAATGCAGAAAACAAAAAAAATCTGTTTTGAAATTGATTGCTTAATGTTGCTTAAATTCTCCATAAT
>SJYQ01002953.1:224793-252600 GCA_006410935.1 Redunca redunca
CATAATACCCAAGAATAGGAACATTATATAAAAGGAAAATTGAAAGATTAGCTGTTGAGACAACAAATTGAGATGGAAAAATAGGTAGCTGAAAATCAGAAAGAGATTTTTTTTTAAAAGTTGTTAGATGAAAGAAAGAAAGATTATAGACAGTTGAAATGCAATCATAGAATTGCCATCTGCATCAGCAGTCCCAAAAGACAGAATCAATACTGTAAAAATCAAAAGAGCAATCTGGAAGATGCATTTCCAAAGCTCCACTTGCCTGTGGGTTTTAAGAATGCAAAGAGATGCAGACCACTAAAGTTAAGAGGAACAAATGGGACAGAAGCAATAAGCAAACATATAATCAGAGAAAAACATTCATAAACATACAGACAGACACAAGGCACAGATTAACAGAGGTCATTAAGTGAAAGCTGGCAAAATAAGTGCAAACAAGCCAAAAGGCAGAAAGAGTTAGTCAAAAATTCTAAGAGTTTTCAGACAAAGCTGTTGTCACCGAGTCCAACCTCTGTCTGCTTGCCCCATGACTGGCCAATAATCAGGAGATGAGGTCTTGAGGCAAAGAATAGTGACTTTATTCAGAGAGCTGGGCATCCCAGAAGCTGGTATGAGGTATCCAGACAAGGAACAGTGACTTTGTACAGAGAGGTGGGCATCCCGGAATCTGGTGGACTAGAGTCCTAGAGTACCATCTATTCAGAGTCTGGGTGCTAGTTTCTTTAATAGAACAGAGATGGGGAGGAGGTGAGGATGTACAGTAAAAAGACTATAAGTCTTGAAAAAATATCTCTTGGCTTGGCCAATCTTGGGGAGAAATTGTATTAATTTCTTTTATCTTTCAGCCATTCACAGGTGCTCAGGGTCAGAATGTCTCCCTGTGAACTGAACAACGGCAATTTAGTTTAACATTCAGGCAGAGGGGCAGGGTTTCTCCCAGGCAGGCCATTATGTGGGCTTAAAGCTATAAACAGCATCACTGAAGTAATCATAGTATTAATAACAAAAGCAATGGTGAGCAAAGGTTAAAGTAAAAGGAAACCGATCCAACATGGAGTCAGATTTTGTTCTTCTTTGTTACACTATCTCTTCACCTAACCTCCCCTAAAGTGGATGATACAAGAAAGAACAAATTTACTATTTCTACAAGATACCTTAATATCACACTTGACAGTCAACTGTGTACACACACACTAGTTACAGAGCTTTCATTCATGTGTAGTCTTTTACTGGATTTTTATAGAATAGCATCAATCTTTAAACCAATGAAAATATTTTGAAATGATTTAATAAAGTGATGAAACATTAATATGTTTGAAAGAGTGTCCATTTCTTCCTCAATAGTCAATGTTCCATCCATAAAATAATTTTTTTCTTTTCTACAATATGGACACTATTGGGAATTTCCTGGTAGTGCAGTGGTTAGGACTCTGAGCGTCCACTGCCAGGGACTGGGTTTGATCCCTGTTCAGGGAACTAAGATCCCACAAGCCATGCAGCCAAAAAATAAAATGAAATAAAACTTGGAGGTATTGCCTCTCCAGCATTTCTTTCACAGATTTATTCAAGGTAATTACATTTTGAACCCTTCATAAAACTACATTTCTAACAATATTCAGAAATTGGTCCAAAATAGGCTATAATTTTTCACAGTTACATCTTTTATGACTATTAAAACTGTTACATTTTAATGGATCATGATAAAACTAGATCTAAAGATTCTTAAGGTCAAACTCTTTTTAATCTTGCTTAGTGTCCATACCGTAGTTTGCAGCATAGTAGGAACTTAATAATCATTTTAATGTACCCTAACAACCTGTACTTTTGATGAACTGCTGCACTGTAATACATAGAATTTTGTTTGTTTTCAAAAAACTCTTTTCTGGAAATTCTCCTGAGTGTGTAAGTTCCGGGCCAGCATCCCTGAGACCACAGGAATGTGGTTGCAGCACTGTTTCAAGCTGCATCTGGGATTTGCCCACAGACTTTCATCTCACAGACCCCTTCCTCACTCTCAGAGCATAGGAATGTGTGAGCCATAGCCTGGCCAGTCCTCCCCAAGACTGTTTATACAAATACCCCACGGGGAGGAGTTCTTTTCCTGCCCATCTGACATTGGCCACCTCCCCCCTCATCCCCATGGAGAGAGCAATTCTGAATGGGCAGCAAGCAGAGAAGGATCCAGATGAAGGCAGCTGGGACCCAGGGGAGGATGGTCCCTGCAGCCTGGACCTGCGGCTTCCCTGGGCCTCTGGGTGCTACCCTGGAATTTCGTCTTCTAAGTATTTTTTGCTCATGTGGATTTGAATTAGATTCCTACCTCCAGGTGGCTCAGTGGTGAAGAATTTGCCTGCCAATGCAGGAGACACAGATGTGGGTATGACCCCTGGGTTGGGAAGATCCCCTGGAGGAGGAAATGGCAACCCACTCCAGTATTCTTGCCTGGAGAATTCCATGGGCAGAGGAGCCTGGTGGGGGAGGGGGGTGCCACGGTCCATGTGGTCCCAAAGAGTCAGACACCACTGAGCATGCAGGCACTCTACCACCTGCCATGGGAAGAGAGCTGACTGATAATTACAGAAATAAATGAAAATTAAAAAAAAAAACAACACCTGAAGCTTGAACAATGTGGGGTTTAAGGGTGCAGTCGAAAAGCCAGGTGTAACTTTTGTACTTGTGACTTATGTATCCAGGGTTCCTCTGCCTCTGGGGATTCAACCAACCGCAGGTACCTTAGTTGGTATTTACTGAACAAAATCTGTGTATAAGCGGACCTGGCAGTTCAAACCTGTGTTGTTTGACAGTATACATATATTTATATTTTTAGACATTTTGTTAATTAGAAAGAGGTGCCCATTATGACAGTTGTTTAATTCACCACTGAACTCTGTTCTGCTAAGCAGCTACCATTGCCCTCTCATATTGTTTTAGACGTGTATGTTTGCATACCTATCCCAGCTGTTGATTTATTTCTATGTAGCAAATTATCCCAGTACTAAGTTGCTTGAAATGATCATTTCATCTGGCGATATGATGGGTCAAGAATTCAGACAGGGCTGTACGGATGGTTTGCTGCACACGATGTCTCTGGGGTCACCTGATAGTAGGCAGCTGGCGACTGGTCTGGTCCAGCAAGGCCAGAGAGTCTCAGGCACACATCTGCACTATGTGGGGGTAACTGAAAGGCAGGGCTCCCAGGTGCTTCATCCACCCCATGCAACCTCCTGTTCTCCCTGTGGTCTGCTCAGCAGAGTCAGACTTCCTGCATGGTGACCCAGGGCTCCGTGAGAGAAAGGACCCAGAAACCACCAATCTCTGAGGACTGGACCCAAATCTGGCACCTCATCATTTCTGCCATATTCTCATTGCCAATACCAGCCCAGAGTCTAAAAGAAGAACAGTGTCTAAGAATCTGTGGCTTATTTTGTACCTACTACTCTGAGAGCAAGAAATGTGCTTTATTGATCTTTGCATCCCGAGGTCAAAAATCAGGCCAGAAGCACAAGGACAAAGTTAGAGAAGGACAGTCATCTGGAATCTTAAAAATATCCTTGGATAGCCATACCAGTCCTGGACAGCCCAACTCTCAACTTCTTGATACATGAAAACACAAACCAACAAAAACTATGTGCTTCTAGTCTTGCTAATACGAAATCAGACTGGACTAATATTCCTCCTCTCCATGAGGTCTCAGAAAACAGCTGCTCAGCCTTCACAGTGGGGCTTCCTTGGAGGGACCAAGAGGATGGGGTGATTGTGACTTAAACCATGCTGATTTCTCTAAAGCCATATTAAGAGGAATTGACATTTTTGCATCAAGAAGTAAGGAAATACAGACTTTGTGGTGGTCCAGTGGTTGAGACTCTGCCTTCCAATGAAGGGGTTGCAGGTTTGATCCCTACTCAGCGAGCTAGGATCTCATGTACCTCCCAGCCAAAGACTAACACATAAGACAAAAACAATATTGTAACAAATTCAATAAGGACTTTAAAAATAGTCCACATCAAAAAAATCTTTAAAAAAAGAATTAAGGAAATAATAGCCTTGAAAAAGCTATATGCTTAGAAAAGCTTAAAGGTAACCATTATAGAATTTAAATTTTATTTAAATTACAAGTGAGTAGAGGAAAGCAAATACTGTGCATATAATTCAGAGAACACAAAGGAAACACATAAAATGCAAAGCAAAGTGATTTCAGACTGAATTTTTTGAAAAGCCAAAACATGTAATGGTTTAATTCTCCTGGTAAGATACAAAGTCAAAGATTAAAGAAATAAAGCAAAACAAACAAAAACACAAGCCCAGTTAGCAATATATTTTCGACAAGAGACACATCCAGATAAATGACACAGAAGGCTGTCAGGGCTGATGGCTGGGATGAGGCAGGGTGAGCAGAAGCAAAACAGGTAAATGAAAAATAAAAGCAGGAATAAGGGAGCAACGTTAACAATGTACCCAGTGTTCAGTCGTGTCTGACTCTTTGTGACCCTATGAGCTGTAGCCCGCCAGGCTCCTCTGTCCATGGGATTTCTCTGGCAAGAATATGGAGTGAGTTTCTGTTTCCTTCTCCAGGGGATCTTTTAGACTCAGCCATCAAACCCAACTTTCCTGTGTCTCCCACATTGCAGGCAGATTCTTTATCTGCTGAGCCATTGGGGAAGCCCAATCTTCACAACAGACAACAAACTATAAAATATTAACCCAGATAAGGAAGGTTAGTTCATAATGTTAGAAATCAGTTCAGCTCAGTTCAGTCGCTCAGCCGTGTCCGACACTTTGTGACCCCATGAATCGCAGCACACCAGGCCTCCCTGTCCATCACCAACTCCCGGAGTTCACACAAACTCACGTCCATCGAGTCGGTGATGCCATCCAGCCATCTCATCCTCGGTCGTCCCCTTCTCCTCCTGCCCCCAATCCCTCCCAGCATCAGAGTCTTTTCCAATGAGTCAACTCTTCGCATGAGGTGGCCAAAGTACTAGAGTTTCAGCTTTAGCATCATTCCTTCCAAAGAACATCCAGGGCTGATCTCCTTCATAATGGACTGGTTGGATCTCCTTGCATACAAACCATGATAAATATATAATAGCTGTGACACTTACACTCAAAACCATTTAAAATACTTTGGGTAAAAAGGTGGTGCTAAGCATATTTACAAATAGTATCTTATGGAATCTTCATCACCGTACTTTAAAATAGGCATTATTATATCTACTTGACAGATAAGGAAATCTAAGGGTCCAATCTTAGGTAAGAGTATAGGGGTGAAGCTTTTCAAGTGCAAATGACAGATGAGAATTTTAAAAAGTGGAAAGAGCTGGGGTTGTTCTTTGAAATCTGCCCCAGAGGGATTGGCAGGAGTAAAGGTGAGAGCTGGCCTTCTTTCAGATGCCTGGTAAGGAGTATGCCCTCCTTTCCTCCAGATCCCACAGTGGAGAGGGTAGCAGAGATGACCAGGAAGCCTGCGAGGCCCACAGGAGGAGGGCTTAACTGAGGATGGAGGGGTGGAGGGCGCTGCTGTTCTGACTTCCTGTCCTCTGGCTGGTTGCAGGGCTCAGGTAAATGCAAGACTGAAGGTTTTAAGGACATATGCTATACCTGTTGGAGGGACCCTGGCCACAGAGTGGACGGCCTTGCTCACTCTTTAAACATCCAGGAAATAGCTCAGGGGCTGTTTGTTGCTTGTTACTACTCAATTATGGATGCTCTTCTGCTTACAAGCTATCAAATAATAATGTCCATCACAAACACGGCTGTAGTCCAGAGCAAAAGGGCATCCAGCCAGATTGCTATTAAAAGAAGCCGCCTGCTATTCATACACTGTAGCCCAGCCATTGTCTTGGATCGGTTGTTTGGCCGGTTTGGTTATATTTGGACTTTGCACTGAAGAGTCTTACAGGCATCATTAAGCTCAACAACTCCAGTGCCTCATTTGAGGAGAAGGTATTGAAAACACCAGTAAGATGAGACAGTGGGTTAGACACGGGGAGAAAAGTAAAGATAATGCATGAATAAATTAAAAGTGGATTAAAAAAAATATTTATATACTTAGGCTGTTCCGGGTCTTAACTGTGGCTCATGGGATCTTTGTGTCATGCTCATGGATCCCTGACCAAGGATCGAACTTGGGCCTCCTACATTGAGGGCGCTGCGACTTACTCACACAGAGTCTTATTTTCTTCCCTGGACCACCAGAAGAGTCCCTAACAGTGGGCTTTTTAAAATGACGAATACTGCGTGTCCTTGTGTTTGTGAAAATGAGTCACTGGACTGTCACAAGGATTCTGAAAGAGCTCACTGTGTATCAGTGATAACCTGGCAACATGGGGAGAAGTGATTGACCGCAAGCACCATTGGCCTTCACGGGGTCAGCTCAGGAAACTGACAGGGTCACAGAGAAGCAGGACAGATGAGGGAGGGGACCTCAGAACACCACATGTGGGAGCCCCATCCCTGTGGTCCACTGGTTTAAGGCCGATGGAAACTGACTAGTTCTCCTGGGGAATTCATCAGGGAAAAAAGTCTCTACTCCTGTCCAGTTGTGAAGGGCGGTCTCCCTTTTTCGCTGGGCATATACCTGAGGCTGCAGGTTAAGCCCTCTCATTATCAGTTAAGGATTACAAGCAATTCAGAGCCTCCTAGAGTCTGGGTTTCTCTTTGGGGCTTGTTTTCAGAGTTCTCAAACTGTAGGGTGCACAAGGGCTTCGGGGGGGCCGACTTGGCAAAAAGTGAGGCTCTGATCTGGAGTCTCTGCTGCGTCCTCCCTAGCTGTCATTTAGGGAGTGGTCACACTGCCCAGACTTGCTAAGTTGCTAAGTAGTGTCTGACTCTTTGCAACCCCATGGACTATAGTCTGCCAGGCTCCTCTGTCCATGGAATTCTCCAGACAAGAGTACTGGAGTGGGTTGCCATTCCCTTTTCCAGGGAATCTTCCTGACCCAGGATCGAACCAGCATCTCTTATGTCTTTTGCATTGGCAGGCAGGTCCTTTAACACTAGTGCCACCTGGGAAGCCCAGGTTCTGGCCTAATTCTGCCCCTAGTCAGCTAGGACTTCAGGTGAGTTCTCTCCCTTTTTTGCCTCATTTCACTCAGTTGGGCTGGTACACACTCCAAGTTCTACAGCTATAAGGGAGAAGAGATGTCACAAGACCTGGTTTTAGAGAAGGATGCTACACCCCCTACATGAACACATGTCTGCCAGTAAGCCTCCCCTTCCCTCTGATTCATTTTTTAAATTAACTTTTGTATGAGCATAGAGGCTCCATGGTAAAGAATCTACCTGCCAATTCAGGAGCGTGCATGCTAAGCTGCTTCAGTCGTGTCTGACTCTTTGCATCCCCATGGACTGTAGCCCGCTGGGCTCCTCTGTCCATGGGATTCTCCAGGCAAGAATACTGGAGTGGGTTGCCACGCTCTCCTCCAGGGGATCTTCCCAACTCAGGGATCGAACCCACGTCTCCTGTGTCTCCTGCATTGGCAGGCAGGTTCTTTATCACTAGTACCACCTGGGGGTTCAATCCCTGGGTGAGGAAAATCCTCTGGAGAAGGAAATAGTGACCCACTCCAGTATTCTTGCCTGAGAAATCCTATGGACAGAGGAGCCTGGCAGGCTACAGTCCAAGGGATGGTAAAAGTCGGACATGACTTAGCGACTGAACAACAAAGTGAGTACAGCTGGTTTTCGATGTTGCGTTAGTTTCTGCTGTGCACCAAAGTGAATCAGCCTCTTTTTTGGATTTCCTTCCCATTCAGGTCACCACAGAGTATTGAGAAGAGTTCCCTGTACTACAGAGTAGGTTCTCATTAGTTCTCTATTATTCATTAATGCATAGTATCAGGAGTGTATGTACGTCAATCCCAGTCTCCTAATTCATTCACTGCTCCCCTTGGTGCCCACACATCTGCATCTCTAGCTCTGCTTTGCAAATAAGTTAATCCACCGTTTTTAACTAGATTCCATGTGCTCAGGTGCTCCGTTGCGTCTGACTCCTTGCAACCCCATGGACTGTAGCCCACCAGTCTCCTCTCTCTGTGGAATTCTCCAGGCAGGTTGCCCTTTCCTTCTCCAGGGGCTCCTCCTGATCCAGTGACCAAAAGTGCATGTCAAGTGCATGTCCTGTGTCTCCTGCATTGGCAGGCAGGCTCTCCACCACTGAGTCACCTGGGATTCCACATGTATGCATTAACAGACGATACTGTTTTTCTCTTTCTGACTTACTTCACTCTGTATGACAGAGTCTCAGTCCATCCACGAAGAGACTCTGACCAAAGTCAGTAGGCACGTGTTCAGTTCAGTTCAGTCTCTCAGTCGTGTCTGACTCTTTGTGACCCCATGAATCGCAGCACACCAGGCCTCTCTGTCCATCACCAACTCCCGGAGTTCACTCGGACTCACGTCCATCGAGTCGGTGATGCCATCCAGCCATCTCATCCTCGGTCGTCCCCTTCTCCTCCTGCCCCCAATCCCTCCCAGCATCAGAGTCTTTTCCAATGAGTCAGCTCTTCGCATGCCATGGTTTTATTAATTACTTCTCACCGTCTTCCCTCTGCATCCCATGTGTGAGGGCTTTCCCGATTCCAAGATGGCAATCACTCCACGAGCACAGGGGTGCAAATAACTTGTTTTCTGCCATTAGCCTCTCGCAGAAGTCATTTCAGCTTACTTGTAGAGGAGGATTAATGAGGTCTATCTAATCTTCTTTTTTCAAAGTTACTATATTTAACAGACTATCCTCACTGCAAGAACCCATGGATGATCTATAGCTTTCTGCAAATGTGTAAAGAGCTAACTCATTGCTCCACCCCACAGAGTGACTTGACTCCATCTATCTCCCCAGATTTGGGGTGGGGTGGAAGATTTTCACAAGGAAAGGGTACAGATAGTCCCCCCAAAGAGTTAAAGCCGTAGATCTTGACCCCTGTTGGTGGCTTGAACCGGCCTGGAATACTTCGCAAACTACCAGAGTAAAGGAACATGACAAGTTTTGTGTGTGTGTGTGTGTGTGTTCGTGTGAACAACAGAACACCTTGGTCTTTCATCAGATGGAAAGCCTTCTGTTTATGTGTTTGAGAGCTTCACGTTCCTCTAACACAGCTCTGTTGGTCCCTCAGTACAATAAGCAGTTACATTTCTCTAGGTATATTGATTTAAATACCAATTATGTAATTAGCAAAATGCAGTTCTAATTAGAGCTTTAAGTCTGTGACAGTTAAACACAGCTTTCTCCTTAACCTGTGCGAGCGTGTCTGTCCTGTATTTTTAGCCTCTGAAATGCGCTGAAATAAGACCTCCAACAGCACAGACTGTTACCCACATAGCAGGTCTTATCTGTCAATGTTAATTAGTGAATGGACAAAAGACCCTAAGTTAGCACCACAGGCGACCGTTATCCATTTGTCCCCCTCTGCTGTCTTAATTCCTGGAGGTGGTCCCTTGCTAGGGTGATGCTTACCAGTGGCCTGGTGCCCACCGAAGCAAGACCTGCCTCATCCACATGCCTTGGCTTCTGAGCACCGTGGCTAAGCTGACCACCCCCTGGAAACGGGCTGGTGCAGAAATCTGGCCATTTACTCTGTTCCCAGCAGCTGTGGGCAGAGGTCCTTGACATCCTAGGAGCAGAGCTGCAGAGGAAGCTGTAGAGAAACCTGAAATAAGGTTGGAGCGGCATCCTACCCTCTCTCTGGCCGATGGCATGGATGCGCTGGGAAGCTGGGTCCCCTCCGTGCAGCACTGCCCTGGGCTCCGCTGGCCTGCTCTCCGAGTGCTGCCTGCGGGCACTTCCCCTGGGATTCTTCACTTCACGCTTCGTTCTGCCTTTGACTTCGCATCATCTCCACGTCCATGTCCTCTCTTGGCTCTCAGCCTGGCCTGGGGCTCCTGCTCAGTGTGAGCCAGCAGGAGGAGCAGAAGGCCCTGCATGGCCAGCTGAGCGAGCCAGGGCCAGCCCCAGACAGCTCCTCAGTGTAGCCTGGACAATTGATGTGCTTTTTCACCTGATGGCTGGGAGCCAGCCCCCCTCTTTCCAGCCTCTCCCTGGCAGCTCCTGACTGGCTGCTTGGTCTTTGCCACAAATCTGTGTTCCTACCCTGTCACTGGATAAGAACGCTTTTCCAAACGAAACCCGAGTTTGCACGATTGTCTGAAAATTACATGATGTCCAGCTGAGTGAGTCTTTCTGTCTGAGACCTGGCTGTCTGTCTGGTCAGTCTTTTGGGTCTCTGCCCTGGGTCAGCTGCTTCCTCAGCCAGGCCGACACAGAGCACCAGGTCCCTGGGTGCCTGCCATGGGACGGGCCTGAGATGTGACTGGGTGGGCGTGCCCCGGGGAGGGTTCCCTTGCAGGCCAGCAGCGGTCTGTGGCCAGGTAATTCCCTCCTCATCTCCTTTTCTAAAAGGGCTTATGTGAAGACGGTGTGCTCCCCAGGGGCAGAAAGCCATGAGCAGGGTGAGCCATCCCTCCCGGTTTGTTTTGCAGAGAAGGGGCAGCGGGAGGCAGAAGGGGACTCCCTTTGCTGTTCTAACACCAACACTGCCAGAGAGCAGGACGCAGCATGGGCTGGGATGGACTTCCAGCCTGCACTGGATGAGCAAGAATGCAGAAGGCCTCTCCGGGGCGCTCCGGGTTGGTGGCAGACCTGGAATTAACACACCAACGCCTGCACTGCTATGGGCCTTGTGGCTGAGGTGCCTCCGGGAATGACCCAGGGCTCTGTGCAAACTCTGGACCTGTCCCTGGGTAGCTGACCCCAAGAAAGCTCCATTTTCAATGCCTCCTCTTTAGCCTAGTATCAGATGGCTAAAGAAACTTCTGAAAATTCACATTCCCCTTTCCTTCTGAAGCCCTGATTTTTTTTTAACTTTTCATTTCATGTTGGAGTATAGCTGATTAATGATGAGATAGTTTCAGGTGCACAGCAAAGCGACCAAGCCATACAGACATTGTGTCCACCGTCCAAATTCGTCTCCCATCCAGGCTGCCACATAACAGTGAACTGAGTTCCCTGTGAAAGCTTTGGTTATATGTCAGGGTTTTTGTTGTTGTTGTTGTTGTTTCTCTTTTTGGAGATGGGGTTTTGGCATGTGGGATCGTGGTTCCCAGACCAGGGATTGAACCACACCCCAAAAGCGGAAGTATGGAGTTTTAACCATTGGGAGGGAAATCCCTCTTAAGCCTTGATTTTGCCTGAATTCTATTTTCCCATCCCTGTGCTTTTCCTCCCCTGTCCAAAGACCTAGAACTTAGCTACAGCCTTTTTGCAGGAGCCAGACCTTCCCTCTCCCTCTTCTCTCTCAGCCCAGGAAGTAGAAACGAATATAGTGCTTTAATCTTCCTGGGGAACATCATTATCATTTGATATGCCAATGTGCTAGTGGGCAGTTTGCCAGTCTTGTCATTTTGGAAGCAAATTGGCTTAAGTGATCACCTGAAGCATCCTCTTCCCTGGGACTTTTTCTTCCCCCTACATAGGAGACAGCACCTGTCATTTCTGACTGTGAGGAACGGAGGAAAAAGCTCTTCTCATAAGTGATACAAGAGGGTTGTTTGAAGTCTTTGCTGGCCTTCCGTTTAAATAAAGCTCTCTCTCTCTCTTCTTCTTCTTTTTTTAAAGTAAAAATTCCCTGCACGCTCAGTGTTGTCAAATATTCAATTTAAACTCTCCCTGTTATTTACATCCTCCATCATAACAACCATGATTACACAAGAAAATGTTGTCCCTGTGGAGAGCATTCCAGCCACATGGATCTGGTGTTATTACCCTAACGATTCTTGTCTCCCGTGGGCTGGGTTCCAAAGCCTGGACCCCATTGTTCCCTTTGTCCCTTCCAGCACTCGGAGGCGTTCTCTATGGCAGCAGACAGTGATGATTTCCATCTCTCAATAATCAGCCCTGCTTCCAAGGGGATGGAGCCGGGAGAGCCAGAGCCTGGAAGCCGCTGGGCGCTGTGCCCCCGGGGGTGGACAGCCCCCCTGCTCCACTCTCCCTGCCTCCCTGCCACTCCCAATGGATGTGAGGAATGAGTATCCTGCCTCTTCTGTTTCTCAGACAGAGGTTTTCTAGGTCGCCTAAAACCAGGTGCCTGATGCCGCCTCCTTCCTTCCCCAAGGCTCTGCCTGCCGGGCTGCTGTTTCCTTCTGACTCAGGCCCGGGGGCAGTAACAGAACATTGTGTTTGGACCCTGGCAGGTGGTCGTGGGCTGACTCTTGAAAATGACGATGGGGGCTGCACACCTGAGTGTCCGATGACAGCGAGGCTGCAGAACAGTCTACAGACCCTCACCCTGGGCGCTGCCTTGCCACGTTTCCTCCTACTGCCCGTAAGATCCATGTTGATTTGATCTTGGGGTCAATACTCTTTCCTCCATCATCACTGACTTGTTTGACCTATGTAGTTAGGTGAGCAAGCAAGGGGACCTGCTGTTTGTTCTTGACCCCCACTACCACCACCCCCGCTGAAGCAGGGGTCCCAGTAAAGCCTTGCCTGAAAAACAAAGATGAAAGTGCTTCCTCCCTGTCATCTGAGACCTGGGATGCCTTGGACAATTGCAGGATCTTGAAAATATAGAAGCTGTGAGTGGGAGCCGTGTCGTCAAAGAGGTGAATAGTGATAACACTGAGGCATTCTCCTGTCACTGCCGAGTGCAAGGAGTAAAATGCCAGAATCCCCTCTGTACACCTTTTTTTCGGGGGGAAGGGCTTGATTGTGTAATATTGTGGGCAAAGTAATTGCAAACTTCATTTGGGATGCAGGTGGCATCCAGTGTTAGTCTCCTGTGATCTGCTCATATAAATTTTTCTGAGTTGCTTTAATTCACATTCCTGAACCCCCAAATAACCTTACTGTGGGAGGTATTACTTCATCACAGTGTACCACAGTAAAACGCATCATCGCTTTCTTTATTATTCCATTGACTTCCTATTTTACATGGTAACTGAGACCATCTTGTCCATAACTGCCCTCTTGTTCTACCCAAGAAATCTGGGCTTAGAGAGAAGAAATTGGTTTGTCTTATAAAAACCCCAATTTCTCTTTTGACAGAGCCTGGTTAAAATTCCTAAATTTCCTACATTTCAACTCCCTTCTGGCACCTTGATGCCTCCTAATTCATAGAGCGTCAAACTAAATTCATGATCATTTCTGTTAAGTAAGTATTTGGGGGGCTTCCCTGGTGGCTCAGAGGTTAAAACGTCTGCCTCCAATGCAGGAGACCCAGGATCGATCCCTCGGTAGGGAAGATCCCCTGGAGAAGGAAATGGTAACCTACTCCAGTATTCTTGCCTGGAGAATCCCATGGACAGAGGAGCCTGGCAGGCTACAGTCCACGGGGTCGCAAAGAGTCGGACATGACTGAGCAACTTCACTTCTGTTAAGTATTTAGCCTCAGATTGTTGAACCAGTGAAACCAAATATATTTTTTAAAATGTGTGCAAACCATAGCCAAGCATGGGTCCTTCCCCAACACCGCCACCCCATTGTCAGGATAATCACTGCCCCATTCGCTGATGGGGAGAAGAAAAGCAGGAAGAGGGCTGCAAGCTAAAGATGGTCGGTGCAGAGAACAAACCAAGAGAGGAGGACCCCATCTTCAACGGAGGGGTCAGTAGTTCACATCACCAAAATTGAGGGAGCTGGTGAAATCAACACAACCTCGATGTCAGAATCAGGCTCCAGGAATGAGGATTGAGGAGAGTAGTCAGCAGCTGGCCACATGTCTAGGACTGTCCAGAGAGACGGAGCCTGATATTGTCAGGATATTTACTTTGAAAAGCTCGAGTCCATCAGGCTCTAGGTAGAAGGCTACCATACACACCCAAACCTCAGTGATTGCCAAGCAGTGCTCTCACTGGCTCAAGGACTGGGTCAGATGGGACCCCTAAACCCACTGTGCCCCGAACAAGCCTGGGCAGACGTAAGCCAGCCCCGCGAGAATGCACTCACTTCCCAGTGATGAGGATGCTGCCCACGTTTCTCCAGCATCCGTGGTCTGACTCTGAACCAGAGGGAGAATTTCTTGGAAAAAGTATAGGGAATTTTAACCAGCTAATAATGAAATTTTAGGGTGCCAAGGGGCAGGCATATTTAGAGAGCTGGGTCCTTTGATCTCGTGTCCATGTGTAGTCAGCTTCCTGGAGTTGGGGGCTCACGTGTCGTGATTGATGCAGTGGGTTAGACTCAAGCGCACAAAGTTTACGATTCAGCAATGTCTGCCTGACATTTATTACCACTCAGACTGGCGGTCATAAATCCAGCTTCATTGTTACAGTCAAATGACTCCTCTCATGAGACAAAGGAACAAAGGGGAATAATCCACAGCTGTGCTATTCATCCTTTGTCATATCAAAAAAAAGGAAAAAAAAAGTTTAGAAATGAATAGGTCATGTTGTAACAGATTCATATTTATGAACATGCACGCATGTATTCTATAGACAAATGCTATATAAAAACATCTGCTAATCTCAGCTCCACCTAGGAAAATAATGTTGAGTAGACGGCTGTCTCATCTCTCTGGGTTGGAGTCAAACCTATCATAAGCACTTCTTGCTAGCTGCAAGTGTGGGTTCTGGAAACAAGGAAAAGCCCAACAGGCAGGCAGAGCTACTGACATAGATGCTTGTGAGGACAGGTGGCTAGGAAAGATGCTTGAGCCTGGGGTTGGGAGGTGGGGGGAGGCAGTCGGAGACAGGCAAAGGTGCCTCTTGGGAATTCATACTGGCAGCTTCCGGAAAGCTTTAATCTTTGCTCTGCTGGGAAGCTATTTCCTGTTGGAGTTATACTAGCCGCATCCTTCTATATAGGGTTCTAAATCATCATGTATTTTTAAAAACAAGAATGATCAAAATGAAAAAGAGGAGCAAGATCCTCTTAATGGCCTCTTCCAACTCTTACACTGAATGGTTCTATTTTACATCAAACAATTATTAGCTGGTTGGATGGTAGAAAAGAGGGGAGAAGAAGAAATGCATATAGCTAATTGGTTTAAATTTTATAATTCTTTAATAAAAGTCTCACTGAGTGTGTGAGCTCAGTCGTTTCCTTCTCCAGGGGAGCTTCTCACCCCCAGAGAGAATCTGTGTTTCTTATGTCTCCTGCGTTGGCAGGAAAGTTCTTTACCACTAGCGCCACCTAAAGTATCACTCATCTCACCTTAAATAGTGAGAAACTGAAGCTTGGGAAATTCCCATAACTTGCCCAAGATCATAGAGCAAATAAACGGCAGAACCACATTCTAAATTCAAGTTATTTTTAACCCCTCCATCATTTCCTTTGTTGTATCCCCTTGGTTTGGAACTTTTTATTCAGTAAATAATTATTAAATTGATATATGCACAGAACCCGTACAACTCTTTTAGTCTTTGCTATAAACTGGATTGCCAGGGTTTGAGAAAAAAAAGGTAAATAAGTTTTGGTTTTTACCTCCTAGAGGTACCCACCTCTACTCTCAGAGAATAGTGCTTTGGTGAAAGAAGAGTGATTGCAAAGAAAAGCTGGTTTGTTCTCTTCAAATCCTAGCAATAAACCAGATAACATCAGGTATTTCCTAGAAGTAGGAATTGTACTCTGTCTTGACAACATCTGCAGAGATCAGGCTTTAGAGTAACCGAGACACGTGTTACTGGATAAGGACTGAGTCTACATCCATCAAGAGAGAAGCTTACCACTCACCTGGGAAGATGGGCAGGTTCTGAACTAGTGAGTGACTGTAATTGAAAAAAACTAGTTCATTTGCATCTCAGTGCCATCAAAGAAGTAAATGACTGGCAGAATCCCCCAGGTGGAACACTCAGGTTATTATAAATCTCCACGGGTAGCTTGTAAAGGATTCCAGAATAGTGTTCATCACAATTAAACTCTCTACAACTAAAGGACACTGAGAGATGGTAGCTTATATAAAGAAGTAGGAGATGAGCTTGTAATTGACTTTAACATAAGTGGTAAAAAACAAGATAATGAAGACAGAGCCTTTAAAAAAGATACCGAGTCAGAAGTAGAAACTTGTTGGCTTTTAAAAAATGTGTCTCCAAAATGCCAAGTATTCTCCATGCCTTGACTATATTTTCCTGTTGTTAATTACTTTAACAGCAACATGCTCTAATTAAGCAAGAGGGCTGGAGTAAAGGACACACCACTGAGAAGTTCTGAATATGTGGTCCTTGTAGCCAATCAACAGGAAAGCTGCAAAGGAGACCTAACGAGAGAAAGGAAGAATGAATGTAGGAGAAAAAGGGAAGGAAAACTCAAACTATTTATAAATGCTCCTCCAACTGACTGTGGACACCTGGAGGCCAGAGGATGTCTTATCTCTCATGGGTGTGATCTTCCAAAGACTTTGACAGTTCCAAGAGTTGCTGCAGACTGACTTCCTTGTAGTATGACTGTCCTTCTTTCCATTAGTCTCAAGCTCAGCCAAAGAGATGATTAAAACTTTTTATTTTATGATGAAGTATAGTTGATTCACAATACTGCATTAGTTTCAGGTATATAGAAGAGTGATTTGGTTATACATATACACGTGTCTGTTCTTTTTCAAGTTCCTTTTCCTTTTGTTACATAATATTGAACAGAGTTCCCTGTGCTACACAGTAGGTCCTTGTTGGGTATCCATTTTATATTAAAAAAAATTAATGTGGAATCTAGAAAAATGTTAGAGATGAACCTTTTGGCAAAGCAGAAATAGAGATACAGATGTAGAAAACAAATGGATGAAACACCAAGGGGGAAGGGGGAGGTAGGATGAATTGAAAGACTGGGTTTGGCATATCACGTAGACACTATATCTATAAAATAGTCAGCTAATGAGAACATACCATTCAGCACAGAGACTTCTACTCATTGCTCTGCGGTGACCTCAAAGGGAAGGAAATCCAAAAACGAGGGGGTATATGTATGTGTATAGCTGATCCGCTTTGCTGCACAGCAGAAACTAACGCAACATTGTGTTAGCAACTACACTCACACAAAATTTGTATTAAAAGAGAGATGATCTTTTTGACAAAAGAGAAAAACATCCTTACTACCTTGCTTACACATATGCAGCATTGATGATCTTCTTGGAATTCATATCAGGGGAGCCGATCTCATCTTTCCATTCTGACCTTCTTCGGACTGTTTACAGCCAGAGTAGTAAATTGATGGGACACAAGGTTGACCCAACATGGCAGCTCTTTGGAGTCTGAACGGTAAAACTGCCGGTACTGCTGCTGTTATGGATACCAAGTAGCACTCCATCCAGCTGTGAAGACAATATCCAGCGACACGAGAACAGACGATGACAGCCTGATTTTAAAGTAGAACGCCTGGTCACTGAGTTGGCCACTGCAAGGAAACCTTTCCTTGCCCATCATTTGTGGCTTTATAGTCAGACTTTTAATCTTTTTTAAAGTCAGGTAGAAAAATGCACCGAATTCTCAGAATAGCAAGGATGCAATAAGGGAATCCATTATTATGAATAGCAATTTCACTTTTCCCCTTTAATTAAAAAATAATGAATAAATTTACAGCCAAATGCACTACACTGTCCATTTCTTCAACGTTGTGAAATTGAATCAGCCCTTACTGATCCTGGTGCCCACTTGGGGAATGAGAGAACTTGAGCGTGGACTTCAAGCAACCTCTATTGACATGTCAGTTTGGCACAGAAGGATACTTCGAGTGCTCTTCACAGTGTGACATGTTCATGATAGTTGGAGGTAGGGGGACAGAGAATATTATTATTTTTTCCTTCACTCATATAATTTGAAGACTATATAATGTGGTTTTTAAAGGTTAGAATGATTGCTAACGAAGTTGAGGCATTTGAAATTAACAAATAAAACTGCTCCTCAGAATGGTGACTAAGGAGCAATTAATCATGTGGGGAAAATGGCAGCTGAGTAGACCCAGCAGGAAAATTTCTTTTTAACTAGTTGCCATAGAGCCTTCAAATGGCATTACTGAGAAGCTGTTCGGTTTTAATTCCTTTCCTTTCTCTTAGGCTATATCCTTTTCTAAGAAAAAACAACCAATGTGCACCATTTTTCTAGAAAAAGAGAAGCCAAGGTAGGCGCTCCCCCGCCCAGACTCTTGCAGACGTTCCGAAGTATATGGACTGGCCATGACTCTTCCCTCTCTAACTCAGCATGGGGAAGAATCAGGGTTACATTATGTAGGCATAACCGTCACCTTATTCTAATTAATTTTTAAATATAAATCACTGGCTATTTTAGGCCTTTGTTTTCATTATACAAAAATCAATTTTATTTCCTTAGCAACAAAACAAAAAAATGAAATTTAAGAAGATGTCATATAAATCAAAATTTTTAAAAAGTGTAGTTTAGTCACCAAGTCGTGTCCGACTCTTGGTGACCACATGGACTGTAGCCCACCCGGTTCCTCTGTCCATGGGGTTTCCCAGGCAAGAATGCTGGAGTGGGTGGGTTGCCATTTCCTTCTCCAAGCATTTAAACTATTATAACACAGGGACTTCCCTGGTGGTCCAGTGGTTAAGACTCTGGGCTTCCACTACCAGGCGCACGGGTTCCATCCCTGGTCAAGGAACTAAGATCCCACAAGCAGTACAGCAAGGCCAAAACAGAAAAGAAAAAAAAAAATCTATTATAACGCAAAATGACTTAATATACTCTTTAAAATCAGTGTTGACCTCCCCTCCTTCCTACTTTGGAGAACACCTGCTTTAAAATCTGCTTAAGGAAGCATTTTGTGTTTGCTTCTGGGTGCTTTGTGTTTCCATATGGACTACATTTGCCGGATTTGAGTTAGATATCCTGAGTCCACGGGCTTCCCAGGTGGCGCTAGTGGTAAAGAACCTGCCTGCCAGTGCAGGAGACTTAAGAGATTCAGGTTTGATCACTGGGTGGGAAGATACCCTGGAGAAGGGAAGGGCAACCCACTCCAGTATTCTTGCCTGGAGAATCCTATGGACAGAGGAGCCTGGTAGGCTACAGTCCATGGGGACGCAAAGAGTCAGACCGAACTGAAGCGACTTAGCACACACCCTTAGTCCATATGCTGAGACTCTCAGAATTTCATTTCACATCAAAATATTTATACATGAAATTTCAAGTCAAATTTATCAACATGAAGATAACAATAAAATGACCAGATAGTTCAGACATGCATATCTTAAAGTAGAAAGCTCAGGCAGCATTTAACCCAGAAATTTGTATTTGTGAGCCCTTGACAGGTATTAACTAGCTAATCCACACCACAAACCGATGAAGTAGTTCAGCATGACTTTAGGATGAATACATTAGGTAAGACGCCAGAGAAGAAAAAAAATTTCATCCCCCAAATAGTATGCTGATAGGGACCTTCTTATTCTGGTCACGAAAGAACAGTCATCAGTTCTTTGTACGAGCTGATCAAACGAAGATTATGTAGCTTGGATGGAAGACAGAAAAGAGTAGTGATTTTATTACCTGACCGTTTTGTTGGTGCCGTTTAGTCGCTGTCATGTCCGACTCTTTGCGACCCTATGGACTGTAGCCCGTCAGGCTCCTCTGTCCGTGGGATTTCCCAGGCAAGAAGAATACTGGAGTGGGTTACCATTCCCTTCCCCAGGGATCCTCCTGACCCAGAGACTGCACCCATTTCCCCTGCATTGGCAGGTGGATTCTTTACCACTGAGCCACCAGGGAAGCTCTGCTTGAGAGTTTAGAAAGGTTTTCTTATTGGAGTTCCAATATTCTGTGTTCATGTGACCTGTCAGAAACTCCCCACTCAAAGGCCAGCCTTAGAAGAGGTGTGTGACACCCTCGCCGCCTCCCACTTACCCCAGGACTCAAATTTCCCAGTGGAAGTAAGAAAATCTATCACATGTTCTCCTCCTGGTCCGATGGCTCTAATAATCTCACGTCAAAAGAAAGGTAGAAGTCAAGTGAAGTGAAACTCGCTCAGTCGTGTCTGACTATTTGTGACCCCACAGACTATACAGTCCATAGAATTCTCCAGGCCAGAATACTGGAGTGAGTAGCCTCTCCCTTCTCCAGGGGATCTTCCCAACCCAGCGACTGACCCAGGTCTCCCACATTGCAGGCAGATTCTTTACCAGCTGAGCCACCAGGGAAGCCCAAGAATACTGGAGTGGGTAGCCTATCCCTTCTCCAACAGACCTTCCTGAACCCAGGAATCAAACTGGGTTGGATTCTTTACCAGGCAGATTCTTTACCAACTGAGATATGAAGGAAGCCCTAGAAAGGTATAAAGGCCCCTATAGATCCCATGTATGTTTATATGCCATCTAAGAGGTAAAAGGAACACAAATTCTATTGGTTTTTGTGGTCGAGCAACTACAGATAAGTTTTATTACTACTTTTATCAGCCAGAGGGATCACTGGAGTCCTCTTTACTAAGCAGATTGCTTTATGAGCATATGTATGAGTGTGCCTGGCTGGGGAGACTATGTATAATGAAAGCTCATTAACTTGAGCTCATTAACTTGAGTCTCATTCACATGGCATTTGTGGCCAATGGCCCAGAAGCCAGCCTGAAGTTTTCCTCTGTACCTAAAGAAGAAAAACTCTTTGCAAAGTAAGTGCAATTGCATGCCCACTACTGTAGATTTCCCCTCTCTGAGACACCATAGACTATTTCAGCTACTTAGTGAGTATCCTTTTAACTATAAAAATATTCCTCTAATATAAGCACACCATTAGCCTTGTGTGTTGGGGCTTCCCCAGTGGCTCAGTGGTAAAGAATCTGCCTGCCAATGCAGGAGACACGGGTTGATTGCTGGGTCTGGAAGATCCTTTGGGGGAGGGCATGGCAACCCACTCCTATTCTTGCCTGGAGAATCCCTATGGACAGAGAAGCCTGGAGGGCTGCAGTTCATGGGGTCACAAAGAGTCAGATGCGACTGAACACTGAGGCTTGTGTGTTAACTCCAAATTGTCTTTCCCTCATGGGAGTCAACTTCAAATGGGCAGCAGTTGGTTGATCTAGTTGATACTGCTACAAATATTCTGGATTAGTGCCAGTACTTTGAATACTGATGATTTGGATACTCTCACTATTTCAAGGAGATAGGGTTCTCCCCTGGTTCCCTGAATGGAGATTTTAAGGGAAACTTTTGGACTCTTCTCTCTCCTGGAATCTCCCCTGTAATCAGATGGTCCTTCCAGAGCAGTAGGTCTGCAGGGGCTCATCCTCTTGACCAGAATTTGTCTGGCTATCTGAAATTCTTCCCTTACATCTCAATCCTATTATTCTTCATGAAATTGGAAGGTAAGAAACGACCTAATTAAACAAAAAGAACCATTCCCACCCAATAAGGGACAAAAACAATAAGCCTCTAGCTTCCCTAGCTGAGACGCTCCCATTCAACACTTCCCCAAATAGAAATCACATCCATCACAGAATATGTCACCTCCATGGTACACAGGAATGATCATTCCTTTTATTTGCATGGACAGAAATAAAGAAATTTGAACACAAACCACAGGACCTCTGGTAGGGTGTTTACTTGGACTTAACAGATTACCAAAGAGCCATGGTATCTAGATAAGGAATTCTAAAATAATCTGATATCTATAAAGGGTTTGGCACAGCCTCTCTGAAAAGCAGAAGAGATTTACATTCATCGTGTGTCTATATTGTTATTAACAACAATAATAAAAAAAAACACTCTAAACACAAACAGAAACAAAGATTTTTTTTCTTTTTTTCTTTTTTACTTAGTGCTTATTTTACAGCAGACTTGACAAAGAAAGCTTTATTTTAACATTCAAAGAAAAGTCATCATGGGAAGTTTGTAGCTCTGTGGTGTGCTTTCCAAAACAGAAAAATAGATTCTTCCTATCAAAGCCTCCTTCCTTCCCACGGGACAGACCGTGGCTGGTGTGACTGGCGGGCCTGGCTCTCTCTGAAGTCACAGAAACTGACAAGCCTGCTCTCTCCTGAGTGGACCCTTCTCAAGAGAACAGGGCCAAATTGCAAACACCTCCGTAAAGACACTGTGCACCCCTAAGTCATTTCATTTATTGCTCGCCAAGTTGTAACCACCTTAGGTCTCTGCAGAAAAATCACAGACACCCAGAAAACCCTGACATGGGGAGACCAGCCCCCTGTGGTCACAATGTACCAAGGGCGACCCCAGTCAGGGCTCTAAGAAGCATTCAGACTAGAGTGTAAATGCCCAGCTTTGCAGTGAGCCTGCAGGACTACAAATCCAGTTGCCATGGAGAAGATTTCAACCTAGAGATTTCAACCTCAGAGACATTCCCCTTCAGAGAGGAACGGTTTTCCAGTCTGCCATACTGGCCAGTGGCATTCTCTCCAGAGTGGCTGAATCTCAGCTCAGCAAGAGGACTTGAGTGACAAAGACAGGAACGGGTGACCTCAATGTCCAAGGCAGTTATTTGTGCAGAATTCCCCCATTTCTTTCCAAATCCTCCATGCCCTACACGAACATCCACAATTCAGGCCAACTTCATAAGAAAACATTCTTTTATTTCCCTCTCATTCTGGGGCTGATCGTTCTTTTCATGAATGCCTTTGGGAAAACATTTCATCGAGGTCGACTGCTATTAAGACATTTTTGCCTAAGAGGATCATCATGCAGGCAAACTAATTCTTTTCCTAAGCTATTATTTTGGCAGCTTGCAAAAGAGGACTTGGCTTAACCTTGAGAAACTGTTCATTGAATGATCAGGAAAAAAAAAAGGAGGTTTCCTCCTTGATTTACCCTCCTTATTCTTGATCAGATGGCAAAGCTGGCTCATATTTTTGAAGGCGAAATGAGAATTTGTGTCCATTATGTATCTTCTACTAATAGTGGTCAGGTTCTGTGCACGTTGCCACCAGTTGTGTTCAACACAATGAAAAAATAAAATTTATTTCTTGATAGACGTGGTTTGCATTTCCACCAGCAAAGAGTTAACAGAATAATTACATGGTGAAGAAATCTGAGAATAAGTTGGAAACTGAGATTTTTTTTTCCCCACTGTCTTTAAGTTTGAATGATGCTCTTGCTGTTTGCTATAGGATTATGATGTAGAACATGTGCTAAATATATTATCAGGAAAGGATTTTTCCAAAATCCATCCACATATCATAGCTTACCACAAAATTTAAAAAAAAAATAGAAAGAAAGGAAGCTCATTCATTCCCCAAAACTAAGATTAGTCCTATGTTAATCTGAGTCCTCATGAGAAATGTTCATTGTTCGTGAACAAATCTTCCTCTGGTGGTTGGTAAGCATTTCTCCAAGGCAGAAAATCCTGACTTTTTTTTCTCATCTCTTGATTGATGTTCTTACTACTTATTCTTCAGGCTGTAAGACAGAAGGAAACACTGTTTTATCTTCTTTCCTAATTATATATTTCAATCTTCTCCGCACCCACCCTCTCTCTCAAGCTCTTCCCACCCCCCCACACCACTTTAGCCATCAAATTAAAGTAAGAGTGAATCGATAGGATGAATTGTTTAAGTTTTCAATAATCTGTGTATATCTTAATTCATTACCAGTGTCACCTCTGTGTATGCACAAGAAAAACTCTATTTCTACTTTGGCAAACCAGAGACCAAATTCATTCTGAAAGTTCTTGTGAAAATGAAAATAATAAGTTGAATCTTATGTACGGTGTATTGCAAATACCCATCTTTAAGTAAGATCCAGGTTTCACTCATTGCAAAGCCCTCCTTTTGGGAGGAAAGAATAATCTTATAGCATTTAAGATTTCAAAGAATTACAAGTCCTCTTCTCAGTTCATTTGGAATTTTCAGTTAATTAGGAAAACATTGCTTCTGGTCTTTTTCTCAAAAAGTATTGATTGAAAGCAAATAGATAACCATTTTTTAAACAGGTTTTTAGTCTTTGTTCTTTGTGGTAAAAAGATGTCTCCATATATTACATTCCTACCACGTGACAAAATGTCCACGTTGATTATTATTATTATTATTAGTTTCATTGGTGGGGGCAGCATGTGGAACTTGTGGAACTAGGGGTGGAACCCACACTGCCCACAGGAGAAGCCCAGAGTCTTAACCCCCGGCCCATCGGGGAGGTCCCACACTAATTTTACGTTATAATGTAATCCCCTCAACCACCTTTAGCGTGGTTGTTATTTCTCCCCATTTTAAAGGTGAGAGCAGTGAGGCTAAACTTGGCTAAGTTACCAGAACAGCCATCAGCTGTCAAGTGGGGGGAGTCGAATCCTGGGAAAGATCAAATTCAAAGGTGGAAAGAGCTCGTTGACAAGACGTGAAAGGGATTTTTCTCACACTAAGGAAGGTTTCTTCTGTCCGCAATCAGCCTGCTGAATTGTATCTTTTAACAATCTCCGTTTACCCCAAGGCTATATTTTAGGAGCGAGGGTGACAATGTGCTAGAGTAGGTCAGAATCCTTGCACAGATTTTCCTGTTCAACATTGAGATCTAAATATCTCAGCAGAAATCTGATAAATGAAAACACACACACCACAAAGGAAAATTCTTTTACTCACCTAGAAGCACACAGCATATCTTGAAATTTTATTTTCCAAAAACAGTGCTGTCATAGAATATTCTTAGGATCTGAATAAGAATTAAATGCTGTTGGGATAATGCAGACCAAATAAAAATGGAGACTACTTGCATTTGGGGGGGGGCAGTAAAAATAGCTTTGAAATTTTGCCTTGGAATGACCCTGGTAACCACAGATGCTTTTTAATAGTTGTTATAAAAAGAAAGAGCCTGTTTTAGAATCTCACATTCAGCTACCATCCGGTCACGACCTAAGGAAATTCTACAGTCCCTGTCATCTTCCTGAATTAATGTGACAGAGAGGTTGGAAGTTCTCACTAAGCAAACAAGTATAACTGCATTTTTTAAAACTGCAAAGATGAACACTTTTCAAATGAAAATGAGTTTGAAGTGCAGTATGTCCACATAATAGTAAGAAGACCAAATATATTCCTAGCTGAGCGGACTTCAATCATGATTACATCGTTTAGAAGAAACCACAAGAGAGGTTTTGGTTTTTCATTTTTTTTTAAACTTATAGTAAAAGTGTTATACTAAGAACATAATCCCATAATGAGGAAAAATAGTACACTCTTCTTTTTTATAGGCAGAATAATTATTCAGATCCTTCCTAAACACACAGAAGTAATGACAATTAAAATGCCTTTCAATTCCATACAGCTTTTATAATTATTCAGCCGTTACTGTTATTATTGCTGGAAAGCCTCCTTCATAGTTTAGTCAGCATCCCATCTGATACAAAAGAACATGGAAAATTTTACTGCTATTAATAAATATGCAGCCATCCAATCCAAGAAGAAAATTCTTTCTCATCTGAGAGATAAGCTGCATAATTCATGTATTTTCAGAAATTTCCTTAAATAGAAAATTGAAGAAAGGCATAGGGGAAAAAAAGAATTCAGTACATAGCTTCCATTTGTGGGCAGGGATGGTCTTTGTTTTCAGCCTTCAATGTGATTCTGTTTGAAGAGACAATTTCAGTTGCACTGTATTCATACCAATCAAACAGAACTCACTTTATTTTTGACTTGTATCATGGTAAAAATGATGACAATGTGATCTTTTCTTTTGTTATCTAAAAAAATAAGACCCTGTAATTAACGGTTACTGGAACTTTTCTTGGGCTTTTAGAATGCAATGAGAAAAGCTTAGAACAACTTGTGATGGGTATCTCTGATTTTCGAGAGACGTTTCCACATCAGTACACAGGGCAGCTTCCATGATCCCCAGTCCTGTTGGAGTTCCTGCCCCAGAGGGTTGTGTACGTGCATGCGTGCTTAGTCACTCATGCGCAACTCTTTGCGACCCCATGGACTGTAGCCCACCAGGCTCCTCTGTCCATAGGATGCTCTGGGCCAGAATACTGGAGTGGGTTGCCATTCCCTTCTCCAAGGGATCTTCCCGACCCAAGGATCAAAATCAAGTCTCCTATACTGCAGGTGGTTTCTTTGCTGTCTGAGCCACCAGGGAAGCCCTAAAAAGAGACGGGATGGCCTTACAAACAGGTCTTGGATTTCAAAGTCCCAGCCAGAGAAGAGTCACACATGCAGGACCAGTTAGTATAAAGCTTTTCTTTCCACTAATCACACCGTTCACCCATCTGACCTGACAGGTCCGGAGAGTAAGGATGCTCTGAATGAGCTGTGAGACAGAAGTGTAATGCTGTCTGATAAAGACTTAATACCTGAAAAGGAGTCTTAAATGCTGAAATTAAACTGTTCTCACCATTGAAAATGACCAGAAATGTACACAGTTTTCTTAGATATTATCAAGGTGAGAGAGAGAAGTAGAGAAAGCGTTCAGACCAAGTGAGTTTAAAGTGGTGAGTAACGGAAAATGAAATGAATCATTACCCCCAGGCTGAATTTACACTGTTTGATAAACCAATCAAAAAGCAAAACAGAACATCCTCAGTTCTGATTAAGCCCAGTTTCTGACAGCCAGGCAACAGTCTGCAGTGACACGAACCATGAAGCTCTAAGCTGTGTCTTATCTGAAATGATATGCCCAGGATCCATCAGATGAGGAGTTATGTTCCAAAATCTTCCACAGACAACATTTCCGGACAGTCGCTGACTTTGAACTTACTCAACCCACTGCCTGTGCCTAAAAGGACTTCTAAGGGCTTGCTCTCTTTGCCCAAGGTATTAAGACACTGACAACAATAAACCAGATTGAATCATATTTCCATAATCAAACATCATTAATCTCTAGTCTTTCTTTCCCTACATTTTCTAACTTGAATCCAGAGCAGAAATTCAAGAGTTTTTCCTGACCTGTTTCTTTCTCTCCCTCACCCCGTAACCAATCCACCGTAAATCTGACTGGCTTCATTTTGCTTTCCCAAGGGCTATTTGCTTTGCATCCCCTGCCCCTGCCCATTTCTGGACCTTGACACTGCACCATCTTCTAGCTGGTAAGTTTTGCAACCACCCTGCTGTCTCCTCGCACTGCCATCGTACTAACCCTAGGTTCCCGTCACCTATCGGAAGAAAGCACAATCACAAAAGTCCTCTGTGATGTGACCACCGCCTTCTCCTGCATCTCCATCTTTTTGTTGGTCACCTTCATGATCATGCCAAACCCTGACCACAGAGACCTGCTTGAGGTCTCCGAACCTGCCAGGCTCCCACGTGCTGCTACAGTGTCTTTCTTCCCCCAGGGAGCTCGTCCCTGCTACGTGCTCTCATCCCGCTTAGTAGAAGCATATTTGCTCACCATATCCTTTCAGGAAATAACCCTGACAAGATGTAACAAAATAAAAGGATTTGGAATCTTCTGAGCTGCCTCTCAGGAGCAGAGACTAGAACCCCAAGAAAATATCCAAGCTACAGAAAGTGATTGGTAAACTGCTACATCTAAGGCAAGGGGTGCAGTGTGCTTTGCTTCTGCGAGGGGTGAATGGAGGGAATAAGAGGGGTGGGGATAAAGGGGGAGGAGAGAAAGAAGATAAGAGGGAGGGGGGAAGGAGATGAGGCAGAGAGTAAACCAGGAAGACAGCATTGTTCCGTGCATGATGTTATCTCCATGATCCTCAAAACTTGTCTATCTTTTCATGTGTTTGTTAGCCATCCGTATGTCTTCTTTGGAGAAATGTCTATTTAGGTCTTTGGCCCATTTTTTGATTGGGTCATTTATTTTTCTGGAGAAAAGGGAACCCTTTTATATTGTTGGTGGGAATGCAAACTAGTACAGCCACTATGGAGAACAGTGTGGAGATTCCTTAAAAAATTGCAAATAGAATTGCCTTATGACCCAGCAATCCCACTGCTGGGCATACACACCGAGGAAACCAGAATAGAAAGAGACACATGTACCCCAATGTTCATCGCAGCACTGTTTATAA
>SJYQ01002953.1:253143-299211 GCA_006410935.1 Redunca redunca
AAATGCCAAACATAAGCATATAAATACTGTAACCAAACTTTTGCTAAAAGCAATTTAATTGAAAAAAAAAAAAAAACTTGTCTAAACACAGAAAATATTTGCAAAGTGTTATTATTAGTGGAAGTCTATGTAGTCTGATTGTTACAGGGGCACTCAAAGTTATTAGGGGAGAAAGATACAGAAAGACCATAAGACACTGGAAGTTAAAAGAAGAGACAGGGTTTTGTATCCTAACAGGTTGCATGAACTTTGTTGGGTGTCCTGAGCCAACCCTCAATGACTGAGAGTGGATGAGGTTGAGCTTGGGCTATGCAAAGGGAACTTCTCCAAAGCTTCCTAGAAAAGCAAATCTCATATATTTTATAATCCATTAAATATAGAAATAACTTACAAAGATCCAGGCTAATTCAAAGAAAATGCAGATAGTCTGAACATTCAAGGAACTGAGCCTATTCTGAAGTAAACAGTATTTAACACTGGTGGTGAATTCATGTCAATGTTTAGCAAAACCAATACAGTATTGTAAAGTAAACTAAAGTTAAAATAAAAATTAAAAAATATATATTAAAAAAACATAAAAATAAAAAATAAATAAAATGAATGCAACTCTTCCACTTCCTAATATACTTAGAGTAACAAAATTGAAAAGACCGATCTGTAATTAACTTACCAAAACACCTAAGAAAACAAGCCTCCTCTGCCTATACAGAATTTGCATTGTTTATATGCAAATGAAGGCTCCTGATGTGTTTGAGAACAATTTATCCCCTTAAGAAGGCAAATATTCTCTTTATAACCTTGTTTACTTTATTCATTTGCTTTGCGAAACATTTTTCATCAAGATCATAAGATGTTAGAGGCAGAAGAGACCCCAGGGAAGTCCAAAGTCCTCATAGTACAGATAAGAAGCTCCATGGACCCTGAAGCACCCCCATATACCCTCAGCATTCCTGAGGTCTGCTACCCTCGCACCCCCATTCCTCTGATGCTGGCGGTCCAGCTATAGCTGAGGCAGATGCTAACAGAGCAAGGATCCTGCAAAGCTTTAGGTTCAGGGCATCACCAGGACCCATCCACCTCCCAGTTTAAAGCAAGAGTCTCCAGTACCATATCCGGATACACTGTAGCCTTTGTCAATCTCTGTTTCTAAGCCCCAGCTCCTACTTTTGCTCCCTCAGGAGATCTTTGCTGACTCCTTCTTACCCCAGTCCCATCCTGATTAGCTGCCCATCCTAAGCATGTTCCTCTTTTTTTTTTCTAATTAAGGTTGCAGATGGAATCAAGTAGTTAACCAGCTGATTTATTTATTTGGCTGTGTTGAGTCTTAGTTGCAGCACGTGGGATCTTCATTGCATCAAAGGGGATCTTTCGTGGCTCCGCAGACTCTCTAGTTGTGGCGCCCAGGCTTCAGTAGTTGCAGCATGTGGGCTTTTGCTCTACAGCGCGTGGGATCTTATTTCCCCAACCGGGGATTGAACCCATGTCCTTTGTATTGCAAGGCAGATTCCTAACCACTGGACTACCAGGGAAGTCCCTCCGCTACTGTTTTCTTAACTACATCCTATGGCCAACTTTCATACACTTTCTGCCCACCCTGCAAAGAAGCCCAGGACTCTGTTTCTACTATATTTTCAGTGCTTGGGATAAGGCCTGATACAGGCCTTATTGATGCATCAGCTTCTCCAAATAAACCCGGGAAGAAAAACTGGAGAGAGAATCAATTGTCTTCTAAGGATGGAGCCTCACTTTCAGATTCTCACATTCCTCTTTTCCTGACCCATCTTGGCCAAGTTCACTTCCATGCTGCATTTTTAGATAAGAAACACAACTAAGAATCCAAAGCATATCTCTATTCTTATCTTCTTCCACTCCTCTTCTTACAGATGCAAGGGACTTCTGATTTAAAGTTAGGAAACTTGGTTTTTAAACTCTAACACCAGTTGCTACTACTTGGATATTCATGGACCGCATTTTTAATTTTGTTTAATCTCAATGCATGCTTCTGCCAAAAAAATCACTAATAGATAAGAAAAATGAAGTAATATGTATAATTGTGTCCAGTAACCACTAAAATTTAGAAATTCAAAGGTCTTTATCCTTGATCTTAGTCTGCTTAAAGAGACACTTTTGATGTAGCTGCTATATAATAAAAAATTTAGCAGATTTTTTGTCCCAGATTCTTGTGTGGAGGTCCTGAGCCCTTAGGATTTCTCAACTGATAGGAGTATCTTCGTTATTCATGATGGGCTCTGATAGTGTTGGAGAAGGGAACAGCTTGGGTAGCTCCAGTATTCTGGCCTGGAGAATTCCATGGCCAGGAGAATTCCATGGGGTCGCAAAGAGCCAGACACAACTGAGTGACTTTCACTTTCTGACAGTGTATGCTAACAAGGTGATGCCTGGTATGTCCCAGGATAATTCCAGGGTGAGGGCTGGCCATGCCAGATAGACTAGCCAGGAGGTTAGAGAGTTGGGCCTTTCAGCCAAATGCTACTACTCTGACCCCAGGGGAAGGGAGAGTGGCTGGAGACTGAGGTCAGTGATGTGGCAGAAGATTCAGTCCATCACACTGAAAAAAAGCGAAGCCCCGATAAAAACTCTGAACACTGAAGCTTAGTTAAGCTTCCTTGGTGAATACATCAGAGTGCCAGGACGGTGGGTGGTGCCCCCTGGGATTCCACAACGAGAGGGCGCAAGAGCTCTGCACCTGGGAGCACACAGACTTCACCCAGTGCCTCTTGTATGGTCCTGACTTCTGTGCTTTACAAAGGTCCCCAAACTTTTTGGCACTAGGGACTGGTTTGATGGAAGACAATTTTCCCATGGACCAGGGGGGAGGGGGGTGGTTTCAGGATATCCCAAGGGCATTACATTTATCGTGCACTTTATTTCTAGTATTATTACATCAGCTCCACTTCAGCTGATCAGGCATTAGATCTTGGAGGCTGGGGAGCCCTGCTTTATAATTAAACTGTAATCGTAAGTCTAATCTTGTGGAGAAAGAAATGGCAGCCCACTCCAGTGTTCTTGCCTGGAGAATCCCAGGGACAGGGGAGCCTGGTGGGCTGCCGTCTATGGGGTCGCACGGAGTCGGACACGGCTGAAGCGACTTAGCAGCAGCAGCAGCAGCAGCAGCAGCAGCAGCGTTATCTTGAGATCTGCAATTCCCTCTAGTGAACTGTCTAACCTGAGGGAGTGGTAGGGGCCCTGGAAGTTGCAGACATCTGGTCAGAAGTGCAGGAAGCAAGGAGATCCCCAGTCTTGCAGCTGGGGTCTGCAGGGAGGGTGGTCTGATGGAAGGTTACGTCCTCACCTCCTGAAGACTTTGCAGACTCCAGGCAACCAGCGCCAGAAGCACCTGCAGTGCTGCAGCAGCAAACCGACCTGGCTCTGTTTCCGGTTTAATGGGCAGAGCCCAGCCCTGTCGGTGCGGGCCGAGCCCCAGGCAGGGACAGGGGGCGGGCTGGGAGCTTCTCTGCGGTGGTGCATAAAGTCGAGGCAGCTCTGTGGTTATGAGAGAGAGAGCTCTGCCATCACATGCTGGAGACCTCACACCCAGACCTGACGCTCATAACACCATGGCCTTTACCTCTGTTTCCTGATCCTTAAGGTGGGAACAACATAATATTCATAATAGCATAGTGCTCCTGGGGCTGCTTCAAAATTAAATGAGATGGGAATTCCCTGGTGGTTCAGCGGTTAAGACGCCACGCCTCCAATGCAGGGGACATAGGTTCAATCCCTGGCGGGGGAACTAAGATTCCCACATGCTGTGTGGTGTAGCCTAAAAATGAAAAAACATACCATTTTTAAAATCTACTAATAAAAATGACTAAATCAGTTAACATGTGGAAGTATCATGTACCTTGTGCACACGGAGCAATAACTAAATGTCCGCTCTTGTGATCACTAAGCTCTCACTGCTGGTATTAATATTCCTCAGTCTGCTTCATGAGCGCTGCTTTAAGCTAAGTCAATAACCGTATCTTACATAACAGACAGGAACAGAGACAGGGTGTTGAAGAGAAATGTGCTCTCTACAATAGAAGCCAAGGGCGGCTCCAGTTCTGTGTGTTTCTAGAGTAATGAAAGGTCAGGGGAAACCATGGAGTATGACATAAAGATACTGGGGGTAGGAGGAATGCTAATATTTCACGGGTTCTCAACATCCTCTCTTGCAACAACAACAACAGCAAAAAGCTTAACGATCTAGACTATGCTGCCCACCATGGTACCCAGTATAAACATGTGGTATTCAAATGTAAAATAATTGAAATTGAGTAAAACCTAAGGTTCATTTCCTCGGTGGGTCCAAGACAGAGGGGCTGTATGTGCGCATACAGCTGATTCACTGTTGTACAGCAGACACTAAGACAACATTATAAAGAAACTATCCCCCAATAAAATAAATCAACAAACAAAAAGCTCCCAAAAAACAAAATAAAACGTTGAGAAGCAAGGCCTTGTGAGACACGCTGCTGAGCGGTAACCGGGAAGGACGGTAGGATGGTATGTAGCCAGCTTGCAGGAGAGGAGCTGCCAGGATGAAGAAGGAGAGAAGGATGCTGATGGAGGCAACATGGGGTCACAGAGGACTCTGATACCCAAGCCTGCCTGCTGGAATAACATAACAATGCAATTTTTATAAGAAGTTACTTGGCAATTCTTATATTCTTATCAAAACACAAAACCATGGCATGGTGGAACTAGTGACCTCCGAAAGGACATTAAATTAAGATCTGGGCCTGGATTTAGCACTCAATATCTACACTGCAAATATAGTGTCCTTTCCCCAAGCCTCAGCTTTCTCAATGACTCAATCAAGAGATGGACAGAATGGTTCTCTAGGCCCTTTCACCCCCGTCATGCTGCAGTCCCGTGGCTGGGCCAAGGTCACCGCAGTGAAGATAGGTGTAGCCCTTTAAGTCACCCAGTTCCAAGTTCAGCAGTTTTCTGTCAGCCCCATCTTAATGATCACAAACTCCAAAATGACAAATTCACAGATAGAGAGGCTTCTATCCTTTTTCCTTTCCTATTCAATTTATTTTCCCTTCACACTCAGAGTTTATTTGCTAATCAGCATCAGCTACAGAGACAGCCAAATCTTTCAGCAGATGCCCAACTTCACTACTGAAATTGTCAGGACATTTCCAATGGAGCCAAACTCTAGCTTAAAAATGTGCAGAGAGGCTGAAGAAGAGGCCCAAGAAAGCCAGCATGTGCTCATGGAGAGCCTCTGGGGGACGCTGGCAGCACCCCTGCAGGGCACTCAGGTCTGGACCAAAGCAAAGCAAAACAGACACTGATAGGGAAACTCAGTGACGTGGAGAGAAATCAGCCAAAATTAGGGGCCATCCTAGTGAAATTGCTCACCCTGATCCCTCACTCTACATGACTCTAGAAAGAAGATCTAAACAGACATCTCTCCAAAGAAGACATAGAGATGACTAGAAAGCCCACGAAGCTCAGGCTCAACATCAAGAATTATTCAGTTCAGTTCAGTGCAGTCGCTCAGTTGTGTCCAACTCTTGGCGACCCCATGAATTGCAGCACGCCAGGCCTCCCTGTCCATCAGAAAAATGCAAAGCCAACTACAGTGAAGTGTGATCTCACACTGGTCAGCATGGCGATCATCAAGCAATCTATAAACAAGAAACGCTGGAAGGATGTAGCGAGAAGGGAACCCGCCTACACTGCGGATGGGAATGTACACTGGTGCAGCCACTAGGGAGAACAGTATGGAGCTTTCATAAAAAAACTAAAAATACAGCTGTCATATGATCTGGCAATCCCACTTCTGGACATGTGTTGGAGTAGATACACGCCCCCCCAATGTTCATAGAAACACTATTTACAATAGTCAGGAACTGGAAACAATCAGAATGTCCATCACCAGGTGAGTGGATAGTGAAGATATGGTACATGCATGCAATGGAATCTTATTCAGCGAGAGAACAAAATAATGGCATTTGCGACAAGATAGATGGATCTAGAAATTGTCATACTGAGAAAGACAGATATCATATAACATCACTTATATGTGGAATCCAAAAAAAAACAAGGCACAACTGAACTTATCTACAAAACAGAAATAGAGTTACAGATGTAGAAAACCAACTTGTTGTTACAGGTGGTAAAGGCAAAGCAGGGATAAATTGGAAGATTGGCATTGACATAGACCCAGGACTATATGTCAACAAATCTGGAAAACTCAGCAGTGGCCACAGGACTGCAAAAGGTCAGCTTTCATTGCTATCTCAAAAAAGGGCAATGTCAAAGAATGTTCAAACTGCTGCACAGCTGTACTCATTTCACATGCTAGCAAGGTTCTGCTCAAAATCCTTCAAGCTAGGCTTCAGTAGTACGTGAACTAAGAACTTCCAGATGTACCAGCTGGGTTTAGAAAAGGCAGAGAAGCAAGAGATCAGATTGTCAACATTTGTTGGATCATGGAGAAGGCAAGAGAGTTTCAGAAAAACATCTACTTCTGCTTCATTGACTACTCAAAAGCCTTTAATGTGTGGATCACAACAAACGGTGGAAAATTCTTAAAGAGCTGAGAGTTCTAGACCACCTTGCTGCTGCTGCTGCTGCTGTTGCTAAGTCACTTCAGTCACGTCCAACTCGACTCTGTGCGACCCCACAGATGGCAGCCCACCAGGCTCCCCCGTCCCTGGGATTCTCCTTAGCTGTCTCCTAAGAAACTGCTGTACATTGGTCAAGAAGCAATAGTTAGAACTGGACATGGAATAACTGACTGGTTCAAAACTGGGAAAAGAGGAAGACAAGGCTGTATATTGTCACCCTGCTTTTTTAACTTCTGTGCAGAGTACATCATGCAATATGCTGGGCTGGATGAATCACAAGCTGGAATCAACATTGTTGGGAGAAATATCAACAAACTCAGATATGTAGATATACTACTCTAACGGCAGAAAGTAAAGAAGAACTAAAGAGCCTCTTGAGGAGGGTGAAAGAAGACAGTCAAAAACTTGGCTTGAAATTCAACCTTAAAAAAACACTAAGATCATGGCATCCAGTCTCGTTACTTCATGGCAAATAGAAGCGGGAAAGTATAAGCAGTGACACATGTTATTTTCTGGGACCCCCAAATCACTGCAGATGATGACTGCAGCCATGATACTAAAACACACTTGTTTCTTGAAAGGAAAGCTATGAGAAACCTAGGTAGTATATTAAAAAGCAGAGCCATAACTTTGCAAACAAAGGTGCATATAGTCAAAGCTACGCTTTTTCCAGTAGTCACGCACAGATGCGAGAATTGGCCATAAAGAAGGCTGAGCGCTGAAAAACTGATGCTTCTGAATCGTAGTGCTGGAGAAGACTCTTGACAACCCCTTGGACTACAAGGAAATCAAACCAGTCAATCCTAAAGGAAATCAACCCTGAATATTCCTTGGAAGGACTGATGCTGAAGCTGAAGCCCCAATACTTTGGCCACTTGATGGAAGGAGCTGACTTATTGGAAAAGACTCTGATGCTAGGAAAAATTGAAGGCCAAAGAAGGGAGTGGCAGAGGATGAGATGGCTAGAAAGCATCACTGACTCAATGGATATGAATTTGAGCAAATTATCAGGAGATAGTGGAGGACAGGGCCTGGAAAGCTGCAGTTCGTGGGTTTGCAAAGAGTTGGATAGGACTTACAGACTGGACAACAACAATAATATGTAAAATATGTAACTAATAAGGAGCTACTGTATAGCACAGGGAACTGGACTCAACACTCTGTAAGGGCCTATATGGGAACAGAACATAAAAAAGAGTTGATATATGTATGAACTGATTCACTTTGCTGTACACCTGAAACTAACACAACAATGCAAATCAACTACACTCCAATAATTTTTGTTTAATCATGTAACTGATAAAAAATGACTTGACCTCTCTGAGTCCCAGTTCCCAAACCCTAAAACTGGGGAGAAGACATCTGCTGCATAGGACATTTGTGAGGAATAAGTAGGTTAATGAAAACCCTTTTAAATGATAAAGTGAGTGGGAGAAGCTATTTAAATGTAAATCATTAGACTTATAGCTTTAGAGTAATGTAACTTGACTGCTTCTTAAAGACTATTTTATACATTTTAACTGATATAGTGTTGTGGGAATAACATTTTAGCCAACTACACCATCATCGGTTGTTTGTTTATATGCTGAATCTCTATCACTAAGGATTTCCAGGTGCCCAAGGACTTGAATCTAGAGACTTGAGTTATTGGAAACAAGATGTCTGTTGTTAGACTGGGGATGCTGAGAATCTTGGCCTGAGTAGCCAGGGGCTGCAAAGGGCAAGGAAAGCAAGAGGGAGGGGGAAGGGAAGAGCAGGGGGTGTGGGGGGATTTCACAGTTATTTCACAGCATGGGAGGGATGCTAAAATATAATTTCTCCCTCATAAGGTGGTCTTGACCAGCACTAATGAACTTGGTGACTGAGCAGAGGAGATTCTTAAGCTATGCTGAAGGGGCCACCTGGCTTCATCTTGCTGCTTATGGGAAACTCTGAGAGTGAGAAGCTGAAGGAAGAACTGTTAAATGAAAAGAAACCCAGACTAGATGACTTTGAAAATTCTCAGTGTCTCTGGACAGAAAAAGATGCTAAAATTAAGAAATGACTTCTAAGCACTGTCAGAAAAATGTGGTCAAGGGACAGAGCTGAAAGAGACCTGCATGACACTGGGTTGAGACTCCAAAAAAATCAAAGAATGAGCTGTTACTGGGTCCAGCCCAGCAGCCTTAAAAGAGACTGAAGGTGTGTCTAATAGATTTTCCCACTGATTTTTCAATAGGACCCAAAGCTAGAGAAAGACTTTTCTTGGAGAGATTTGTAGGTGTCACATTATTCTAGTACAATAACCCCTATAGTTCAGTTCAGTCGCTCAGTCATATCTGACTCTTTGCGACCCCATGGACTATAGCAAGCCAGACTTCCATCACCAACTCCCAGAGCTTGCTCAGACTAATGTCCATCGAGTCAGTGATGCCATCCAACCATCTCATTCTCTGTCATCCACCTTCAATCTTTCCCAGCATCAGGGTCTTTTCTAACGAGTCAGTTCTTCACATCAGGTGGCCAAAGTATTGGAGCTTCAGCTTCAGCATCAGTCCTTCCAATGAATATTCAGGGTTGATTTCCTTTAGGATTGACTAGTTTGATCTCCTTGTAATCCAAGGGACTCTCAAGAGTCTTCTCCAGCACCACAGTTGAAAAGCATCAGTTCTTTGGTGTTCAGTTTTATGGTCCAACTCTCACATCCATACACGACTACTGGAAAAACCATAGCTTTGACTATATGGACCTTTGTCAGCAAAGTGATGTCTCTGTTTTTTAATATGCTGTCTAGGTTGGTCATAGCTTTTCTTCCAAGGAGCAAGCATCTTTTAATTTCATGGCTGCAGTAACCAACTGCAGTGATTTTGGAGCCCAGGAAAATAAAGTCTGACACTGTTTCCATTGTTTCCCCATCTATGTGCCATGAAGTAATGGGACTGGATGCCTTGATCTTCATTTTTTGAATGTTAAGTTTTAAGCCAGCTTTTTCACTCTCTTCTTTCACTGTAATCAAGAGGGTCTTCAGTTCCTGAACCCCTATAAGATTTACAGAAGTTTCGGTATTTTTGAGAAAATGATATTAGCAGAAATACTGTCATTTTGGATTAAAAGAAGTAGACACAGTACAAAATGAGAAAGGGTCAGAACCCAGAAATTCTACTGGTAAGAAGCGGGCCAAGAAAATCATTCAGGGGCAAGCATGCATTGTGTGTGTGTGTGTGTGTGTGTGTGTGTGTGTGAGCTGCTCAGTCCTGTCCAACCCTTTGCGAGTCCATGGACTGTAGCCCACCAGTCTCCTCTGTCCGTGGAATGCTCAAGGCGAGAGTACTGGAGTGGCTCACAGTGCCCTTCTCCAAGGGGTCTTCCCGAATCAGGGATTGAACTTTGCCACCTGAACTACCCGGGAAGTTAGATTTCATGAAAAAGGAGGGTGACTCAGAGAACAGACCATGGAAAGCAGCTTCCAAAGGTCCCCACCTTCTGGTACCAATGCTGTGTATGATGCCCCTTCCTTGAGTGTGGGCTCAACCTGGTGACTTGTTTCTAGCAAACAGGATGGGCATGCATGCGTGCTCAGCCGCGCTGGTTGTGTTCAAGTCTTTGCAACCCCATGGACTGTAGCCCATCAGGCTCCTCTGTCCATGGGATTCTCCAGGCAAGAATACTGGAGTGGGCTGCTATGCCCTTCTCCAGGGGATCTTTCTGACCCAGGGACTGAACCTGCGTCTCCTGTGTCATCCACACTGCAGGCAGGTTCTTTACCACTGAGCCACCAGGGAAGCCCGGTACGTAGGACATGTACAGTATTACTGCAAGACTAGGCTATGAAAAGACTGTGGTTTCCGTTTCCCCTCACAAGCTCTCTCATCCTCTTGCTTTCTTATTCAGATGGTTATGAGCTGCTCCTGGCCAGAAATGCCTCTGGTCAGTTTTTAGTGAGGAATAGAAATCTCTGTCTCGACAATTCACAAGCAGTTAGACCCTGCCCACAACCACGTGGAAGTTGATGCATCACTGGTGAAGCCTTGATGGGAGTCTTAGGAGAAAAGCAGAAAACCCAGGTAAACCACGCCTGGATTCTTATAAAGCGACAAGGTTAGGGGTGATTCATTAAGGTAAAACAGATAACTATGGCCAGTGTTATGAACAGAACTGTGCCCCCCCCATCCACTCCCCTTACAATTTGTATGTTGAAGTTCTAACCTCCAGTAGCTTAGAATGTGGCCTTATTTGCAAGTAGTCATTGCAGGTGTAATAAGTTAAGACAAGGTAACCCTGCAGTAGGGCCTCAATTCCAGTGTGACCGGTATGCTTAGAAACGGGGGAAACTTGGACAAAGATATGGGGATAATGCCATGCGGAAACTGAAATTATGCTCCTATAATCCAAGGAACAAGCCAAAGCTAGGAGAAAGTTCTGGAACAGACCTTTTCCTAGCACCTTCATAGGGTCCTTCCAATACCTTGATCTAGGACTTCTGGCCACCCAAACTTGGAGGCAATCAATCACTGCTGTTGAAACCACTCATCTGTGGTACTTTATTACAGCAGTCCTAGCAAACTGTTATTAATTGGGGGCTTCCCTGGTGGCTCAGATGGTAAAAAAAAAAATCTGCCTGCAATGCAGGAGACCCCAGTTTGATCCCTGGGTTGGGAAGATCTCCTGGAGAAGGAAATGGAAACCCATGCCAGTATTCTGGCCTAGAGAATCCCATGGGCAGAGGAGCTTGGTGGGCTACAGTCCATGGGGTCACTCACAACTTAGCAATGGAACAGCAAAACTAATACAGTCAGTAAGTGGGAGGAAAAATGTTATAGAATATCAAGTCAGAAGAGAACAACCACGGAATGATTTGCTCTGGTTCCAGTAATCCTCAGAAACAGTGACACGCCCTCACTAAATCTCAGCCAAACAAACAAAAAAGATCTATGAGTCCCCATTCAAACGTTATCCCTCTGGGGTGCTTCTGATCACAGAAAGGAGTCACAGGACCCAGGCAGAGTCACCCAGGTGGGCATGGTCTTTGCACCATGCCATTCACACTCCCGGAAAAGGTAAGCAGGGTAGAGTAGCTGGAAATACTCAAGACACAGTAAAAAGAAAGGTTCGGGTAAGGAGATCCTATGCATCTCACCCCCTACATAGATTCATTACTAAAAGAATAAAAATAAATAAGGAGAAAATGTGACTCCGTTTTGCGTAAATTAATTTACAGCACTGGCTGACCCATTTAAAGAGCCACAGGGTGAATCGCTTTAATAACAGACACACCGTCTTCTAACAGACCTCTTACATAAGCTCGGCCTCTGTGGCCAGGCCCACGCCTTCTCAGCCCAGAATGTGAGCCAGCGGGCTCCCAGGCGGCCAGATCCCTCCGTTGTCAAACCCTACACATATTCACTTTCAATTAATAGACAAAAAGAAATTGATTATGGCAAATTCAGGGCTGGAAAACAGACTCTCTGATTAAAATTCATGCTGACTGCTCTCATCCAGGGCTGGCAAGTCCTGGTGGGGAAGAAAAGCCTTTTCTGTTGACTTTGTTAATACTTGAGAAGAAAGAGTGAAGAAATGAATCACAGTCTAATGGTCTCCAGGGGCGAGCACCGGTTCCTGGGGCAGCATGATTACATGCTTCCAGCCCATGACCATTACTCCTTGGTGACTGGCAGGTAAGGAAGCAGGGAGAGGAGCCCAGCGTGGCTCTCCAAGGCTCCCTATGAGCTGCAAAGGCCGAGAAGCACTCTGCTCGAACAGATGCGGCAGAAATGTAGGCCATGTGGAGTCCATCAAGCTGCACCTAAATACAGCTCGATGATACTTCCAGCACATCTCCTGAACAGATTCCAACACATCCCACCACCAGGGGTGGGTCTGAGCAGACCACAATGTTTTTAAAGCATCACACACATACACACACAGCCGACTAACAGGGAACAAATATGGAAATGCAATCATGATAAAGGGGTGACCTTTCGTGCATCATCTGAAGTATTTTGATGAATTCCTCTTTCTGAATGGCAAAGCAGCTGATGTGAATAAACAGCAAACTCCAGTTAGACATCTGTGCCTGCAGTCAAAGCGGAACCCTTGGCTGGCTTGCACGTGGCACCGGTTTTCCCAGGGTCTAGGTGTGGCCATCCAGCCTGGGTGTCGGGAAGGTTTCCAGCAGTCTCCTGAGGCAGCTGTGTTGAACTCCTGGAAGCACGCAGGCCACTGCAGGCTGGCTGCCGAGCACCCTTCCCTCCTTTCCTGGCTTCTCTCAATCAGATCCCTGACCACCACGCGGTCTAGATAGCAGGACCCCCCGTGCAGAAACCCTCCCTGAATATAGGAAATTATGGAGCTGGCTATTCAGAGAGAAAGGAAACCACCCAGCACCGAAAAGGTCATTGATCATGGGCCAGACACTGATCTGGATTTGACTCTCAGCCTTGCCATTTTCCTAAATAGGTGACTTGGGGAAACTGTTCCCGCTTTCTCAGCCCTGTCCTATGAATATCCATTAATTACCATTAATAATTAATATTTAGTAGCTGATGAGTATGAATATGGATGGGGATTTTAATAGTCACCCTTTTAGAGCCAGGCATTGCTGCAGCGTGCTTGAGGACACAGCAGGAAATCAAAGTGGCAAAAATCTTTGCCTTTTTTGGCAAGGAGAGGCTGGCAGTGGATGAAAATAAGTGAATTATATGGTATAATGGAGGCAATAGAGACCGTGAAGAAGAAGAAAGCAAAGCAGGAACTGGAGTCGGGAATGTTAAGAGTGGCCAGGGGATTGGCCATTCCCAAGTGTGGGGAAATTGCCATGCTTGTCGAGAAGAGCAGCAGGGATGGGCAAGGGCAGCAGGCCTGAGACAGAGCTCTGTGGAGGTGTCTGAGGAGTAAGGAGGAGGTGAGCAGGTCTGGAGCTGAGGGAAGGGGATGAGAAGGAAGCGGGGAAACAAGAGAGCTGGAGGCAGGACAGTGAGGTGGCTACAGGGCCTCACAGACTTCCACAGTGAGAAAGATGGAAACCCATCCTTGTGCTCTGGACCTAGGAGTGACCTCATCCTTGGGAATTTAGTGAATTTAAAGAAGATGAAGACAGGAGGAGGAGAGGGACTGTATGAATTTACATTCCCACCAACAGTGCAAGAGGGTTCCTTTTCTCCACACCCTCTCCAGCATTTACTGTTTGTAGATTTTGGGGTGACGGCTATTCTGATCGATGTGAGGTCATACCTCATTTTAGTTTTGATTTGCATTCCTCTAGTAATTAGTGATGAGGCACATCTTTTCATGCGCCTCTTAGCCATCTGTATGTCTTCTTTGGGGAAATGATACAGCCACTGTGGAAAGCAGTATGGAGCTATGACCCAGCAATCCCACTCCTGGGCATATAGCCAGAGAAAACCATAGTTTCAAAAGCTATATGCACCATAATATTCATTGCAGCACTGTTTACAATAGACAGGACATGGAAGCAAGCTCAAAGTCCACCAACAGGGATGGATAAAGAAACTGTGGTACATATATATATGTATATGTATACACACACACACACACACACACACACACACATATATATGTTATATAGTGGGAACATAATTCAGCCATAAAAAGAAAACTATGCCATTTGCAGAGACATGGATGGACATAGAAACTGCTATACTGAGTGAAATAAGTCAGAAAAACAAAAATGCATATTAACACATATATATATGTAATCTAGAAAAATGGTACAGAGGAACCTATTTGCAAAGCAGAAATAGAGACACAGATATAGAGAACAAATGTATGGACACCAAGGGAGGAAGGAGGGGTGGGACGAATTGGGATTGGGATTGACATAAATACACCGCTATGTATAAAATCACTGCAGATGGTGACTGCAGCCATGAAATTAAAAGATACTTGCTCCTTGGAAGAAAAGCTGTGACAAATCTAGACAGCATATTAAAAGCAGAGATATTACTTTACCAACAAAGGTCCATATAGTCAAAACTATGGTTTTCCCAGTAGTCATGTATGGATGTGAAAGCTGGACCATAAAGAAAGCTGAGTGCTGAAGAACTGATGCTTTTGAACTGTGGTGCTGAAGAAGACTCTTGAGAGTCCCTTGGACTGCAAGGAAATCAAACTAGTCAATCCTAAAGGAAATCAGTCCTGAATATTCACTGGAAAGACTGATGCTGAGGACGAAGCTCCAATACTTTGGCCACCTGATGCAAAGAACTGGCTCACTGGAAAAGATCCTGATACTGCGAAAAATTGAAGCAGGAGGAGAAGGGGATGACAGAGGATGAGATGGCTGAATGGCATCACCGACTTGATGGACATGAGTTTGAGTGAACTCCAGGAGCTGGTGATGGACAGGGAAGTCTGGCGTGCTGCAGTCCATGGGGTCGCAAAGAGTCAGACACAACTGAGCGACTGAAGCAACTGATGTATAAAATAGATAATCAATGAGGACTGACTGTGTAGCTTAGGGAACTCTACTCAATGGTCTGTGGTTACTGAAGAGGGAAGGAAATCCAAAAAGGAGGGAATGCAAGTGTATATACAGCTGACTCACTTTGCTGTACAGCAGAAACTACCGCAACACTGTAAAGCCAACTATACTCCAGTAATGTTTTGTTTTGTTTAAGGAAGTTGAGAGGAAGGAGGACAGGGAAGATGAAGGAAAAATGATACAAAGTGCAATAGGGAAGAATAAATCTGACTCCATATTGGATCTGTTTATTTCACTTGAATCTTTGTATTCTATCACGTTTGCTATAGGTTAGTACTAAAAGAATATTGTCTATAACTTAAAGAGTTCATAATGGTCCATCTCTGGGAACCCTGCTTCCCATAACTAAGCATTAACCTCAAATGCCTTTGTTTAGGTCACAGGAAACATCCTGATCAGATCCACTCGTGAATGGCTGCAGGAAAGAGGAAATTAACACGTGCCCTCCCAGAATCTGGTCAAAACCAGGAGATTTTTGCAACATCTTCTGACCTTTCAACTTTACCTCTTCTTCTCCCTCCTTCTTTGTTCCATAAAAGAAGTTAGCATCCAGATCCTAACAAGATGGTTCTGTAGGAGCCAGATGTGGTTCTGTAGATGACTGCTCCGTCATCTTCTCGGTCTGCTGGCTTTCCGGATAAAGTCTTTATTCCCTGTCCCGATACCTCATCTCCTGATTTATTGGCCCACTGTGTGGTGAGCAGATGGAGCTCGGACTCTGTAACAAAAGTACTCAGGCACCTCCTGAGACAGGTAAGTGCTTTAAAAATGCTGTTTTGAAACCATCTTCATTTTCCCCAGAGAATCACAACCATCTCTCTTTCTCTTCTCCTTTGCCCCAAGACAGTGTGGTTTATACATACAGTTTTGCTTGGGAATCTTTATGTTGCTGGAATGAATGTCATGAAACCTAAAAAATAGAAATGAAGTCTGGAATGAAAGCACGTTGTTTTTACTAGAGATTCTAGTGATTTGTGTGGGTGATTTGTGTCTTGCTGGGTCCAGGAGCACAGGTTTCCATCCGTCCGTCCATCACTGACTGTCAGAGATGAGGGTGCTCAAGACCAGTGTCTGCAGGTTCCACCCCCCGCCCCCATGCACCTGCCTGGAGTGAGCAAGGATGCGGCCCTCCAAAGGGCAGAGGAAGACAGGGGCAGGCTGGTAAGTTCCTCATCCCTGTGGTGAGAAATTCACGGCTGCTGTTCTGCTTACTGACTTCTGCTAGGTAGACAAAGGTCAGAATCAATACCAAGATGCAAGGGAAAGGAGCTCGCTCAACCTCCCTCTTTATAAGATTTGAGGTGACCGCTGACCCTGCAGGGGTTGTCACAATGCCTCCCAAGCAAGTAAAGCTCACAAATCCAGTGTGCATCTCATGCACTGAGTTATCAACCCAGGTCTGGGTAAATCAGTGCTGAGGGATCTTCCGAATAAAATGCATTATTGTCTAAAGAGCATTCGTTTCCCCAAACTGTTGTCTCTGTATGCAGCCCCTCATAGCTGAGGGGATGACTCCCCTGTCTAGAGTGCAAGCCAGAAACCTGTAAGCAAGAGACGCCTCGCACACAGTTGGTGACTGAGTGGTGTTAGTTCTAACTTCCACACACCTGTCCGAGCTTCTCCATTTCCGGTGTTACTGGGATGGCCAGAGCATCCCCTGTTCTACCTCTTTTCCCTATTTCTTATTATCTTCCAATCCATCTACTGATTCATTTTGGAGGAAAGAAAACTTATTCAAACCCTTCTCTACTTAAAAGGCTTCCCAGGTGGCAACAATGATAAAGAACCGCCTGCCAATGAAGAAGACATAAGAGATGTAAGATGGGTTGGGAAGACCCCCTGGAGGAGGGCATGACAACCCACTCCAGCATTCTTGCCTGGAGAATCCCATGGACAGAGGAGCCTGGCGGGCTATAGTCCATGGGGTTGCAAAGAGTTAGACATGACTGAAGTGACTTAATATGCCCTACTTAAAACTCTCCAATGTCTCCTCCCTGCCTAAACCCCTTAGATGTACACATTAAACTCTGATTGAGCTACTGAATATCTCTGTTCATTATTGGGTTGGCCAAAACATTCATTTGGGCTTTTTTGTACGATGTTATGAAAAACTCAAATGAACTTTTAAGCCAACCCAGTGTTTCTCAACATCTGCCCTTCATCTTTCTTCATTTCCCCATCAAAATGCACATTAGCCAGATGGATCTTGGAGATCGCCTGAAAGGGACAAGACTGCTTTAAGCAAACACTTTGCTTAATCGGCCCTGTCAGTCTGGAGATCTGGCCTCATAGTCACTACAGGGACCCCGAGAAAGTGCCCCAGGGACCTGCCACCCACGGGGAAGGTGGCCTCAGAGCCAGGGGCCTGACGACAGAGCTCTGATGGCTTCTCCCAGACCACAACTGAGGGCTGTTCCTCCCAGACCAAGACAGAGGGCAGCCAATATGTTGAGGCCAATCCTTGCCCTGAAGGCAGGGAGCCCTGAGGCAGCCTCTCTCTGTCTTCCGATGATTTCCTTAGATGACGGGAACCTGGGTCACTTCTGCCATCTCCCCTCACTCTTTCCTTTACCCCAGATCAGCCGGGAGGTCCAACAACTTCCCCAGTTTCTCCTGGACCACCCCACAGTTCCTCTCACAGCTGTCCCCCCAGGAATATTTCTGCACGTTTAACCCTCTCTTAGCCTCTGATCCCCTCACAACAGCCATGGGGCAAAAGCCTCCTTTTTATCAGACGCATCCTCTCCAAAGTGTCTTATGACCCCTGGGTAAAATGATACATCATATATAAAAATAGTATATTGCATATGATAACTAGTCGTAGCACTGCTAATCTTAGAGAAGTAAAAACTCACATGTGTCCACAGCACCCCAGCTATAATGCCATCACACCTCTCACTAAACTGCATGGGCTCCTCACAGCCGTGGCGTCCAACACAACACCTCTGTGTCCAGAGAGCTGAGCACAGGGATTGGCCCGCAGCAGCACACACAGATGCTCAATGAAAGAGTGAATGAGAGATGTTTACTGACTACATCAATCAATGCAAGAATGGATGCACACAAGCTTGGAGGGCAGGGGTCTCCAACAAAGGTCCTGGAGAAACCCAAGGGAGAGAGAGAAAATGTTCTGTTTCATACATAGGTACCTAGGTGTCAATGTGTATACATGGCTGGGTCCCAATGTTGTTCACCTGAAACTGTCACATTGTTTGTTAATTGGCTAAACATACCCCAATACAACATAAAAAGTTAAAAGAAAAAAAATTCAAGAAAAAAAAAAGAAAGAAAATGCTTTGTTTCCTTGAAAGAATAATGGAGGATAAGCATATTCTGACAGGTAAGGATTGAAAGAAAGGTATAGAATTGTACTTCTGACATGTCAATTTAAAATATAACCATAAGTCAAATATTGGACATTTTGTAATTTTGTTTTGTGGACTGTTTGGGTAATTAGGCTGTTATGAGTTGTGTAGTGGATGATGGATTAAGTATAGCCTGAATGTTTGTAAAAGATGTGCAATTTGTTGTAGGGAACATACAACCTTGTCTCTGAATGGGAGACGTGGATTTGCATAAGAAGTTCTAAAAGAAAGTCATCACCAGGTTAAATGTTACTGTCATAAAACTGTATTGTCAAGAGCAAGGTTCTTTTCAAGAAGTGAGATAGACCTGGAGGTTACTCTCCACTGGTCTTTTATTTAGGAAGAGATGCTGTATCTTAGGAAATGTTATTTAATCCAGGATGTATCTGCACTTGCAATTTCTCATTTTAAGAAAGGAAGGTTGTGATATAACCCAGTGTAAAAACTTAGATTCAAAAAGCCCAGTTTCTCTCCCTTGCTAACTAAGTGACTTTGAACAAGGACCTTCCAGAGACTAATCGCCTATAAAAGGAGAATAATAATAAAACTTCCCATACAGGGTTCGTGAGGATCGAATGAGATAATAAATGTGAACGCCAAAGGAACGGTGCTCAACACACAACTGCTGCTCGATAAACACCGGCTTAATCGACAGCCACGTCTGTCATGGCATCGAAGCCTTTTGAAATGTCTGAGATGAATTTACAGCATGGTCTTTCTCCAAAACCCAAATCTACTTGGAAAGGTTGTACATCATAACCCTCTCTCACTCTCACCAGACTCACTCAACTGCTTTGGGCTGGATTCCCTACCCCAGTCTGAAGAGACCTCTTTTTTGGCCAGGTCTGAGAGATTTCCCCAGGCAGGTTCCCACTCTCATGGTCCTCTTCCCATCCATCAAGCCACTATTAGCTACTGCCATTGTCAGAGACTGCGGTCCGCCTCCGGGCCTCCCGATCTTGCCTTCCATAAACACATGCAGTTATAAAGCTGGGATTTGAGTGCTTCATTCCCTGTCCTTTTCTACTGGACCTTTGTCTCCCATCCCTGCCCCTACTCTTCAAATGCTCATGTCCTCTCCCTCCTCTACTTACTAAAACCTGTGTCTTACTTCCCTGGTGGCCCAGGGGTTAAGAAGTCACCTTCCAATTCAGGGGGTTAAGATTTGATCCTGGTCAGTTAGCCAAGATCCCACATGCCTCATGACCAGTAAACCAAAACATGAAACAGAAAAAATATTGTAACAAATTCATTAAAGGCTTTTTAAAAAATGGCCCACATCAAAAAAAATCTTAAAAAAAAACAAAACCCTTTGTCCTAGAAAGGATCTGATAAGTTACTTCCACTAGGGGTTTTTCAATACATTGAACTCATATTCATTGAATTCTTTTCTGAATTAGGCACTGTGTCCCTTCTTGCCATTTATTTTAAAGGAGACCATATGTTAGAACATACGAATAAATATAAATCAAACTCTACCGAGAGAACTTGAGCAAGCAGTTGAAGTTGGTTGAGAAGGAAGATGCTGTCCCCATGCTAAACGGATCAGGAGCACTGACTGTCTCATACTCGAGTGATGTCCTAGGGGATTGCTCATGAACTTTGACTCTAAGGAAGTGTGGTGGCTTTCAAATACATCCTCATATTTGTTCACATGCCTGCCTGCAAGAGGAGGAGTCTCAACTCAGACTTCCCTTAAAGTGTGGCCAGACTTGGCTCCTCTCTAATAAATAGGAAAAAACGGTAGAGTTAATGGTGTCTGACCTTAGAGACTTGGTCACACAAGGTGCTGTGTCTTCCTCTTGGATTTCTCATTCTGGAAGCAGCTGGCTGCGTCTCATGGAGAGAGAGCCGTGTAGTGAGAACAGAGACCTCCTGCCAATAGCCAAGTCTGTGTGCCGTCTTGCAAGCACATGCCTCAGCCCCAGTCAAGCCTTCAGATGACTATGTCACACATCATCCCCAGTTCTCAGACTGTGAGACAGCCAATATGTGCTGTTGGGAGTGCGTTAGTTTGGAGATACTTTGTTACCCAGAGATAGTCGGTTCCTATAGAGGAACCTGGACGTTATGATGTTGTACAGTTAGTTAGAAGTCATGGTGTTTCAAGGTGGCTGCTGAGTTTCTTGTACAATCACAAGAAAGTGGGTCTAATGCTAAAACCAACAGCACCAACAACCTCCAAACGCATAGCTGGACCACAAGTGCCTTGGAGGACCAAAATAAAGGCGCCTTACATTCATGCATCATTTCATGCCCGAACTCATGTGATCTTCACAATAACCCCATGGGAATGCAGGGAAATTATAAATACATTTTGTAGATGATAAACAGTGAATGCCTAAGTTTCATAGATAATGAGGGATATGGATGGGGTGAGAATTCAGATCCCTGAATGTAAATCCAACATGATTTCTTCTATATTATGCTCTCTGCGTGAATTTATTCCCCAGCCAACGACTGTGTTAGTTAATAGTGGAGAGGAAAGAAAGAAACACTTTCTGATTATTCATTCTGTGCCAAGAAGTACAGCAGGTGTTTCACACACATGATTTCATTTAATCATCACATCCATTGGCATAGCTCTTGTTATCTTAGTATTTCTGTCTTTGAAATTCCTTGTAGTTATAACCTGACCTGATATAAGGTCAAGATCTGTCACCCCTGAGTAATTTTTTGTCACATAAAGGCTTTTGTATTAGGGTAAAAGGCAAGAATAGAGCAGGCTTCAACCACAACTACCAACGTCAAGGTCACCTCCCATTTCTGCTTCTGCTTTTGGTAAATACAAACCTGTCACCATCTCTAACACAAGCAAAAAAAGTTAACACCACAAAGTGATTTGGGTTCTGGGAATATCAATGTAAAAACTAAATATAAACTTCTGCCCTCACCAAACTCTCCGAAAAGTGTCAAGCAATCCCACACATATGGAAACCAAGTAAAAATCTGAAACGTCATTCTGGCCCATGCTACTTCCTCACGCAGTTGGGTCATCGACGACCAATCTTTTTATTTGTTCTCCATCAACTGCCTCAAAAAGACTTTTTTAGAAATTGGGATATAGTTGCCTTACAACATCATGTTAGTTTCTGCCGTAGAAGAAGGTGAATCGGCTGTATGTACACACATATCCCCTCCCTCCCTCCCCTCTAGGTCATCACAGAGCATGGAGATCAGTCCTCTCTGGTAATTCCCACCAGCTACCCATTTTACGCACAGTAGTGTATATACGTCAATCCCAATCTCACACCTCATCCCACCCACCTCCTCCCCCACGATATCCACCTATCTGTTGGCTACGTCTGCCTCTCTATTCCTGCCCTGCCGTGGGTCATCTGTACCATTTTTCTAGATTCCATATACATGTGTTAATGTTTGGTATTTGCCTTTCTCTTTCCGACTTACTTCACGTTGTCTGACAGACTCTGAGTCCCACTACATCTCTACAAATGACCCAATTCCATTCCTCTTTATGGATGAATAATATTTCATTGTCTATACGTAGCAGATACTTCTCAGTCACAATCGAGGATACCTTCAGGTGTCACCATCTTCGAGATTAGCCACCACGACAAAAGCAGCAGCTGACCTGCTGGGGCGCTTGTCCAGGTGAAGCCCTAAGGGTAACTCTATGGCAACAGTCTTATCTGGTTCTCAGACCCCCATGAGACCAGCACAGGGATCCAGTTCTATGGATGAAGAAACCAAAACCCAGAGAGGTTAAGCTACTTGCTCAAGGTCAAACCATGAGTGAGTCACATGCCAGCTAGCAATGGTAATGTCGGAACCCAAGTTCTTCACTACAAAGGGATGCGGTCTCTCCTCCGGTCCCCACCCCTTCATTCTCAGCAGCAGAGGTTTCCTCTTCACTGGTAAGACTGATCCGTGGAACAGCCGACCCACCTCCTCCTCTCCAGTAAGCCACACACCCATGATCACTTCCATGCTCCTTCCAGTTTCAGAGTGTGGGGCCTCCTGCTGCCTTTAGGTCTCTGCCTCTGCTTCTCCTAGGACTTTCCTTCCCTGTGAAAAGGGAATTTATGCAGTGAAGGGTCTGTGCCCTCAGCTTCCCTTCCTCCCCTTTCTTCACCCTTTGACACCCCACAAACCGTCTGCTCTCCCGACCTCTCCACAAACTGCTTTTGCTGACATCATCAAACCAGCCCACTTCTACACTCTCCAGCGAACAGGTAGAGACTATTTCATCAGAATTCTCTCCTGCATTTGACTCTGCTATGACCCCTTCCTTCTTCAAAATCTGTCCCGTGCTCTGAGGTACTCACCCCACGATCCTCCCCCCATATAACTACTCATTTTTGATGTCCTTCATTACCCATACTTAAACTGTTTCCACGGGTTTATCCTTGCTTTCCTCTCTTTCCACCTTTCATCCTCTTTCTATCCAATAGGGCTCAGGCTCTTCAGTTTAATAACCACCTAATTTGAGGATTCCCAGATCCCTAGATGCGGAAACACTCCTCAGTGATGTTTGCCCCTCCCAACTCTTATATCCATTTTTAGGTGGAAAATCTTTCTTAATGCTCTGCAGATAACTCAGACTTAACATGACTAATGCTAAATTCACAATTCTCCTCCTTCTTTCAGATCAGCTCTTCCTCCCTTATTCAAGTGATACCACCACCATCTCATCCAGTTCTTGAGTCTGGAATTTGGAGTTATAAAGATCACTTTCAATCTTCCCTTTCTTCAGCTCCTAGTAGTGATCCTATTAATAATATTGTTGTAGATAATACTGTGTATCTTATCCATCCAGTCCTGCAACCCACCCTCCTAGTGCAGGAGCTCATCACCTCTTGCCTGGATCACGTTGTTGCTGTTGTTCTTGTCTGCATGCATGCTAAGTCGCTTCATTCATGTCTGACTCTTTGCGACCCCATGGGCTGCAGCCCCCCATGCTCCTCTGTCCATGGGACTTCCCAGGCAAGAATACTGGAATGAGTTTCCTTCTCTGAGGGATCTTCATTACCAAAGAATGGAACCCACATCTCTTGCTTGGCAGGCAGATTCTTTATCACTGAGCCAGCACTGACCCCTGGATTACTGTAATAATTGATTAACTGTTTTCTCCATTTCTACAGTTTTCCAATCTGTTGCTTTTCCTTTTTTTTTTTTTTAAATTGTAGTATAATTGCTTTATAATGTTATGTTAGTTTCTGCTGTACAATGAAGTGAATCAGCTATATGTATACACATATCCCCTCCCTTCAGTCATGTCCGACCCTTTGCAACCCCATGGTTGCTGCACAGCAGACCTCCCTGTCCATCACCATCTCCCAGAGCTTGCTCAAACTCATGTGCATCGAGTCAGTGATGCCATCCAACCATCTCATCCTCTGTCCTCCCCTTCTCCTCCTGCCTTCAATCTTTCCCAGCACCAGGGTCTTTTCCAAGGAGTCAGTTCTTCATCATGTGGCCAAAGTATTGGAGTTTCAACTTCAGACTCAGTCCTTCCAATGAATATTCAGGACTGATTTCCTTTAGGACGGACTGGTTAGATCTTGCAGTCCAAGGGACTCTTAAGAGTCTTCTCCAACACCACAGTTCAAAAGCATGAGTTCTTCAGCACTCAGCTTTCTTTATGGTCCAACTCTCACATCCATACATGACTACTGGAAAAACCATAGCCTTGATTAGACAGACATTTGTTGGCAAACTAATGTCTCTGCTTTTAATATGCTGTCTAGGTTGGTCATAACTTTTTTTCCCAAGGAGCAAGTGTCTTTTAATTTCATGGCTGCAGTCACCATCTGCGGTGATTTTGAAGTCCAAGAAAATAAAGTTTGTCACTGTTTCCGTTGTTTTCCTGTCTCTTTGTCATGAAGTAATGGGACCAGATGCCATGATCTTTGTTTTTTAAATGGTGAGTTTTAAAACAGCTTTTTCACTCTCCTGTTTCACTTTCATCAAGAGGCTTTTTAGTTCCTCTTCACTTTCTGCCATAAAGGTGGTGTCATCTGAGTATCTGAGGTTATTGATATTTCTCCCAGCAATCTTGATTCCAGCTTGTGCTTCATCCAGCCTGGCAATTCACAAGATGTGTTCTGCATATAAGTTAAATAAGCAGGGTGACAATATACAAACTTGAGGTGCTCCTTTTCCAATTTTGAACCAGCATGTTGCTCCATGCCCAGTTCTAACTGCTGCTTGTTGGCCTGCAACACAGGCTTCTCAGGAGGCAGGTCAGGTGGTCTGGTGGCTCTATTTTTAGTTTTTTAAGGAACCGCCATCCAGTTCTCCATGGTGGCTACACCAGTTTGCATCCCCACCAGCCATGTAGAAGGCCTTCCCTTTTCTCCACACCCTCTCTAGCATTTATTGTTTGTAGATTTTTAGATGATGGTCATTCCAACCTGTGCAAAATAATCCCTCAAAAACATATCAGTGTGACTCTACGGTCTGTAAGACTTTTTATTTCCAGTACCTCTACTCATCAACAACTTAAGTCAATTCAAGTACCACCTCTTCTAGGAAGTCTTCTAGCTTGGTTCCCCATCTTTTGGGCTTCCTGCTTTCCCCTAATATGGCATTTTCCCATATTATATTAAAATTTTCTGTCTCTGATCATCTTTAATATTAGAATACAGTACATGCTTCCTATGTGCTGGCCCCTTCCAGGCACTGGAGATAAAGCAGTAAAGTGACCCAGAAAATCCCCGTTCCTCTGGGATTTTTATACTATTTGTGAAAGCATAGATACAGGGATGGATGGCTAGATAAACAGATAGAAATATCAGAAAGGAACATGTGCTAGGCAGGGAATCAAAACAAGATAATATGACAGAGAATATTTTGGAGTTTTTAAGCTGAGAGCTGGCTGACAAGAGGGGCTAGTCACATGATGATTGATTAAAAAATAATAATTAAAAAAAAAACATGATATGGAGAAATTCCAGGATGTGTGCGAAATACTAGTTCAGGCGGAAAACGTTTTTGCTGTTAGAAAATCAGAATAAACGCCACACAGGAGGCCTGGAGCAGTGCAGTGGGCAGGGGGAAACTGGTCTGAGCTGACAGAGAGGTGGGTAGAGGTCAGATGACATCGGGTTCCATGAAGCATAAAGCATCTCAGTTCTCCTCTGTGTACAATGGGAAGTCTTCAGTGGATTTTCAGTAAAAGAGAATAAGATCTGGGTTACATTTTTAAAAGCTCACTCTGTGTATGAGGAATAGTAAATAGACAAATGTGCCCCCAGAGAGTAAGTTAGAGGGCAGGTACAGTAAGTCCAGAAAAGACAGAGGCCAGAGGGAGGCTGGGACTAGAATGCTAAGCGATAGAGAGATGCAGACTGATCTGAGACGTGGAGAGGCAGGTCATAGGACTTGCTGGTAGACTGGATGTGGAACTGGAGGGAAAGAAAAGGATCACAATTAATTTCTAGACTTTTGCCTTGAGAATCTGGATAAACTGTAGTGTTGTTTAAAGATATGCGGCGATTAGGGGAGAAGGAGCAAGGAGGTTGTGGAGGGAAAGTAAGTGTTCTTTTTATTTTTCTTTCTTACTTTTTAAAATTATTTTGTGGAGTTACCAAAAAATTTAAAAATTTTTATTTTTTAAAATGGAAGTAAATTGATTTATAATACCATATTAGTTTCAGGTATAGTATATTCAAAAGCAGAGACATCACTTTGCCGACTAAGGTCCGTCTAGTCAAGGCTATGGTTTTTCCTGAAGTCATGTATGGATGTGAGAGTTGGACTGTGAAGAAGGCAGAGTGCTGAAGAATTGATGGTTTTGAACTGTGTTGTTGGAGAAGATTCTTGAGAGTCCCTTGGACTGCAAGGAGATCCAGCCAGTCCATTCTGAAGGAGATCAATCGTGGGATTTCTTTGGAAGGAATGATGCTAAAGCTGAAACTCCAGTACTTTGGCCACCTCATGCGAAGAGTTGACTCATTGGAAAAGACTCTGATGCTGGGAGGGATTGAGGGCAGGAGGAGAAGGGGACGACCAAGGATGAGATGGCTGGATGGCATCACTGACTCGATGGACGTGAGTCTGAGTGAACTCCGGGAGTTGGTGATGGACAGGGAGGCCTGGCGTGCTGCGATTCATGGGGTCACAAAGAGTCGGACACGACTGAGTGACTGAACTGAACTGAACTGATAAACCATACTAATTCAATAATTTTATAAATTATAGTCAACCTAAAGTTGTTATAAAATATTGGCTATATTCCCTGTGCTATACACTATATCCTTGCAACATATTTACTTTATAGGTAATAGTTTGTGTCTTCTAATCTCCTAACCCTAACCCTTGTCCTGCCACACTGGTAACCACCAGCTTATACTTTACTGTTTCTGCATTTTTATATTCATTTGTTTATTTTGTTTCTTAGATTCAGCATATAAGTGATAACACACATTTTTCCAAAAAAGACAAACATATGGCCAATAGGCACATGAAAAAAATGCACAAAATAGGAAAATGTAAATCAAAACCCCAATGAAATATCACCTCACACCTGTCAGAATGACCATCATCAAAAAGACAGCAAATAACAAGTGTTGGCAAGGATATGGGGATGAAGGCACAGTGTTGGTGGGAATGCAAACCAGTATAGCCACTATGAAAAACAGCATGCAGACTCTCCAAAAATTTGGAAATAGAACCACTACGCAATCCAGCAATTCCATTTTTGGGTCTATAACTGAAGAAAATGAAAACAATAATTCAAAAAAGACACATGCACCCTATAATGTTCACAGAAGCCCTATTTACAACAGCCATAAGACAGAGGAAACCTAAGTGTCCATCAATAGGTGAATGGATAAAGAAGGTATACACATTATGGATTATCACTCGGCTATGAAGAGAATAAAACTTTGCCATTTGCAGTAACACAGGTCAAGAAGGCATTATGATTAGTGAAATAAGTCAGACAAAGAAAGAGAAATACTGTATATTATCAAGATTTCTCTTTTATGCTAAGTTTGAGGTCTGAATAGAGAGTCTGGAGTTCCAGGGGAAAGTGTATATATACACACATATACCATCAAAGGTATATATGATAGTGCATGTGTATATATGTGTGTATATATATATATTCATATAGATAAATAGTATGTATGTCATTGAATTAGATCCCTTTTAGAAAATGTGTTAATAGAGAAGAACAGGGCACCCAGGGATGGTACCTATATGACACTTTGCGACCAGACTTTTTTGATAAGCCTCCTTGGTAGGAATTTTAGAGATGCTGGGGCTGAGCAGGGACTTGGAAGTCTTTGTAAGTTTCTCCCTTTTTGTTCCCTGAAGGAGGTCTGTGCCCTATCTCCTGTCCTCAAGCAGTTCCAGGAGATGGCCCTGTCACTGAGATCCTAGGACACCACCCAGTAAATTTCCAGCTCCGCCCATTCACAAACTATCGAGGCTACTTTCTTTGGAAAGATCTTCCATAACCCTGTCAAATTTTAAATATATACATTGAAAGCAAAATAGACAATTTCGCCAAGGGAAATTGGACCTTCTATCATAACTCGCTGTCCTGAACAAATTATATAAATAATAATACTTGCAACCACAGATGGTCTATTTCCTGGGAAAGCTCTGTAATAAATCCCTAAGCCATAGGGATGTACCAGCAGAAAATGTGTGTTGTTTTCTTTTTTCCTTTTTTACTCACCAGTGGGAAAACAAAACATTATTTTCTCTCTCCCTCAAATAAATTTCAGCAATTCAAATTAGTTTCAGATGAAACCATGTATTCTCCAGGTGGTGTTTCAATTCTTTAGTATTCTTGGTTCAATTCATTTCTAGGTGGATATTAATTATCTTACACATGTGATTCTAGAGTATTTTTATTATTAAAGTCATTGGTTCCATTAAAAACGGTCCTTCATTTATAATTTTTCTATGTACCTAAAGCAAAGAGATTCGGAATGCCATTCATTAATAAAACAAGGTCATTTTCTTGAGAAAATTGGAGACCTCTAAAGTTCCTCTTTAATTTTTTCAGAGCAGGACTAAATGACTCAGCACTTAATGCTCTGAACTTTGATCTGGTCTTTTCTTCTATTGTTATCCAGCTGCTTTGTTAGTGTGCTGTGGCAGTTTGTAGAGTGCTAACACGGCTAGACTGAATGTTTACTACAATCTCCTCCGCTGTCTTGTTCCAGTTTTGTCTTTTCACGCTTGAAGATAAGGCTTTTGTGGCTCACACAGACCAGCATCTGATTCCCCTGCAGAATGCACGCTTCCCCGAGGTGGGGATGACCAGTGAGCACTAACAGGGTATTCTGTCCATCCTCGTGGGTTCCAGCTGCTGATCAGGAATTCAAGCTCATCCTGGCACTTCTCCACTTTCAATCCTTCTCTCCTTCCAACAGCCTGGACTGCAGCCTCCAAGCCCCAGCCTCTGATGCAAAAGCAACAGCCTTAGAGAGTCTTTAGCCAGCTGCCACAGATGCGGGAGGTCAAAAACCTCTGCTGCGGATAGCTGGTGGTGGATGGGGGGAGTTGTTCAAGATGTTGCTTTTTCCTCTCTGCTCCTTTCCCAACACCAAATGACACATCTGCCTTCTGGGCTTTATCTTGATCCTCTCGGTGAAAGTGAAAACTTTAGTCGCTTCAGTCGTGTCCGACTATTTGTAACCCCATGGACTGTAGCCCACCAGGCTCCTCTGTCCACGGGATTTCCCAGGCAAGAATACTGGAGTGTATCACTTCTCCAGGGGATCTTCCTGACCCAGGGATCGAACCCAGGTCTCCTGCATTGTAGGAGGATTCTTTACCATCTGAGCCATCAGAGAAGCCCTCTCTAGTTATCTCCAACATCCCCATTTTAAACCCTGGCTTGTATCTGCACTGCACATCTATTTCCAGCTACCTACAGGACATCCTCATCCCTTCAAAACCAATGCATTTGAAGCTTAACTGACTAAAATCACTGCCAGCGTCCATCAGCACCCCTTCCATCTTCTAGACTGGACAAAGGCAGGCACCTTTGACTCTTGCCTCTGTTATCTTTTCAGCAATGGTTTTCAAATGGTTCTTAAGAGTTCTAGAAAACACTAGGGGCTCAGGAAGAAGTCCAATGGGTAACACTTTTGACCCTACATGTTCAGTTCCAATAGACAGAGTTCTGTTTTCATGGAATTCCACATGCAGCTATTTTAAGAGTTCTGTTATTTACTGTGGCGTCTTCATGAAAAGTCCTATCCTTGGCATGTCCCAGAGCCATATGCCATCCTCTGCCCTCCTCACTGCTAGTATCTGTGCGGCTGCAGGCCTGTCTTGCTCATCCTGTGAGAATATTGGTGAGGAACAACCTCACTCCATCCTCACACTCATCACTGGGGGCATCACAGTTTCCAAATGTCAGCCAGGCTCCCATGGGGAAAACCAATCACCGCCTCCTAGTGGACAAGCCAGGCTCCCATGGGAAAAACCAACCACTGCCTCCTAATGGGCAAACTAGATTTTTCATCTCTTCCTACTTGACTCTTTCTGGTATAAAGTGACTCTGTTTTGTACTCTTTTTGAAATCCTTTCTTCCTTGGCTTCTAAAGCATTAGTCTGCTTTGTTCTCCTGCTATTTGAAAAGAAATAAAAAGGCATCATTATGGGAAAAGGGGGTGACGTCACTTCCTTTTGTCACCCTGCGTGTGGGCATGTCCATCAGTGTGTGTTTCCCTGTTTTTTCCATATCCTCTCTTCGAATGATCTCATCTCTTCCTGGTTCATCCACTTCAACAACCTTCTATGAGCTGATGACCCTTGAGTCATATCTCAATCACCATCTATGATTTGCACTCCAGTCTCAAAAAACCAAATGTCCACTGGAATCTTGACCTAAACACTCCTAGACCCTTTCAATCATACCATCTACAAATGAATCCATCCTTGTTCACCGGCCCAGGTTCATCTCATCCAAGTGTATTTCTCTCATTTATTCATGCCTGTACTAGTCTCTCCTTTCTCTTGATTCCTTGCATGATGGTACATAAGGTCATTCTCAGATATTAGCATTTAAATATTCTTTTATTATGTACTTCTAATGTTTCCTCATATAAACTCTAGGCTTCTTGAAGGCAGGGATCACACCACTGGCTGGTCTTCTAGACTCACATTACCTGACATTTAGCTACACATAGAGCCAACATACGAAATGGTATAGAATGATTCTCCAGTATTTGGCTCCACTAATAAAATAAGATGCCAGAAAATCATAACTGCATCTGCTCTCTAAATCCAAAAGTAACAGATGCAATTCATTTTATTTGAGTACTACTAACAGGAGAAATCATTCTAAAGTGGAAAAAAATGTAGGAAAAGAATGTTCTAAAATAGATTTTAAAGTTTGACTTAGAGTTATGCCTTAAACATTTTCACCTGCATGACTTTGCATGACTTGATAATCCATCTTTCTCCAACTTCAGCCCTCTGACTGGACAAGGGCATATGAAGACAGATGAGAGAGGCATGATTTATTTGGCTATAGGGCTCTGTCCTAGAGATAGTCAATCCTTGCTTCTGAAAGCCAGTCAGAAATTGGGGGTCTGAGGGGTGGCTGGGAAACAGAAGTGGGGCTTCCAGCTTTGCTTCGTGTGGCCAGTCTCCTGGTCCAGGGACAACTGCTGACCTTCCACCCTGTGGCCACAGGAGGAGCGGCCTCTCCACTGTCTTATGCCAGGTTCCCCCAGACTCCCAGAAGCTTCACAAATCTGCTATCTACTACCTTTCTCTCACTGAGAACGATGAAACCATAATGAAGCTACTTACTCCCTGCTAGCCTGCCAAAATGATTTAAAAAAAAAAACAATGATGAGTCATGAGCTCAGTACATCCATAGTTACTTTAGAATATTTGAAATCTTGGCTTGATGGGCACTAAGCAAGAGGAACCAAAGGAATCACCATGGACAAAGCCACAATGAGAAGGAGGTCTAGAAGTCCTATGCAGGAGAAATAGTTAGCTCCTTGAGTCACATTTCTCACTTTCCCTTTTAAATCCAGACTACATAGAAGCAGATGCTATTTCTCCATCTCTGGGCCCCAAAAGGCCAAGCCTGACCTGCCAGCTCCAGTCCCCCTCTGCCCTCTCTGCTCCACTCAGTGACATGCTTTAAATGTCTACATCAATCCCTCCCATCCAAACTCCTCACAGATGAGATTCTCAGATTTGTCGTTTATGCATCGTGTTGTACAACTAGCCCTGGGACTTCTATGGGAAAGTAGACAAAAGTAATTTTTTTCTTCTTCTTCATCAATTAACTATTAGGCATGTGTGCAGGGAAGGGTATCATGATGAAAGAAGAAAGCCATTGCCTGAAATCAGACCCCAAGGCAGGTCCAGTGGTCCAGCCTGTCACGTCGTCTCTGGGGAATGGCAAAATTACTCACAATTAACAGAGAACATTTTGGAATGATATTTGGTGACTTTAGTTATTCATATACTGTGTTGGCCTCAACCCTACTTAGATGGTTGAGGAAAGAAAGACTATTAATTGTTTAGCACCCATTGTGGACACAGGATGAGGTATTTTAATCAAAAGATATAGGAATAATCCTTCTTCAAGGTTAAAAGAAAAATTACCTTCATGGATAGTAAAAAAAAAAAATCTGCTTTGGAATAATAAAGCAGTTCTTGTTATGAATATCTGACTCAGGCTGACTCTTTTATCTGTGTGCTACATTATAGAAGCTAATCATATGCTATCAATGCCTAGAACCATATCCTAGAGCTTGTGTTAGAAGCATGAAGAGAAAACAAATAATTAGAATTGATTTTCAACAGAAGTTGGACAGATAAATGCATCTAATCATCATTCTTTGATCACAACTGTCACTTATTCCTAATGTAATTTGCATTCCTGGTTTCTTCTGAGGAATCACCATGAAATATCCTATCAGATGTTACAAGATTTAAATCATCATACATTAGACATGAGGGCTCTTCAAAGAAAACCCAGAAAATAGGGCATTTTGAGTGAAGAAAGCAAAGGCTTTGGGGGTAAAGTCTTAGAAGGCAAAGCTTCTGCGACAGTCCAGACAATGAAACAGCAAGCGCTTTCTTGATGCTTCACCCTGTTCACACTTGACACCCCTCCTGCATCCTCAGACCACCTTTGCTCTTCCCATCCCCGCTCAGGTTCCCAGCTGCTACAGAAATTAAAAGCTGCACCTAGAATGTACCTTCCTGGTGACATTTTCTTGGACACACAGCAAGGGATGCTCTGCCTGGCCACCCAGTTCCACTGCAGTTGGCAGCTGCTCAGATAATTTGTCAGCCTCCATCACTGAGATGGGCCACCAGCCCTCTCTCCTGCAATTTCAATGGACCCTGAAATGAGAGGTCACTCTTGGGGATCCCAGAGCTTTAGTGTTTAGGCATTTAAAAAGTGCATGAGTGCTTTAAGGATAAGGAATGTAGTTTGTTAGTTTGCCATTCTCTGCTAAGTGACTTGGAACCAAGAATGCAGTGGATCACTCTGTCATGACTGACTCAACTATTGACCCAATCAGTGGTTGACCTGGAGTTCTTTCACCATGATTTATTGTTTCAGTGAAAATGTCCAGCTTGTGAGTGGAGCAAATTCCATCAGTAGAATGAACTCTCAAGATTCAATATAGAACTATCCATTGCATGTTCTAGAAGGTTGACTAATTAGTGGCTTGAGACTAGGTTTCTTGAGAGTTAAATTTAAATGAGAAATGCCTCCTCAATGTGCATACATACATGAAACCTGCTGGTAGATCTTTAACTTGTACTGATGTTTTTTGAAATACTGGTGTGAGGGAGCGTAAGTCCTTTCCTGTCACTTTTAGAAGGGGAACAGCAAATGTCTTCCTTCTAATCCAGTAAATTTCTTGTCTGTAATGAATTGCTCAGATTACATTCTGAATAGGTCTCTCTCTTACACAGAAAGCATCCTTTTTACCTGCAGGATTCTTATATAATATGAAATAATATAATCATGACATCTAGTTCCAAGAAATAGAAAACTGTGTAGTTGGTCTAAAAGGGTCCTTTCTATTATAGATACTCAAGAGCAACTCAATAAGTTGCCTGACCATGAAAATCTTAACTGTTAGGAAATTTATCTTATTTAGCCCTGGAAAGATGTTAGAACACACAATCTATTGTTTGAGTTTTATCCATTATCAAGGAAGCCAAATCAGAGGTCTGAAACTCCTCTATTTGGGGCTATTATAAGATCATTCTTGTTAGAACAAGAATAAATTCGGCAGTGATGGTTTTGGAATCAAACAGAGTAAAGAGCACATGTTAGCCTGTTAGGTGTCTTTAGAAGAAAGAGCACTTAAATAAGGAAGCAAAAAGACAGATATATCTCTGAGGAGTATAACAGGACCAGAAGCTGTGAGTAGAACTTTGAAGTAATTGTGTCCTGAACTTGAAATGTCACCAACATTTTGAAAGCTAGCTAGATTTTGATTTGTATTTGACTACTCAGCATGACACGGACTGAGGTTTCTCTGTGACCCTAAAACCTATAGAAAAGAAAATACACATTCCTATTTTCTGTTAAGGACTATTCAAAGTGACACATATGTACTATAATGATGCTCAAAAATGTATATTCAGACTGAGGCCCAGATTCTGATTACATCTTGCTATGCTTAACCACTATAGAATGGCCTGAAAAATTTTAACTCCAAGAAGGAAAAAAAAAACAAAAATCTTCAAAATGTTTATTGCTGAGTTATAAGTTAAATAACCGTAGTTAACACCTGCAGAGGTGACTCCCTAACGGGAAGATCATTTGTTTTTTGAAAAAACCCCTCCAGATTCTGGAAGATAGGGCCATTTATCAAATGCTGTGCATCAAAGTCAGATTTAATAAGTTAATGTTGAGATTAGCTAGGATCTAGCATGAGCTGCAGCAGACAGATGCCTGCATAAAAAAGGATACATATTATTTTTCAATGGAGAAATAAAAAATGCAAATGAAGAAGAAAAATGTGGTCTGTGTTAGCAGAATGGTAAAGAAAAATCTCTCCAAGGAGTCTCAAAAGAATATTAGAAGAATGACTTTAGGAAATGCATCCAAGAGTATAGTCCCATTTATTTTATTTACTTTCAAGGTTTATAACTCCCGGTCTTTGGAGAATAGAGTGCTAATTACTGATGACTGACAAAATGTAACTGGTAATCAGAGTCAGAGAAAGTCAGTAGGAATCAGAGTGTAAAGACCATACACACACACCCTGGGAGCATTCAAAAAAATGTTCTCCATAAAAAAGAATGAAATAATGTCATCTGTACCAACATGAAGGACCTAGAGACTGTCACAGTGAGAGAAGTAAATCAGACCGAGAAAGATAAATATCACATGATATCACTTATATGTGGAATCTAAAATATGATACAAATGAATCTATCTGTGAAGCAGACTCATAGATGAGGAGAACAGACTTAGGGTTGCCAAGAGGGGAGAGTGGGGGAAGGGAAGGATGGATTGGGAGTTGGGGATCAGCAGATATAAAGTTATATGTATATGTATGTATATATATATATATATATATAGAGAGAGAGAGAGAGAGAGAGAGAAAGAGAGAATGGATAAACAACACGGTCCTATTGTGTAGCACAGGGGATGCTATTCAATATCCTGTAATAAATCATCATGGAATGCTATTCAATATCCATGCAATAAATAAATTATATATATATGAGAAACAATCACTTTACTGTACAGCAGAAATTAATACAACGTTGTAAATCAATGATACTGTAATAAAATAAATTATTAAAAAGTGTTCTTTCGGATGCAGCAAGATTGAATACCAAGGTTGAAACCATGCGAAATGGGGACTTGGAACAGGTGGAAGGCAATAGACCCCAACAAACTCAGAATGAGACTAGCCTTCTAAAGACTGTCCTAGATAATTCTTTATATTCCACTCTCTGATTTAGGTCAATTTGGGTTCTAAACCCTGAATGGACCTGAACTTTTGCTTGAGTACAAAACCCCAACTTTGAGCAAGCAACTAAACTTTGCTATGAAGAATTCTGGAGCAATCTTAACAGAAGAAGTGTGTGTGGCACTTAATCATGTCTGACTCTTTGTGACCCCAGGGACTATAGCCTGCCTGGCTCCCCTGTCCATGGGGATTCTCCAAGCAGGAATACTGGAGTGAGTTGCCATTTCCTTCTCCAGGAGATCTTCTGAATCCATGGATCAAACCCAGCTCTTCCGCATTGTAGGCAGATTCTTTACCATCTGAGACACCAGGAAAGCCAAAAAGAGTCCTTAGGACAAAAAAGTCCTGAGGGAGCCATCGACATTCATCTCCCTGTTCCCCAAAGCCCATTTCAAATGTAATTTCATTAATACAGAATGACAACTAACACTTATGAGAATAAGCTCCATGCCATTCAAGCCAAATACTATCTAAGAAGTTTCATATTTGTTGTTATTGTTGCTTTTTGTGGTTCTTAAAACTCAGTCCTCACCACAGTTTTGCTAATAATTTTTATTTATTTATTTTTATCATTTTTTCCTTCTATTTTTTCTTTATTATTTTTCTTTGATTTTTTAAATCTGTCACATTTTTCAGGTGTGGAAACTAAGCTCCAGAGAGGTCTTTGTGTAAGAAACTCAAGGGCACCCAGCCAGAAGCTTTAGAGCCAGGATTGAACCTTGATGGTCTCATTCCTAAGCCCCTTCCCTGCCCTTACCATTGACCACATTTCCTTAGGGCCTCCGACCAGAGGCAACCACTTCTTCTGAATTCCAGCAGCATTTTGTGCCAACATATCCTGTATTGATTTTAGCTGCATTTGCTTGACTATGCATTGCATCCCTTCAACTAGATTACAAGCTTGTTGAGAGGCATAATGATCTTCTATTGTCCCTAAGACTGATTTTAATGTCTCAAACACAGTAGGTGCTCAACTGATTTTGGTCATTGCAGTGAACTGAATGGGGTGAGGGGTAGATTTGTCCAATCACTCAAACTACTCCCTCCTTTATTTACACTAGGAAAATCCCAGCCAGAGTGGACCTCCTCAGTCCTCTCCTCCAGTTAAACGGCAGTGATGGAGAGCCAGACTCAAAACCATAACAATGGCACATTTCCAGCCCCATCCTATCTCCTCCAACCACTCTCCTACCAGCATCGACCTACGTGAAGCAAGGTCCTTTATTTATCTTAAGTCAGTTTCCTGGCATTTCCTGTTCTATGACAGTTTTAAGAGATGAGACAAATGTTGGCCAAATTCAACATTTTTTGCAGAGTTAGGTCGGAGTAGAAGTCAAGGCAGCTCAAGATAGTTAACACATGGACATATTCTAATTTCTGATCACCTCTGGTGAGATGAGTGAGAACAGGTTACAGTAACTTACAAAGGCCCAGAGTGAGTATAAAACCAGAGGCCTGACTGCTCAGGTGAGGGGCCAAGGTCCCCTTTCCAGCCTTCCTCACGCCTTTCATCCATCCTGTCGGCCAGAGAAACCGACAGAATGAGTGCTTGGTATTCACAACACGAAATAAAGTGAAAGTAAGCTTTTTCCTCTACTCTTTCCTTGTACAATGAACTTCACCTCTTTTGCCCCAAGTCATAGCCTTTGAAAAGCTCCTTTGTCTTTGTCTAAAGATAGGATAAACAAGCTTGTAGGACACCTTTCCTTTAGCAGAACTTGACTCTGAGGGGGTTGGTCAATTTCTGGGCCACTTAGCAAGAGACAAATAAACACTAAAGAAGGATGACTTGACAAAATGTAAGTGGTAATCAGCTAGAGACAGTCAGAAGCCTGAGTAGGAATCAGAGTGTAAAGACCACACACATCCTGGGAGCATTCAAAAAGTGTTCTCCATAAAAAAGAATGAAATAACGTCATCTGCAGCAACACGGAGGACCTAGAGACTGTCACAGCGAGAGAAGTAAATTTTCTGCACCTGGAAAATCCTAAAAAGTTTAAAAAGCTCAACCTTGAAGCATAAAATTAGATAATGTTGGGTTAACAGAGATCTTGACTACCCTATACTCAAGGAGGGCTTTGAAACTCAGTGAGGGGACATGATTTGAGAAGCACTGATCTAGGACTAGCTGTCCACCCCCCAGGCTGGGACTATTGAGCCCCATCATTTCCTTTACGTGGTTCTTTTCTCTCTTGACGCAGATACACTTTCCAGAACCAAGTCAGGTTACAGGCTTTCACCCTTGGAAGTTGATACCAAGTGACTTTCTTCTTCTTCTTCTTTTTTTTTTTTTTGATGTGAGCTCTTTTTGAAGTCTTTACAAATTTTTTTTTACAATATTGCTTCTGTTTCATGTTTTGGCTTTTTGGCTGTGAGGCATGTGGGATCCTAGCTACCTGACCGGGAATCAAGCCTGCACCTTTTGCACTGGAAGATGAAGTCTCAACTACTGGACCACCAGGGGAGTCCCTAGGAGACCTAAGTGATGTTCTGGAGCAGTAAGACAAGAACATGAGAGGTAGGCAAGGGGACTCACGATCAAAGCTGAGACTTGAAACCATCAGCTCAGACCACTCAGGAGATAGCCATGACTTGTGCAAATGTCAAGCAGGTCAAAATCAAAGGCCCTCCAGGCTTCCCAGCTGGCTCAGTTGGTAAAGAATCCACCTATAATGCCAGAGACCCCGGTTCAATTCCTGGGTTGGGAAGATCCCCTGGAGAAGGGATAGGCTACCCACTCCAGTATCCTTGGGTTTCTTTTGTGGCTCAGCTGGCAAAGAATCTGCCTGCAATGTGGGAGACCTGGGTTCAATCCCTGGGTTGGGAAAATCCCCTGGAGAAGGGAAAGGCAGCCCACTCCAGGATTCTGGCCTGGAGAACTCCATGGACTGTATAGTCCACAGAACCTCAAAGAGTTGAACATGACTGAACAACTTTCACATCACATCCAGAAAGAGGGGGATGGGAAATGAGTGAGCTAGAGAATACTAGGGGTCAGCAGTCATTCTGCAAATAATATGAAAGAGTGAAAGAGCTCTGTATTTAGTTCTTTCCAAGCCCACAAAAGGCCTAATCTGTTCACAGACTGAAATTGTAATGTATCCTAGATATGGCATATAGAGCAAAAACATGCAAGTGAGATTTAGGAAGAACAGAGATATTAGGAAGAACAGTGCTATCGAGAGGGACATATCTAGTTTTTTCCTGCTTCTCTGGAATTCCTTTATCTATAGGCTACTGTCTTCCATTTGAGAAACTGGACTCTGGGGCCTTCCACAAAGAAGGGAGGACTCTTGATAATAGTGGACTTGAATATTCAATTAAAAACAGGGTTAGCTGTGGAAAAGACTGGAGGTTCCTTGAAAACCTAATAATAGAGTTATCATATGGTCCAGCAATCCCACTACTGGGCATATATCCAGATAAGACACAAATTGATTTGAAAATATACATGCACTCCAATGTTTACAATAACACTACTCACAATAGCCAAGACACAGAAGCAACCTAAGTGGCCATCAACAGAGATTCCTCTGTTGGACAAAGATTCCTTTGATGGACAAAGAAGATGTGGTAAACAGGCACAGTGGAATACTACTCGGCCATCAGAAAGGAAAGAAATTTTGCTGTTTGCGGCAACATGGATGGGCCTAGAGGGTATTACACTAAGTGAAGCAACTCAGGCAGAGAAAGACAAATATCATATGATACCACTTGTGTGTGGAATCTAAAGAATGATACAAATGAACTTCTTTACAAAACAGATTCACAGACATGAAAAACAAACTTACGGTTACAAAGGGAAAAGGAAGGGAGGGATACATTAGGAGTTTGGGATTACTAGATACATACTACCATATACAAAACAGATAAAGCAGGAGAATTTACTGTATAGTACTATATTTGATATCTTGTAACAACCTATAATGGAAAAGAATCTGAAGCTGTACAGCTGAAAGTAACACCACATTGCAAAGCAACTGTAGTTTAATAAATACATTTTAAAAGGCAGGGCTAAACACAGAATGGCCTTTGATCCACAAGCCCTACCTCAGCCCCATCCTCGTGCTTCACCAGGCACCCTGTTCATGGTGCCTGTGATGTAAATGGGCTTCCCAGGTGGCTCTAATGGTAAAGAATCCTCCTGCCAATGCAGGGGACATAAATGCATGTTCAGTCCCTGAGTTGGGAAGATCCCCTGGAGAAGGAAATGACAACCCATGCCTGGAGAATCCCATGGACAGAGGAGCCTGGCAGGCTACGGTCCATAGGGTTGCAAAGAGTCAGACAAGACAAGCGACTGAGCACACAGGATGTAAGTCTAGTCCTGGGGCTAGAAACACGTGGTGACGCTCCACAAGCTCCACTCCCTACAGGCGCTCGTCTGCAGAGCCAGATTCATAAACTGGAACAAGCAAAGCAGTTGCCTTGGATTCTAGACTGTGCCCTTTATTCTGAGCCTTTCCAAGCAGCTTACAAATAATTATCAGCAGAGGAGAACTAACTTCACCCTCTTTGGGTAAGGACAGCTCTGTTGTCAACACTGTCTCATGCCCTGTTGATCTCAGCCCTCAAAATCAAAGTCCCAACCCCTCTGGTTATTGAAATCGGTTATTGACAGGAAATGACATTGAAAATTCAACAAAAATTTCTATATTTTTAGCCTTCGAAGAAGTCCATGCCTTGACTTGGCTTTTGTTTTGTTGGCTTATTTCTGAAGAGAACATCACCTTGGAATATTGAGCTACTTTACTTATTATAATTGCTATTGCTGAATAGTCACTAAGTTATGGTCCTAGTTATTTCCCAGGCAAGAATACTGGAGTGTGTTGCCATTTCTTTTTTCAGGGGATCTTCCCAACCCAAGGATTGAATCCAAGTCACCTGTGTCTCCTGAGTTGGCAGGCAGATTCTTTACCACTGAGCCACCAGCAAAACCCAATAGTGAAGCTGAAGCTTCAGTACTTTGGCTGAAGAGAAGAGCCGACTCATTGGAAAAGACCGTGAAGCCAGGAAAGACTGAAGGCAAAAGGAGAAAGGGCAGCAGAGGGTGAGACGGTTAGACAGCAATGGACACGAAACTGAGCAAACTCTGGGAGATACTGGAAAACATAGCAGCCTGCTGTGTGACTGAACAGCAACAAATTTATTATAATTCTAGTAGATTCTCCATGCTTGGCATCTCTTGCAAAAATATCTTATTTATTATTGATTGTACTCCCACCCAGCTACTATCCTGAATGCAAGAACTGAATCCCAAGGTTTTTAAAGCAAATATATTCCAGCTTTGAAAATTAGATTGAACGTCCATTCAATCGCTTCACAAATAAATGAACATGATGGGGAAATGAATAATATGAAGGTTTTGTCTGGACGAGTCATATTAATTGGGAAAAAAACTGCAGAAAAGGCAGTGGATATCACCATTTCAGGCTTTTTCTCAAAGGAAGCAGCACATTTAGAAATTACAACTAAATTGTGGTTAGTCAGATTTATTCTCTTAGACACTTATATCTCATTTTGAACTGTCTGAAATATCAAAGTAAGTAACGACAACTTTTATATCCTTTAATTCTAGGTAATATAATGTCCTGAGGCTTGAAGTGTTCCCTAAACTCAAATTTAAGTACATTATGGGGGGGGAGCTCTTCATTAGTATAAGTTCATAGTATGAACTCATGTGTCTTTAAATTTCATTTTAAGCACTTGTCCTAATTGACAGGCTAGATCTCCTGGAAATGCTGAAAAAAATCTACTAATGGGCAATCGCTTTATATGTCAGGGTAATCATTTGCATTTCTAAACCTTTAATCTCATTAGATATTGAATATTTTTCTTGCTATTTAATCATGGAGCAACATTTGACTGTCATTTTGCTGTTTATGACATTTGCCTAAAAAAGAAAAAGGCATTTAACTAGTTGAGCCAAGACCAGAAGTCAGGTTATTTGCAACCTTTACTATCAGTTATAACAATGCTTAAATAATGCTATTATTGTCATATTGCTCTTAAGTATTACTATAACAGTAATAGTAAAGGTTGCCAAAAAACCTGACTTCTGTTCTTGGCTCTGCCAACCAATTATTCTGGGGGCCTTGGACAAGTCTGAGATTCAATTTTCTAACCTATAAAGTGGAGATGCGTGGCTCTGGCCAATTATAGGACTGCTATGTGTATGAGATGTGATCCTTTCAAAGCATTTTAGTCTAGCTGTGTCCTAGTCTGATACAAGTCCCACTTCAGTTATCCACGGTGGCATCACCATCACACCATCCTCTCCATCATCACCATCACCATCATTGTCATGATCAGGATCAGCAATTCTAAGCAGTTGTCCAGGAAAATAGGACTGAAGGATTACTTACAAAACAAAGCACGCAAGTTTCACACTATATTAATTTCCTAGGGCTGGCCTCAAATAGTAGTCAAAGCTGAGTGACTTCAAATAACAGAAACGTATTCTCTCTAGAGACTGGAAGCTCTAGAAGATGGAAGTCTGAAATCAAGCTGTCAGCTGGGCGTGCTTCCCCTGACATCTCTGGAGGAGAATCCCCCTGGCCTCTCCCAGAACCTACTGGCTCCTGGTGGTCCTTGTCTTGGAAGGAAGCAAACTCTGATCTCTGAATCTATGTTCACATGACCACCTTCATTGCGTGTGCAAATCTCCCTTTCTATCCCCCCATAAAGACACCATAAGTCATTCTTATAAATCCAGAAAGATTTCACCTTGAGATTCTCAACTTTTACTTCTGTAAAGGTGCTATTTACAAGAGAGGTCGTACTGTGCAGTTCTGGTTGGACATAACTGGGACAGGAGAGGTCACTGCCAGTTTCAACAAACAGTTAAGGCTGACTGGCGGCATGTTTCAGGACGAATTTTAGGTCTGAATTCAGGTTTCATATAAAAGAATATCAGGATCACGAGTAAAGCATGAAAAGTGGAAGCACATTTGTCTCATTCTTGTCGGCACTAATCGCTCATCTTTGAGGGAAGTGAGCCTGAAAGGTTTGTTGGCGCCCAGGGTCACTCAGCAGCAAAATTGCCCTAGAAATAAAATTCAGTGTTCTTTCCACTACACAACTGAATCATCTTTGCTCATCTCAACACTTCTTTAGAAATGATTGCTAAAAATATAAATATAAAGCCTTGAAAATTACTGACACTTTAATACTTATGTTGACTTAGATTAGGACAGTTAAAAAACAATTTGGCTGATCTCCATTTCTGGTTCTGGTTGAGTAACTGGTCACACTAACCTTCCACCTGAAGACAAAATAAGAGCTGGATGCAATTTAAAGGAAAAAGCTTTTGAAAGCCTTGAAGAGCTGCTATAGTTGATGTTGGTATACCTCAAGGAAAATACTACTAGTAATAAAGAAAGACATTTCATGGTGGCAAGAGATGATTTTAGAAAAAGGGCCCATACAATAAGAAGGCATTAAAAATCCTAAATTTGTAAGTAGTTAATAATATACCTTTAAATATATGAAACTAAATACGAAAGATTAACAGGACACATAGGCTAATCCATACATATAGTTGGAAGTTTTTAATTATGTCTGCTTCTCATAGATATAACAAATAGATTAAAAAAAATCAGTGATGATATACTAATTTGAACTGGATTAAGAAACTACCTACTTGATAGCAAGGATCATTTACCCAACAGTAAATTCTTTTCAAGTAAACATAATACATGAACAAAATTAACTGTATGCCTGGGGAACAAAGCACATGCATTCATGCTAAGTTGCTTCAGTCGTGTCTGACTCTTTGCGACCCCATGGACTATATAGCCCGCCAGGCTTCTCTATCCATGGGATTCTCCAGGCAGAAAAAATATGGAGTGGGTTGCCATGCCCTCCTCCAGAGAATCTTCCCGACCCAGGGATTGAACCTGCATCTCTTAAATCTCCTGCATTGGCAGGCAGGTTCTTTACCACTAGCACTGCTTGGGAAGCTCCAGGGAACAGAGTTCGTTCAGTTCAGTTCAGTTCAGTCACTCAGTCGTGTCCCACTCTTTGCGACCCCATGAATCACAGCACGCCAGGCCTCCCTGTCCATCACCAACTCCCAGAGTTCACTCAGACTCACATCCGTCAAGTCAGTGATGCCATCCAGCCATCTCATCCTCTGTCGTCCCCTTCTCCTCCTGCCCCCAATCCCTCCCAGCATCAGAGTCTTTCCCAATGAGTCAACTCTTCGCATGAGGTAGCCAAAGTACTGGAGTTTCAGCTTCAGCATCATTCCTTCCAAAGAAATCCCAGGGCTCATCTCCTTCAGAATGGACTGATTGGATCTCCTAGCAGTCCAAGGGACTCTCAAGAATCTTCTCCAACACCACAATTCAAAAGCATCAATTCTTCGGCACTCACCCTTCTTCACAGTCCAACTCTCATATCCATACATGACCACAGGAAAAACCATAGCCTTGCCTAGACGGACCTTAGTCACCAAAGTAATGTCTCTGCTTTTGAATACACTATCTAGGTTGGTCATAACTTTTCTTCCAAGGAGCAAGCGTCTTTTAATTTCATGTCTGCAGTCACCATCTGCAGTGATTTTGGAGCCCAAAAAAAGAAAGTCTGACACTGTTTCCACTGTTTCCCCATCTATTTCCCATGAAGTGATGGAACCGGATGCCATGATCTTCATTTTCTGAATGTTGAGCTTTAAGACAACTTTTTCACTCTCCACTTTCACTTTCATTAAGAGGCTTTTTAGTTCCTCTTCACTTTCTGTCATAAGGGTGGTGTCATCTGCATATCTGAGGTTATTGGTATTTCTCCTGGCAATCTTGATTCCAGTGTGTGTTTCTTCCAGTCCAGCATTTCTCATGATGTACTCTGCATAGAAGTTAAATAAGCAGGGTGACAATATACAGCCTTGACGTACTCCTTTTCCTATTTGGAACCAGTCTGTTGTTCCATGTCCAGTTCTAANCAACTGGAATTCCATCACCTCCACTAGCTTTGTTCATAGTGATGCCTTCTAAGGCCCACTTGACTTCACATTCCAGGATGTCTGGCTCTAGATTAGAGATCACACCATCATGATTATCTGGGTCGTAAAGATCTTTTTTGTATAGTTCTTCTGTGTATTCTTGCCACCTCTTCTTAATATCTTCTGCTTCTGTTAGGTCCAGACCATTTCTGTCCTTTATCGAGCCCATCTTTGCATGAAATGTTCCCTTGGTGTCTCTAATTTTCTTGAAAAGATCTCTAGTCTTTCCCATTCTGTTCTTTTCCTCTATTTCTTTGCATTGATCGCTGAAGAAGGCTTTCTATCTCTTCTTGCTATTCTTTGGAACTCTGCATTCAGATGCTTATATCTTTCCTTTTCTCCTTTGCTTTTCACTTCTCTTATTTTCACAGCTATTTTTAAGGCCTCCCCAGACAGCCATTTTGCTTTTTTGCATTTCTTTTCCATGGGGATGGTCTTGATCCCTGTCTCCAGAACAGAGTAAGTCTATACAAATTTCAAGAGACTGAGGTCATTTAGAATATTTTCTCTGACCCTGGTAGAATCCAGATACAAATAAATTACAACAAATATAAATAGAAAAATCCTATAAATATTTGATTTTAGACATAACGCTTCTAATCAAACATGAATAAATCAGGAGAATTTCTAAACAAACTAGTAAAAGGAGCAAACCAGAAAGTATATTGAAATAAGTAACAAAAAGCAAATACTACATATTAAAACTTTTGTAATACAAAAATTTGCTTTTAGAATGCAGCTAAAACAATCTGTTGAGGTACATTGAAAACCTTAAATTCTTATACTGCTGCTGCTGCTGCTGCTAAGTCACTTCAGTCGTGTCCGACTTTGTGCGACCTCATAGACGGCAGCCCACCAGGCCCCCTGTCCCTGGGATTCTCTAGGCAAGAACACTGGAGTGGGTTGTCATTTCCTTTTCCAATGCATGAAAGTGAAAAGTGAAAGTAAAGTCCCTGAGTCGTGTCTGATTCTTAGCAACACCATGGACTGCAGCCTACCAGGCTCCTCCATCCATGGGATTTTCCAGGCAAGAGTACTGGAGTGGGGTGCCATTGCCTTCTCCGAAATTCTTATACTAGAAAAAGAAAAAACAGTGAAAAATTGCTAACTTAGAGCCTTTTTTTTTTTTTCCTGATTTTTATATTGACGTATACAGCCCATGGGGTTGCAAAAGAGTCAGACACAACTTTAGTGACTAAACAATAACAGCAATAGTTAATTCACAATATTGTGTTAGTTTCAAGTGTATAGCAAAGTGATTCAGTTTTATATAGTGAAGTATCTCAGTTGTGTCCGACTCTTTGTGACCCTATGGACAGTAACCAACCAGGATCCTTTGTCCATGGGATTCTCCAGGCAAGAATACTGGTGTGGGTTGCCATTTCCTTCTCCAGGGGATCTTCCTGACCCCAGGATCGAACCTGGGTCTCCTGCATTATAGGCAGATGCTTTACCGTCTGAGCCACCAGGGAAGTCCTATATATATGTATATTTACATCTTTTTTCCTTTTTCAGATATTTTTTTTCATTATGGATCCTACACTTTTATATTAAGAAGCTAGAGAGGAAATGCAGATTAAACCTTAAAAGGTAGAAAAAAAGGAAATAATGTTTTAAAGGTGATAAAATAACTGCACATAAAGAAAATCAATAAATCCCCAACATCTGATTATCTAAAAGAAACTTAATAAAGAATGATAAACTTCTAACAAAAAAAAAAAGA
>SJYQ01002953.1:309639-320093 GCA_006410935.1 Redunca redunca
AGGAGATCCAACCAGTCCATTCTGAAGGAGATCAGCCCTGGGATTTCTTTGGAAGGAATGATGCTGAAGCTGAAACTCCAGTACTTTGGCCACCTCATGCGAAGAGTTGACTCATTGGGAAAGACTCTGATGCTGGGAGGGATTGGGGGCAGGAGGAGAAGGGGACAACCCAGGATGAGATGGCTGGATGGCATCACTGACTCGATGGACGTGAGTCTGAGTGAACTCTGGGAGTTGGTGATGGACAGGGAGGCCTGGTGTGCTGCAATTCATGGGGTCGCAAAGAGTAGGACACAACTGAGCGACTGAACTGAACTGAACTGAACTGACATGCAGCTCTGTGTAAATGTAAGATATACACAATAATGACTTGAGATACATATATTGCTAAATGACTACCACAGTGAGTTTAGTTAATATCCATTACCTCACATAGCTTCAGAAAAAGAAAAAAAAAAGTCCTAGTTATGAAAATTTTTAGGATCTACTCTTAGCAGCTTTCAAATATATAGCAGATATAGTCATGTTGCTCATTACATCCCCAATACTTAATTATCTAAAAGCTGGAATTTTGTATCTTTTGATAACTTTCACTGATTTTCAACAAAGGTATCAAGGTAATTCCATGGGAGAAATGAAACCTTTTTGAGCAAATGGTGCTGGAATAATTGAATAAGTGCAGGAAATAAAAAAAAAAAAACCGAACACAATCTCTACATCACAGTACACATTAAAATTAAGATTGATTATAGACTCAAAATATAAAGGTAAAGCTATAAAGCTTCTAGAAAAATACAGGGGATTATTTCTGTGAACTTGCCATAGGCATGGATTTCTTAAGAAATAAAATACAGCAAATATTTTTTTAAAAAGATGAATTGGATTTTGCAAAAAATCAAAAGTTTTCACTTAAAAAAGACACATCAAGAAAACCAAGTAAGCCACATCCTGGGAAAAATTAATTGCAATTCATATATCTGATTCAGGACTTCAGTCTAGAATATATAATTAACTCCTACAAATCAATAATAAAAAGACAAACAATTCAACTTTTTCAAAGGACAAACTATTTGATCAGATATTCCATAAAAGAAGATATAAAAATGATCAATAAGCAAATGAAAAGGTGCTCAGCATCATTTGTCACCAGGAGATGAAAAGTAAAAGAACAATTCAAAATCACCTCGTCCTATTACAAGTGCTAGTGTTAAACAAAGCAATAAACATCAAATAAAACAATACCAAATGTAAATAACCACATGAAACAGCCAAAATCCACATACAGAAGAATGTGAAATGGTAAAGTTTTCAATTTTGTGTAAACTTAGACTTACTCTGTGACTCAGAAATCCTACTAGGCATTTACCCAAAAGGTACAAAAACTTAGTATAAAAAGAAACTTGTGCAAAAATGTTTATAGCAGCTTTATACATCATAGACAAAATTCAAAATGATCTAAATGTTCAATACAAGAATTGATAAGCAAATGGTAATGTATTTATACAATGAAATAATAGCTGAAAACTAGAAGACTCTACTGATTTATGAACAACATAAATTAGAATAAAAAAACATAACATATAGGTAAAGAAGTCAGATAGAAAAGAGAACATACTGTGTGATTTCATTCATATAAATTTCAAGAACAGCACAGCTATTCTGTAATGTTAGAATTCAAAGTAGTGCTGCCTTCTGGGGGTAGGGATTGACTGGAAGGGGACATGAGAATTTTTCAAAGTAACATAATGGTTCTGTATCTTAGGATGGTAGTTACAGGGTATATTCATTTACCAGAAGTCATCAGATTATATACCTAAGACCTGTATATTTCACTTTCTTAAAAAATAAAGTTGGATGGTCATGGTTCCACAAAGAAATCTCAGCAAATTTTTTGAGACTTCAGTTTATTCTCATTTGCTCTCTACAAATTCCATTGTTTTGCATTCCTAGAAAGTAAATTTTATATTCCTACTTATGCTTTGATAAGCTTGGATCACTCACATACATTTTTGCATATGTTCTATATTGTAATGCTTATGAAAGCTAGAACCATTTCAAAAGATAATAAAGTAAAAGTGAAAAGGAAAGGTCTTTGGTTTGGAATGATTCCCTTCTTCTCTGACTCTTAAATATTCATAAATCAAACTGTCTTATAAATGGATGCATCATCTTCTGGGATGAAAAATAATAACTAATACTAATGTATGTCATATATTAGCACTGTTGTGTTCATTTATTCTTGGCAACACTCTACAAGCAGGCACGGCTGTTATCCTGTTTTAACAGATGAGGAAACCGAGGTGGAGCAACTTAGTGACCTTCACAGAGCCACGTGGAGACACAGCTGGGTTTGAACCTATCCATTCTGCTCAGGCTGCTCCTCCCACTACACATGTGGCCTCCTGGGACAGACAACTGGGAATAATAGATTCAAAGAACTATGGAAGGTTCTTTAGAGTTCAACTGGTCCAGTAGTTCCCACATGGGCCACTAGAGAATCAGTTGGGAGCTATTAACAACACAAATCCCAGGCCTTACCCCAGATGACTGTAAGTCAGAAAATCTAGAGTGAGACCTGGAAGTCTGCATTTTGTAGAGCTTCACAAGGTGCCAGTTTTAGAAAAACCATTGGTCTAGCCCCAAACCCCATAGATGTCACATAAGAGTTTTCCAAGCAGAATTCTTGGTGTCCACTTGCATTTAGAAGCTCTCCTTTTTCAAATAACCCACTTGTCCTAATTCTGCTTTGTGCACAAGTTTATTCTCATCTCCTGAGAACGATCACATCCACTAAGGTTCTGTTTACCAGGCTGAACGTCCACTGATACTTTGACCGTGTTCTTCATTAAAATATAATTTCAAGTTCCCCTTATCATCTCTATTACCTTATAAATGGAATTTCCTGTTTGTTGATAACATTTTTAAACCATGACCCTTAAACTCAAGTCCAAGACTCTCACGTGTCTGCTCCGTACAAATCAGAGCAGGGCTGGCACAGCTCTTGTGAACCATCAATTCTATCAATACCTTTAAAGCTTTAAGTATGTGTGTGTGTCTGGAAACCCTGACCCACTGTAATCTATACTCATACTGAACCTGCTAGCAATCAATTCTAAGTCTTTTCCACACGGATTTCTGCTAAGCCAAATCTTCATTTCCTCTACTGCTATACTTGATGACTTGGATGTTTCTGTTTATCCCCGTTAAGTTCGATCTCAGTGAACTCTGCTTATTCCTTTAGGGAATCCAGCAGCCAATGCAGCCTGGCTCATGTATCCATTCTGATTGGCAGCAGCAATGCTGTGAAGAGACTATGAGCTCTCACTCCAGATGGCCATCAAGGACGGCCACCATCTAGTAGCCAGTCTGTCACTGGCCCCTGGTGTGCTTGGCCTGTCGGTGAGATTCCAGCTCCAGCATGTCATCATATATAGAAAAGTCATGGCAAGGAACATTCTGGTAAACAAGGCTTCATCTACATCTAGGTGGTAGTTAAAGCTGTGAGTGAGCGAGTGAAGTCGCTCAGTCATTTCCGACTCTGTGTGACCCCATGGCCATAGCCGTCCGGGCTCCCCTGTGCATGGAATTTTCCAGGCAAGAGTGCTGGAGGGGTCGCCATTTCCTTCTCCAAGTTACAGCTGTAGGGCTGGTCAGATCATCCATGAAGACAATGTAGGCGAAGAGAGAGAGTGTTGGAGCAGTTAGTACCCCTTTATATTAGAGATACTCACCTTGACGCGCGGGGTGGAGCCAGGCTCACAAGCATCTCTGGCTCCGCCTTCCAGGTTACTGAACCCCAGGACAGGTGTGGATTTAGGGACCTGGTATAAAGCCCCAGCCTGTCTTGCGTGTCACCCACATCATTAAGGCTAGAGCCTACCTGACTTGGATGGGCCGAATGACCCCCAGTCGCCCTATGGGTTCCAGCTCTCCCTCACAAGTAGTTTGTCTTTGCTCTTCCTGGTGCTCATGGCCATCTTCCCTTTCTGATTGCCAGAGCTACAGACTTCGGGCCTGACACTAGACGTGGAAGAAAAAGCATTACCAACACTGCCTCACCAGCTGCCGTCTTTCTTAGAGTGCCTCCTTTTGTGTCCATCATGGTGGTTGTAACCCCTCCGATCAGACCCCAGCTGATAGAGGTGATATCGAGGAACTAGGGAGAAGAAAGCTTTGCTAAGAGGTCATTAGTCTCATGTTTAATCCTCAAAACCACTTTATGAACATTATTAGCCCGTTTTCCAGATGAGAAAACCCCACTTCAAAGACATAAAATCCATAGAACTAGCAAGTGGATAAGGAGACCTGAATCTACTTACTTCTGAATTCAAAGCTATTGACCTTAATGATGACACTAGGGCTTTTAAAAGAAATATAGGCATGAAAGAAGAAAAGCAGAGAACCCTGTTTTCAAAAATAAAAACTTTTAATGTGAAACATCTTAATATATAAGATTGACAAAGCACAGCTACTCGAGTTGAAATGGGGGTTAGAGGTTTCAAATACCAGTCAGACCATCAAACTCCAAGCGTAGCGCTTAGGGTACTCCAATAAGGTACCTTGAGCTTGGTGGAAAAGAGTGTGAAAATCACTGCATTGTATTATGCTACTCATCACAAGGATAACATGAGGACTGCTGCCGTATCCGAACTTAGACTTGCACTGTGGAATATCTCTTCCTTGTGAACATCAGTTAAGGAAACTTCCTAGGATCAGGGCTGGCTGCAGACCCAAATAAAGAAGATTCTTATTACTCCATGCTAGAATCATTATGATGTACAGAATGCTTAAACACTTAACCTTCTGAATTCAGCCCACTGCTTGCAGGCGCAGACTGCAGGATATCTAACAGTCAATTAAACAAAGAACACACATTTTCTAAAACAATTCTTTATTTAAATAGTATAAATGTGAAGCCTTGAAAATGGAATCAAGAAGCAAAAAGCTTTAACATCTTCAAAAGCTCTTGGCAAACAAACAAAATCTAAAGCTATGGACTAAATGTATTCCCCATAATTAAAAGACAATTTTTAGCCATGTTGGATGCCTGACCCAAGAAAGGACTGGAAAATTGTCACCCAACTGTGATGATTCAGAAGTAACAGAGCGGTTCATTCTAAGCACTTAAAGAGCTACTTGATCAGAAGAAGGTTTAACTGTATTCTATCTGGTGGAGGACTGATGATACTTTTCTTTTCCTGAGGCCATGTGGCATGTGGGACCTTAGTTCCCCAACCAGGGATCGAGCCATGCTCCCTGCACTGGGGGTGCAGAGTCTTAACCACTGGACTGCTGGGAAAGACCCATCACATTTTCATACTTTGAGCAAATCAGCACCAGACAGCCTTGATTTTTGCCTTGGAGGGGATCACTATTATGACTGCTGATTGAAAATGGGCTTCCCCAGTGGCTCAGTGGTAAAGAATCCACCTGCAATGCAGGAGCCTCAGGAGACATGGCTTCAATCCCTGGGTCAGGAAGATCCCCTGGAGAAGGGAGCGGCAACCCATTCCAGTATTCTTGCCTGGAGAATCCCATGGACAGAGGAGCCTGGTGGGCTACAGTCCATCGAGTTGCAAGAAGTCGGACATGACTGAAGCAACTTAGCATACACACACTCACTAGAAAATGAGAAGCAACCCAAAGAAGTGAACTGATGTTTGATTTTGTGATTTGAACTAGATGTTAAGAAAAGAGAAATAAGTAAACCTACTCTGAAGTCATCTACTATTTGAACGATACTCAAGATATCTATTATCATACGTTATAAACCAACATATGGGTGAAATACCCTCTTCCTGGCTTGGATGTTGATGTGATGCAAATGGAAATGTATAGAAGATGAAATGTGCTTTTTCCTTTGGGTCCCATGGCTATGCCATAGATCTTACCTTATACAGGCAACTAATAACAGCAGGGCTTTAGGTTTTTCATGTAAAATGTTCTCATCAAATGTGTTTTCTTTTTTCCTACAATACAATTTTTGATTACAGATTGCTTCATCCATAAAATAAACTGTACCCCTAAGGTGAAGTTGTGGATTAATGTCATCAAGGTTACCAAGGGGTTACATTAAACTCAAATGGGTTAAATTAAACTCATGAGGGCTGTTAGAAAGCGTGTAAAGGAAAGATGAGTGCCTCTTCCTTTCTCTCTCTGCCCTGTGTCTTCCAGGCCATCTCTCATTTGTCCCCGAGAACTAGGGAATCGCAGGTCATGTGATCTCCCTGAAGAATTGTCCTGACAGAGCCATAGCTATCACAGAATTGTGTCCCTAGCTCATCAGCTGCATCCGCTGAGGACACAGTGACTGTCAACCCTTTTGTCATGGGCTAGAGGTCCGAATGCAGCCCTGGTGACCCTGGCTTTAGAGCTGTCCTGGCTAACTGGTCAACCAAAAAGCCCCAGGAAGCAGGAGGAAAACTGGTGGTCATTTTCAAGAGACTTCATCCAAGAAGGATTCAAAGGGGAAATATGAATAAAGAAAAAGTCCTAATCGTCAGTGTCTTCCTTGAATCACGTTATAAATGAGATCGTTCTCTCTCCCTGTTTCTCTCTCACTATCGTTCACACACAAGTCGGCTGTCGGGTGCTTGAATGTTATCTTTGGTGTCCTTCTGGTTCTTGTTAATCCCTCTTGCCTGCCTGTAGACATCTATCTCAGATGACTGGGTCTTTATCTTGCCTTCAGCAGACAGCCTGCCAAACCCCTTGTTAAGTCACGGCTGTCTGATGCTTCCTGCAGTATTGGCTCTTTAATAGGGATGTTTGACATTAAAAAGCTTTCAACATTTGAAGAAAAACAATGTGAAAGGTGAAATTTCAGGCCTGACCAGACAGGTAAGAGACCTTATGAAGACAGCGGCCTTCCAATCTCGGAAGCCCCCTGAATGTGCGCCCTGCCTTCCTCTGGACCAGCCTGACACAGACACCCTGACACACATGGCCCCACTGTGCCTTGAATAAGTGACTTTTCTCTGCAACATGTTGCAAGAGATCTCCCACCATCACAGGAGCCTCACCCACTTACAGAAGCACATCGATCTTATTCAATTCACAAGGTAATAGAGAATAGCAAAACGCAAAATTTACTGATAAAGGTTGATTTTAACATTGCAAAAAAAAGTCTAGAAAATGACTGAGGCTTCATAATTCTCAAATATAACTGGACCTGTGAATACGGGAAACAGAGAACATGAGAATGAAATACAGATCATTTTCAAGAGGAGGAATTATTGGGTTGGCAAAAAGTTCATTCAGGTTTTTCTGTAAGATGGTATAGAAAGACCCAATGAACTTTTTGGCCAACCCAATATATATTTTTCCCTCTTTCAATTTAAGCTTGTTATTTAATGTTTAGGTGTCTCTATTTCCTGATCTACAAAAGGAAGATAATAATTTTACCTACTCAGAAAGTTTCTATGAAAATTAAAAACGTTAGTGTAGGTGAACAACTTAGAAAAGAATCAAACAGCTCAATAAATGTAAACTATCATTGCTATTTTTAACCACAATGATTCTTTTCTTTGAACAAGAATAAAGGCCTAAATCATAAGTGAGACTTCATAGTAATTTAATATTCTAGAAAGAGTTTTCTTTCATATAGCATCCTGAGGCATATTTAAATTATTCTGGCAAGCTGCCTTCTCTACAGATGCTATTTATACACATCTTTTTTTTTTGACAGATCAAATGCTTCTTTATATACTAATCATCCTATATAGTTGCTTGGCATAAAGTTGAATGGAAAATTATCTCTACTCTTCATTTTTAAAAAAATTTTTGAAAATATGGAAGACATGACATTACATGAATTGTTTCCTAGGAAGCTATTGACAGTGGATCTCAATATATTTTGCCTGGCTTTGTTCTTAAATTGAGTGATTGAGGCTATTGAATAGGTAATTAATCAAGTTCATAAATTAGAATAAAAGGAAAATGCAGAAGAGTATACTGGAAGTCATGTAATTGCATCTTTTCTTTCTGAAGGCATGCACTCAAGGAGCCATCTGAAGACCTGTTTTTATTCTTCCATTAATAGCCTTTGTTAACAATATTCTTTGTTCTCTTGGGCCCTGATAAACACTGAGCAGGCAACAGCTCTGGTGAGAGCAGCAATTCCATTACAAATGCTCAAACTGACTTCCCAGGAGACTTTGATGTACCTGAATAGAATAGATAAACAAATAAATAAGTATATAGATGTATCTTATTATTATTATATTATATATATTATTTGGTTGGCCAAAAAGTCCATTCAAGTTTTTCATATTACAGAAAAACCCAAATGAACTTCTTGATCAACCCAATATATTATATTATATTATACTATCCATCTAGTCAAGGCTATGGTTTTTCCTGTGGTCATGTATGGATGTGAGAGTTGGACTGTGAAGAAGGCTGAGCGCTGAAGAATTAATGCATTTGAACTATGGTGTTGGAGAACACTCTTGAGGGTCCCTTGGACTGCAAGGAGATCCAACCAGTCCATTCTGAAGGAGATCAGCCCTGGGATTTCTTTGGGAGGAATGATGCTAAAGCTGAAGCTCCAGTACTTTGGCCACCTCATGAGAAGAGTTGACTCATTGGAAAAGACTCTGATGCTGGGAGGGATTGGGGGCAGGAGGAGAAGGGGACAACCCAGGATGAGATGGCTGGATGGCATCACCAACTCGATGGACGTGAGTCTGAGTGAACTCTGGGATATGGTGATGGACAGGGAGGCCTGGCGTGCTGCGATTCATGAGGTCGCAATGAGTCGGACATGACTGAGCGACTGAACTGAACTGAACTGAATACTATATTGTATCATACATTATAAATCTGCATTTGTGAATTCACCTACCACTAAAGTTTATTTAATGATGATTGTGGTCATTCTTGGGACAGCCCACATGCACATTCTGTGATGAGGTTGAACATGCTGTCAACCTGTCTCCTAGCTTCAGCTCTCACTGAGATGACCAGAGGGTGGAGATGGTGGGAGCCACCAGTGTAGGGCAAGGAGTCCTAGCTTTGGAACCTGTTGATGGGATTCGAATTTCAACTCTAGTCCCTTTTGCTGGGCAGCCTCAGGCATGCGGCTTATCACTTCTAAACTTCATTTTCCCTTTGTTAATAAAAGGAAAATAGGCTTTCCTGATTTAAGTTGTTTATTAAGATTATAATCTACTTGAGATGAACCATAGTCAGCTCTCAGTCTTATTTTTGCTGACTGTATAGAGCTTCTCCATCTTTGGCTGCAAAGGATATAATCAATCTGATTTCAGTATTGACCATCTGGTGATGTCCATGTGTAGAGTCTTCTCTTGTGTTGTTGGAAGAGGGTGTTTGCTGTGACCAGTGCGTTCTCTTGGCAAAACTCTCTTAGCCTTTGCCCTGCTTCATTCAGTACTCCAAGGCCAAATTTGCCTGTTACTCCAGGTGTTTCTTGACTTCCTACTTTTGCATTCCAGTCCCCTACAATGAAGAGGATATCTTTTGTGGGTGTTAGTTCCAGAAGGTCTTGTAGGTCTTCATAGAACCACTCAACTTCAGCTTCTTCACCATTACTGGTCGGGGCATAGACTTGGATACCGTGATATTGAATGGTGTGCCTTGGAAATGAACAGAGATCATTCTGTCGTTTTTGAGACTACATCAAGTACTGCATTTCGGACTCTTGAATATGATGGGCTTGATGGCTACTCCATTTCTTCTAAGGGATTCTTGCCCACAGTAGTAGATACAATGGTCATCTGAGTTACATTTGCCCGTTCCTGTCCGTTTTAGTTCTCTGATTCTTAACGTTGGTTTTCACTCTTGCCATCTCCTGTTGGACCACTTCCAACTTGCCTTGATTCATGCACCTAACATTCCAGGTTCCCAGGGCAAGAATACACAGAAGAACTGTACAAAAAGTATCTTCACGACCCGGATAATCACAATGGTGTGATCACTCATCTAGAACCAGACATCTTGGAATGTGAAGTCAAGTGGGCCTTAGAAAGCATCACCATGAACAAAGCTAGTGGAGGTGATGAAATTCCAGTTGAGCTGTTTCAAATCTTGAATGATGCTGTGAAAGTGCTGCACTCAGTCTGCCAGCAAATTTGGAAAACTAAGCAGTGGCCACAGGACTGGAAAAGGTCAGTTTTCATTCCAATCCCAAAGAAAGGCAATGCCAAAGAATGCTCAAACTACAACACAATTGCACTCATCTCACACACTAGTAAAGTAATGCTCAAATTTCTCCAAGCTAGGCTTTAGCAATATGTGAACCATGAACTTCCTGATGTTCAAGCTGGTTTTTGAAAAGGCAAAGGAACCAGAGATCAAATTGCCAACATCCGCTGGATCATGGAAAAAGAAAGAGAGTTCCAGAAAAACATCTCTTGCTGCTTTATTGACTATGCCAAAGCCTTTGACTGTGTGGATCACAATAAACTGTGGAAAATTCTGAAAGAGATGGGAAT
>SJYQ01002953.1:320164-396557 GCA_006410935.1 Redunca redunca
AAAAGCCTCTTGATGAAACTGAAAGAGGAGAGTGAAAAAGTTGGCTTAAAGCTCAACATTCAGGAAACTAAGATCATGGCATCCAGTCCCATCACTCCATGGGAAATAGATGGAGAAACAGTGGAAACACTGTCAGACTTTCTTTTTTTGAGCTCCAAAATCACTGCAGATGGTGATTGCAGCCATGAAATTAAAAGACGCTTACTCCTTGGAAGAAAAGTTATGACCAACCTAGACAGCATATTCAAAAGCAGAGACATTTCTTTGCCGACTAAGGTCAAGGCTATGGTTTTTCCAGTAGTCATGTATGGATGTGAGAGTTGGACTGTGAAGAAGGCTGAGCGCCAAAGAATTGATGCTTTTGAACTGTGGTGTTGGAGAAGACTCTTGAGAGTCCCTTGGACTGCAAGGAGATCCAGCCAGTCCATTCTGAAGGAGATCAGCCATGGGATTTCTTTGGAAGGAATGATGCTGAAGCTGAAACTCCAGTACTTTGGCCACCTCATGCGAAGAGTTGACTCATTGGAAAAGACTTTGATGCTAGGAGGGATTGGGGGCAGGAGAAGAAGGGGATGACCAAGGATAAGATGGCTGGATGGCTTCACGGACTCGATGGACGTGAGTCTGAGTGAACTCCGGGAGTTGGTGATGGACAGGGAGGTCTGGCATGCTGTGATTCATGGGGTTGCAAGGAGTCAGACACGACTGAGCGACTGAACTGAACTGAATGCAATATTGGTCTTTACAGCATTGGACTTTACTTCCATCACCTGTCACATCACAACTGGGTGATGCTTTTGCTTTGGCTCCATCTCTTCATCCTTTCTGGTGTTATTTCTCCACTCCTCTCCAGTAGCATATTGGGCACCTACCAACTTGGGGAGTTCATCTTTCAATATCATACCTTTTTGCCTTTCCATACTGTTGATGGGGTTCTGACGGCGGAGCCTGGTGGACTGCCATCTATGAGGTTGCACAGAGTCGGACACGACTGAAGCGACTGAGCAGCAGCAGCAGCAGCAAGTCAAGAGTACTGAAGTGTTTTGCCATTCGCTTCTCCAGTGGACCACATTCTGTCAGACCTCTCCACCATGACCCGTCCGTCTTGGGTGGCCCTACCTATCCTGGCTCATATTTTCACTGAGCTAGACAAGGCTGTGGTCCATGTGGTCAGATTGGTTAGTTTTCTGTGATTGTGGTTTTCATTCTGTCTGCCCTCTGATGGATAAGGATAAGAAGCTTATGGAAGCTTCCTGATGGGAGAGACTGACTGAGGGGGAAACTGGGTCTTGTTCTGATGCGCAAGGTGATGTTCAGTAAATCTTTAATCCAATTTTCTGTTGATGGATAGGGCTGTGTTCCCTCCCTGTTGCTTGCTGCTGCCACTGCTAAGTCACTTCAGTCCTGACTCTTAGCTGCCCCATGGACTGAAGCCCACCAGGCTCCTCCATCCATGGGATTTTCTAGGCAAGAGTACTGGAGTGGGGTGCCATTGCCTTCTCCCCCCTGTTGCTTGACCTGAGGCCAAACTGTGGTGGAGGTAGTGAAGATAATGGTGACCTCCTTCAGAAGGTCCTGTGCAAGCCCTGGAACAGTCAGTGCCCCCGACCCTGCAGCAGGCCACCTCCGACCCACGCCTCCGCCAGAGACTCCTGGACACTCACGGGCGTGTCTGGGTCAGTTTCTTGTGGGTTCACTGCTCCTTTCTCCTGGGTCCTGGTGTGCATAAGGTTCTGTTTGTGCCCTCCAAGAGTCTGTTTCCCTAGTCCCGTGTAAGTTCTGGTGGTTCTTTGGTGGGGTTAATGGAGACCTCCTCCAAGAGGGCTTATGCCATACCCAGGTCTGCTGCACCCAGAGGCCCTGCAGCAGGCCCCTGCTGACCTGTACCTCCACAGGGGACACTCAGATACAGTTCTGGCTCAGTCTCTGTGGGTTGGGCGTGTGTTTCATGCCCTTCCCAGGGATGAGCAGCTCAGGAGACCAGGTGCTTTTGGCGAGTGCACTGTCCCAGCAGGGTCATGCATCTTAATCACCTCCCTGGTCCCAGCCGCTCGGTTTCCTGGTTGCACAGCAAGAGCACTGTCTCAGGTGTGCCGTGTGTCTCTTCTGGAGAGCTGATCTCAGGCTGCGACCCTCCTGGAGGATGGCAACCATCCAGAATCTTAGGAAGACTTGGTTAGCAGCTGGAAGCCTACTCACAGTTTGGTGGAAGATCCATCTCTTGGACTGAGACTGCAGCAGCCTCTTGCGTTCCAGCTCTGGCTGTCGCAAGCCTGCCTCTCTGCCTCTGGGCGGAGAGGGGCTGGTCTGCAGCCTGCCAGCTCTCCTTTGGTGTTCGCTCAATCCTTTGTTCTGTGAGCAGGCCAGGCTGTGCGTTAAATAGTTACATTAGAGCCTTTCACGGCAAAGTTCTCTTTTCCACAGTTGCAGCTAGGCGTGTATTCTGTTTTGTTGTTTTTTTTTTTTAATCCCGATTATGCTGCCTTCTGAGATTCCAAACACCCCACAGACCCGCCTGTGAGAGAGTTGCCTACTGTGTGGAAACTTCTCCTTCATGACCGCCTCCCCAGGGCGGGTCTCCATCCCTAACTCTTTTGTCTCTCTCTTTTTGTCTTTTATATTTTGTCTTACCTCCTTTTGAAAAGAATGGGCTGCCTTTCTGGGTGCCTGGTGTCCTCCGCCAGTGTCCAGAAGTTGTTTGGTGGAAGTAGCTCAGCATTCAAATGGTCTTTTGATGAATTTATGGAGGAGAAAGTGGTCTCCCCTTCCTGTTCCTCCACTATCTTGGCATCTAATTGGACTGCAAGGAGAGCCAACCAGTCCATTCCACAGGAAATCAGTCCTGAATATTCATTGGAAGGACTGATGTTGAAGCTGAAACTCCAATACTTTGGCCAGCTAATGTGAAGAACTTACTCACTGGAAAAGACCCTGATGCTGGGAAAGATTGAACGCAGGAGGAGAAGGGGACGACAGAGGATAAGATGGTTGGATGGCATCACCTACTCAATGGACATGAGCTTGAGCAAGCTCCGGGAGTTGGTGATGGACAGGGAAGTATGGTGTGCTGCAGTCTATGAGGCCACCAAGAGTCGGACACGACCGAGCGACTGAACTGAAATACTTGACATACACACACACACATGCATATATACAGATAAAATGATAGGTGTTGTGATACTGTGATTTATAAGAAATACATATTTTATCTTCACCCCTGTTTCTGGCACAGAGCTTCTAAAACACAGGGAATTCCCAAAGTGAGGTCAAAGAGGTGTCTTGTTATGTTAATGAGGGGAGTGGCTGCCAGGAGAACTAACCATGTGATTAAAGGGTTAAAACTTTCAAGCCCACCCTTCCTTCTGATATCTGGCTGGAGGTTGAATCTATCACCCACAGCCGATGGTGTAATGGATCATGCTGATGTATGACAAAACCTCCATAGATACCCAAAGGACTGGGTTTGGAGAGCTTCTAGGTCGGTGTCCAGGTGATGCCCTGTGGGACCCTCTGGGGTTCCTGCACATGAGAGCCTTTCTGTGCACCCCATTCCTTGATTACAGGAAACAGGCTTCACTCAGCCTTCATGATCTTCCCTAAGTTCCAAAGGGCAAGTTCAAATAGTTGCTAATTAGGAAAGCAAAGGGGTGTTGAGACAAGGAAGAAACAGTCAAAATAAAGAGCAGTAGCCAGGCTTAGGGCAGGGTCCTGAGTCCCCCTTAAGGGATATACAGAACAATATCTTTGAGCTGTTTTGCAGATACTCCCACCCTCAAATCAAGTGGGAGAAATCAATGGTTTGCTACAAACAATCACAGAACCCGTCAGGCTGGAACCAGCAGGTTGATGATGCTGACTCCCACTTACTCTACCAACCGGTCAGAAGAATGTCCATGAGCTGGCCATGCTGTCTTTGAACCATCACCATAAAACTCCTCACTAATTTCTCCAAGTGAGGACACTCAGTTCCGAGGACATTAGCCCACTGTGGCCCTCTTTGCCTGGCAAAGCAACAAAGTTATTCTTTTCTCCTTCACCTAAAACTCTGCCTCTTTTTAAATATAGCAGTGTGTACATGACCTTCCCACACTGCTATATTTAAAATGGATAAGCAACAAAACATCTTGTATCCCACATGGAACTCTGCTCAATGTTATGTGGCAGCCTGGGTGGGAGGAGGGGTTGGGGGGGAGAATGGATACATGGATATGTATGGCTGAGTCCCTTCACTGTTCACCTGAAGCTATCACAGCATTGGTAATTAGATCAAGGAACGAGATCCCACATGCCACAACTGACACTTTGTGCAGCCAAATAAATAAAACCTGAAAAAAAAAAACCAAAAAACCAAAAACAAACCTCTGCCTCTGAGTTTTAATTTGGTTTTGGGGTACAGAAGCCAGATTTGACTTCAAGAGTGCCTGGAGATGGCATGAAAGACTGTATCCCCTTCCGGCATTCATCTCTTCCATCTGGCTATTCCTGAGTTATATCTGTTTAAAATAGCCTGGTAATCTAGTGAGCAAAATGTTTCTCTGAGTTGTGTGAGCTGCTCTAGTGAATTAATCAAACCCAAGAAGGGGGTCATTGGAACCTCCAATCAATAGCCAGTTGGTCAGGAGCACAGGAATAGATGACAACCTGACCTTGTGGCTGGCATCTGAATTGGGGGGTTGGGGAGGGCAGTAAGGATGGACTGGACCCATGGGATCTGATGCTTTCTCTGGGTGGATGGTGTCAGAATCTAGTTGAATTTAAGGACACCCATCTGGCATCCCAAGGACTGCTTGGTGATATGGGAAACACCCTACCAGTGTTGGCATAGGTACCAGAACCTATTTAAACATCCATATTTTCCCTAGGAGCAATGGTTCAGTGCTGGCTAATTCAGTTTTGGGGTGGGGGGTTTATAGCATAACTACCTTGAATAAAGGTTAACTGCATATACACACAAGGGGAGCGATCGAGACAATGTGAGGACCTGGGGGCCACTGGGGTGACTTTGGCTCTTGATTGCATGATGGGAGCCACTGGAGTGAAGGCCAGCAGGATCTGACTGCTATTTTGAGAGTTGTCTACAGGCAACACAAGAACAGAAGCAGGGAGATGATGGAGAGATCAATTACAATCATTCCAATAAGAAAATGTAGAGACCTGGAGGAGGATAGTGGCCCAGATTTCATAAAATGCCAATAATAAGTTTAAAACATGCCGTTCTCCTCCTAAAAGATGAAAAGCAAGAGAGCTTTAACCATGCGATGTCTCCATCTGACTGCTCCTCCACAGCGCTTTGCGTCATCTCCCGGGAGCACAGGCTAAGCCTTCAGAGTCATCCTCCGAGTCCCTTCCAGCCCCATCCAGCCCCCTGGCACAGTGGGTTGGCTCTGTCTCCAAAACAGATCCAGAACGTAATCTGACATTTTAAAAATTCTTTTGATTGTAGTAAAATACACATAACATAAACTTTGCCATCGTAACCACTTTTAAGTGGACAGTCCAGCGGCATTAGGTAGAGTCAGTCCCCTACATGTGAACGAGGTCCATTCTGAGAGTGCATTTGTAAGTACGAGTTGTTCCTGAGTTCCACATAGTTAGCCTAGATACCCAACCAACAATCTGCTATATACCCTGTACTGTAATAGATTTTTGAATACTTTTCACTCAAATAATACATAAAAGACAAAGAACAAAGAAAACAAACTTCTAATCTTACAGTAAGTACCTTGAAAAGTACCATAGTACAGTACAATAGCTGGCACACAGGGCAGCCACTCTTCATAGAGTGAAGAGGCAAGAAGAGTTAAGCTACTGACCGGAGGAGGGAGAGGAAGTGAGAGATTGTTGAGCTGAAGGATCATCAGCAAGAGGAGAGGGAGGGCACGCTGGAATTTCACTCATGCCTGACGCTGATGGAACACACGTTCCCACCTTTAAACGTTCAAAACGCGAAGGTTCGTATGTAGGATGCTTACTGTTCATTCATACCGTTCTGCCGCCATCACAGCGAGCCATCCTTAGAGCACTTCCCACCTCCCAAAACTGAAACTCTGTCCCCATGAGACAACATTTCTCTCCTCTCTCCCCGCCGACAGCCACCATCTACTTTGTGTCTATAAACGTGACTATTCTAGGTACCTCGTATGTGTGGAATCATCCAGGATTTTGTCCCTTTGTGTCCAGTTTATGCCTTCAAGATTCACCCAAGTGGTAGCATTTGTCTGAACATCCTGTGTTTTTAAGGATGCACAATATTCCATTTGTACGGATATACTACATTTTCTTTGTCTGTTCATGCATGGACATGTTGATTTCACCTTTTGCCTATTGGAAATATTGTTGCTATGAGCCTGGTATACACATACAGGTCTGTCTGAGTCTTTGCTTTGAATTACTTTGTGTACATACCTTAAAGTGGACTTTCTGGATAAAACAGACCCTGAAACCTCAGCTGCTACCACCCTAGTCTAAGCCCCCATAACGTTCTTATTTGGATGATACCAGTTGCTACCCTCACGCTTCTGTTCCCCTTTCCTCTGTTTAGACCGTTCTCCATGCAGCAGTCAGAAGGATGCTGTTCACATGTCAGTCGAATGGCCCCCTTCGCACTCTGATGGAAAGCCATCACGGCGGCATCACACTGTCACCTTGGCTGGACCTCCCCCATTGGCTCTGCCTCACCCCCCAACCCTCCCCCAAACTCCCACTGCTCCCTGTCTTGCACACCCCTGCCTCAGGGACCCTCCCTGGTCACTCTCTCTGTGTGCTCATCCCCAGGGCTGGGCGTGGCTTGCGCTCAACTCCCTCAGAGCTTCTTTCAAAGGTCTCCTCCTCCATGAGGTCCTCTCTGACTGCCCTGATGAGACTGCCACCTCCTGCTGCACTCTGTCTGTTTTCTTCTCATCTTTCTCCATAGTACTTAGCACCATCCATCATATTATCGATTTTACTCTTTAAAACAATTTTCTGAAATGCTGCATTAAAATCTAACATTCAAAAAGGCAGACAGCTTTGCCTTTCTGTTCCAAGCACAGAGAAGTGCCTGGCATAGAAGCACTCAGTAAATATTTGAATAGATAAATGAATGAACAAATGAAATGGACAATCATTCATAGGTAATTCAGACAAGCTGAACATGAAAAGATGTTTAATCTTTAGAGAAATATCTAGTGGTTCTTTCTTTTGGTTTACCTAGATGGAAAAATTCATTGGCCTATTATTTGAATTTCATGGCTATTGAAAACCAAGGTTTCCGGATGAGAGCGGGTTTCAGCAGTAACTATTCTGTCTCTCTGCCTCTCATCAAGATTCTAATGTGCCTCTCCAAAAGGAAGCATTTGAAGATGCAGAGAGGATATTTTTTAAAACTCCTTGAGTTTTATAACTTTATACCACAGATTGAAAAAATAAGAATACATACAATTCCTTTTTATATATGAGTATTATATACATATTTTAAAAATGAAAGTAAGGTGCCAAGTATATTATTAAAGGGTACGGTGAACTGATTTTGGAATTCTTTGTGCATATGTATTGTTGTCGCTGTTCAGTTGCTTGGTCGTGTCTGACTCTTTGCGACTCCACGGACTGCACCATGACAGGCTTCCCTATCCATCACCAACTCCTGCAGCTTACTCAAACTCATGTCCATAGCATCGGTGATGCCATCCAACCATCCCATCCTCTGTCGTCCCCTTCTCCTTCTGCCTTCAATCTTTCCTAGCATCAGGGTCTTTTCCATTGAGTCAGTTCTTCGCATCAGATGGACAAAGTACTGGAGTTTCAGCTTCAGCATTAGCCCTTTCAATGAATATTCAGGACTGATTTCCTTTAGGATGGACTGGTTGGATCTCCTTGCAGTCCAAGGAACTCTCAAGAGTCTTCTCCAACACAGTTCAAAAGCATCAGTTCTTCAGTGCTCAGCCATCTTTATGGTCCAACTCTCACATTCATACATGACTATTGGAAAAATCATAGCTTTGTCTATATGGAACTTTGTTGGCAAAATAATGTCTGTTTTTAATATGCTGTCTAGGCGATTATGTATAGGAAAATAAATGGAATATTAGGCCTATAATACACTGAGATGAAATCCCATCAGCTATAAAAATTGCTTTGATAGTTCAGTCAAAAGTTTCTGCGATTAACCATCCCCAGGCTTATGAATTGTTACAGGCTTTTTTTCTGGTCAACCAATACAAATGACTACTCTGTAGTTAACAGTCACAATCTGGTGGGAAAATTTGACCAAACAATTGTTAATTCAATAAGGAAAGTAGACATAGGCAAGTCAATCAAAAGGTTTAAATTTAAGATTTTCTGAAATCTTCCAAATATCTGACATTGATCTTGACTCCAAAACAAACTGCAGATTCACTTACTGCAATTTATTTCATCCTTTTTCCTCTTCTTTTTCCCCCATTGCACTTTAATTTTCTAACACTCTGGCCTCTTCTATTACTTAGTTATAGCCCCAGAGAACAGGAAATATCTGATTCATTTATGAATCTATTCCAGCCTAGGGCTTGGCAAATAGTAGGTATTTAGTTGAAGTCTATTAATTACAGTTAATCATTGGACTCTGTCAAATAGACACATACATAAACATACATACGAAATACAGACACATAAATGCATACACATAAACATGTATAAAAACACATGCTTACACATATGCAGGCTTTCCTGCTGGCTCAGTGGTAAAGAATCTGCCTGCCAAGCAGGAGACACAGGTTTGATTCCTGGGTCAGGAAGATACCTGGAGAAGGAAATAGCAACCCACTCCAGTATTCTTTCCTGGGAAATCCCATGGACAGAGGAGCCTGGCGGCCACAGTCTATGGGGTCACAAAAAGAGTCAGACACGACCAAGCGACTAAACAACAACAAATATACATGTACACATAATAGAGTCCAGTGTTTCTACACTGATTTTGAGGAAGTTGAAAGAGTTCAATTTCCGAGGTAAATTTCACCAAAGAAGGGATTCCCTAACATAGCAGATCTTCTCCAATAAAAGAGCTAAGCTGCTCTTCCCTTTGGTGAAACAGGGGCACACCTCATCTGACAACGTTTCCTCTTAGGGAACCATCAGCTTGCTTTGAACCCAAGAGTTGGCATCTGCAAAGCCCCATGTTAGTGCGCAGCTGTGCAGTTCCTGGCCATGGTTTCCTCTCCCAGGATTGTGCACCAGGCAGGGGGGACGGTGGGGTGAAGACTGCTGAAAGGAGGCTGGCTGAGGCCGGTGCTGGCTTGAGCATGCTCTGTATGAGGAGGAGCGAAGGGAGGCTGGTGGAGTTCCCATCACTGAGCCCAACTGAGCCCTCTGTTCCCGGCAATAATCTCTTTTTCTGCCTGGTCTCCCTCCCCTTTCACAGTGCCCAAGTTACCGTTAAGATTCCTTGGACAGAGATGGCCTCCCCTGTTCATGCAGAGCTTGCTAATGTTCTTGGTCTATTCAAACGAGCGTCATCTTTTTGGGTGTTTTCATCTTCCTGTTTAAACTAAAAGCTGCTTTGAAGCTACAGTGACATCTCAAGATAGTCATACTTTCACCTTCCACAAGACCTGCAGAGAGCTCTGCTCACAAGGCTGCTTACAGAGTAGGTATGTAATCAAACAGGTGGTTTATGCAGGAGGGGCAGGGGTGTTGGAAGGGAGGAGTCAGGTGATGGATAAAGCTCTTTTTTTGCTTTCTTTCCATACTTCGGACATCTGTCATTCCTCCTAGTATGTAAGTCAACAGATAATAATAGTACAGTCTCCCCCACATTCAGATATGTTATTTTTCTGACCTCCTTTCTGGCCTGAGCCACTTGAACTCCTATCTCTAAGTTCTTCCAAGATAAAAATGGACCAATGGAAGCATTTCTATACCTTTCAGTATAGGATGCTGGAGGGTGCTGCCTGAATCCCAGCCCACAGACACTGCCTCCTCCATCAGAGTGGACCCAGCTGCCCTTAAAAACAGAAAAATACACACACACACACACACAGGTCCCAACTTCCCCTGGGCATTCCCTAATGCCCCTGCCACCCTCAAGCAAGAGGCTATTCTAATCCTGGGGATTGGGCGTCTGAAGGGCCCCCAACATCTAGGCTGTGTAACTCCATCTTGCCCCATGTCTGGAGCCTGGATTCTCAACTCGGTCATGATGCCCGAGTCCTTGTCCTGGAGAAACCCTATTTCCTCAGTCAGTCCCCCTGCCCTGAAGCCCATTCCCCTTCCAGCTATCCACAGAAAAGCCATTCGATCCTTCCCATCAGTTCCAGAATTCCAACGGGGTGGAAGTACCTTTTGTCCCTCTAGCCAGGCAGGTTTGGAAAAAAGTAGTTTTAATCTATAGCTGGGCCTGCAAATGTCAAGTACATAGCACAGACAGGCAAGGAGAGGACCTCCAGCCCTCAGCTTGAAAAAACGGCTCTCACTAACAACAACCCTGATTGCTTGAACATTTGCAGTTGTTGAAGGAAATAATTAAAGGATTCAAAAGTAGGGGGGTATGAGAGGGAGGCTCAAGAGGAAGGGGATATATATATACACACAACTGATTCACGTGTTTGTACAGCAGAAACCAATACAACACTGCAAAGCGGTTAGCCTCCAATTAAAAATAAAAAAATTATTTAAAGGATTCAAACAAAACTGGAAAGCTTTATTTATCTGATGTGCCATTAGGGAGCCCCCAAAACCAGGCGACCCAGGGTTGAAATAGAGTCAGTGTCACAGGGCACGGCAAAACTGAGTTTGGGTCCCTGTGGTTTAGACAGAGGGAACCTTTTTCCACTTGAACCAAAACTTGTAGCCCTGATACTAACAACCATTAGCATAGGATTTTCCTAGAAGGGTTTTCACAAGCCTTGTGGTTGATCAGGCCTTCAAAGTGCCTGGGATGGGGAGATAAAGAGCAGAAAAGTAAGGAATCGGGCAAAAGTGAGGACTGGGGTCTCTGAGGTCTGTTTTATTCCACTTATGTGGTCAGTCCTTCTCAAAATATCTGTGATGAAGAACCAAAATTTTTTGTTTTTATTGACTTTGAATTTTCACTATGTTGCAGAACCACACTTCTGTGAAATCCAATAAAAATTAAATTAGTAGGAAAATAAAATGAAAACAAAGGCACGTAAAACACCAGCCCAGAGTTATATTATCAGATTCAGCACACTTAAAATGACTCTAAAAAGTTCGAGGGGGAAGTTGCTAACTCTCAATTTCTATGCTTATCTCATTGCAGACCGGTAAAACCCAGTTTTCAGGCCAGCATGGGTACATGAACTAATTTTTGAGCAGGACTGCTTTGATTAAGTGGAGTTTCTTCATTGCCCATCAATCACAAAGCCCCATCTGCTCATGGGAACACCCCCCGACTTGACGGCAGGCACCCCTGTGACTGCCTGGCTCTTTCCTGCAGACCACTGCCCAAACGTGATCCCCATGTTGCTGTCTTCAGCAAGAATTTATTCCCCAAACCCACAGTCAGAGATGGGAATACCAGACCACCTGACCTGCCTCTTGAGAAATCTGTATGCAGGCCAGGAAGCAAGAGTTAGAACTAGACATGGAACAACAGACTGCTTCCAAATAGGAAAAGGAGTACGTCAAGGCTGTATATTGTCACCCTGCTTATTTAACTTCTATGCAGAGTACATCATGAGAAACGCTGGACTGGAAGAAACACAAGCTGGAATCAAGATTGCCAGGAGAAATATCAATAACCTCAGATATGCAGATGACACCACCCTTATTTTTTAGGGCTCCAAAATCACTGCAGATGGTGACTGCAGCCATGAAATTAAAAGATGCTTACTCCTTCGAAGAAAAGTTATGACCAACCTAGATAGCATATTCAAAAGCAGAGACATTACTTTGGCGACTAAGGTCCGTCTAGTCAAGGCTATGGTTTTTCCTGTGGTCATGTATGGATGTGAGAGTTGTGAAGAAAGCTGAGCACCAAAGAATTGATGCTTTTGAACTGTGTTGTTGGAGAAGACTCTTGAGAGTCCCTTGGACTGCAAGGAGATCCAACCAGTCCATTCTGAAGGAGATCAGCCCTGGGATTTCTTTGGAAGGAATGATGCTAAAGCTGAAACTCCAGTCCTTTGGCCACCTCATGCGAAGAGTTGACTCACTGGAAAAGACTCTGATGCTGGGAGGGATTGGGGGCAGGAGGAGAAGGGGACGACTGAGGATGAGATGGCTGGATGGCATCACCAACTCGATGCACATGAGTTGGGGTGAACTCCAGGAGTTGGTGATGGACAGGGAGGCCTGGCGTGCTGCAATTCATGGGGTTGCAAAGAGTCAGACACGACTGAGCAACTGAACTGAACTGAACCAGCCCCTGGAATGTGACCAAACCACAGGGACACCTCCCTGGGACAAGGCTGCACGTTTAATCCTGGATACGTCTCAGTTTTCTTCTCATCTTCTCTCATTTTCTCAATTCCTTGATGGATAATTGATTCAACATCTTTTGTTCTGTAATCCCTTCAAACTTTTTTGCTTTTGACAGCTTTGGACCATGGTTTTGCCCAAGTTTCATGTCCTTTCTGTCCCCCAAGTCCCTTTGAGAAGACATCGTAGGTTGCAGGTGAACCCACAGAGTTCCAGTTCAGGGGATTCAGGTCGCAGGATCTGCAGTGTCGATGACCAAATCCAAGTCCTAGTCCCTGTCCTCTGTCCCGTCTTCATCAGCCGAGGTACGGCAGCATCTCCAGCTTTACAGTTATTAGATTTATTAATTAGACGAATTAACACATTGCAATTTGAACAGATTCCAACTGGTGAATTCTATGCAGTATTTTTTAAGGAAGTTTTTATAAAGTATCTTCTAATAACGTGAAGCCTTGAAAACAAACAAAACTACAAAGAGTCCAAAAATAAATCCCCACTCATTATTGAATCCAGAGCCTGGATATCTTCTGTTGTATACAATAAATCCAGAGAATTGACAGCTTATTTACAGAAGCACACACACAACCGAATGTAAAGAGTACCCAAAATACTGTTCACCTGTACAAAGACCACCTGGGTGTCTACTTATCTTTTATCTTGGATCAAACAGGCAAACCTCTGTGAGCGCATCACGCCTTAGGTAGACATAATACTACAAAGCAAAAATGGTTTGTGTGAGGCAGCCATGCAGGGTTGGAATTCATCTCATGAGGAGATACCCAAAGAAAATCACACACAAAAGTAGCCTAATCAAGTGGATGATCCACCAAATCATACGCATTTTTTTTCAATGCATCTGTCTGGAAAGCTTGATTGCCAGTTGAACCACTTAAGGGAAAATGACTCGTCTGCTTCATGTGGATAAAAGCAGGAACCATTGCTTTCATAAATGACATGAATACAATTTAATTCTGTTATCTTTTCTGCTTGGGAAAAGTGACTGGATTTCATACAGAAATAAAAATTTGATGTTTGTATATTTGCCATGTTTTCCTGAGAGTGTAATAAGAGTGAGATGGTGCCTCATGCATTTCGAATCTTCGGATGTGCCTTAGTTTCAATTGTGCACACTGTATAAACAGCAGAAGGGAGACAGAAGATGGGACAATAACAAAAGGAGGTTTTATGTGAAACCCAAGCTGGTTCTAGACTAGATTTTCTTCTATTTTCAAATTAAGTAATCAGATTTCCTTGGCGGCCAGTCTCAGCTTATGTGTATGACAGCTGTTATGGAAATTCCTCTTCACCACCATATAAATATACAATTATCATTTTCAAAAAGATCCAAGGTGGCATCTGCCCTTTCTTTTGAGTTCTAAGAACAAGTAGCCTGTACTTAATTGAGAAGTTCCTTTGGCAAATGCAAAAGTTGTGAAATTTTTTGCTATAGAGAGTCACTTAAAAGTAGTTTTAATGGAGCATGTAATAGCTTATTCCACTTCCCCCTTTTATTTTAGCATAAAAGCATAAATATTCCACTCGAATGCAGAAAATCTATTCAAAGCAAAAATACTGGCCCAGCATGTCAGCTACAGCACTTTTTGGGTTGTGGTCCATTTAAAGGACGACGGGTCATCATTCATCCCTTCTGCCTAGAACTTGTATGTATCATCTGTGGGACATATCACTGAAATTTACACTTCAACTTAATGTCTGCTGCATGTAATCACATCGAGAAAACCATTATTCTGTCCTACAGCAAATCAATGTAGGATTTCCTTCTGGAAGAAAATGTAGGCTGTTCATATTCTGAGCATTAGTAAGGGAGACCAGTAAAGATGAAAAGTTAAAGTCTCCAATGTTCAAACAGTTTCTCAAGAGAGGTTAAAAATAAAATTTTACTATCATCTATTTTAGTTTTACAGACAAGTAGCTTAAGTGCCGCAGTAAACTGGGGAAGTAGGATCTGGAACTCTCCTGTAATCTAGAGAGCTGATTTTCAGCAAGCATTTTTACTGTCAGACCTGCACTGTCATGGTTGAAAGGCAGAGAGAGTCCAGCGGAGGGCAAACCCTGGGGGCTTCCGGCTTCACTCTCAGCCCCAGGCCTTACTGTCGTGAGACACTGAGGCTCAGTCTTCAGCTTTGCAAGAATTAAGATCATTTCATACAGTCTAGAGGTGGGGGCTTATTGTGAAGGAATGAAGGAGGAGACACATGGAAAATACCCAGCACAGTTCATGGTATTCAATAGAGAGTCTGTCACTGCTCATTCCCAGTCTTTCTTCTCTCTCATGAATCTGTTGTGATAAATAATGACCACAAGTGCTCTGGGGCAAGACTGCACACCCAAATACAGAAGATGTGATTTGTTACTGCTTTTGTTTAGTTGGTAAGTCATGTCCAACCCCTTAGCAATCCCATCGACTTTAGCCCGCCAGGCTCCTCTGTCCCTGGGATTTCCCAGGCAAGAATACTGGAGTAGGTTGCCATTTCCTTCTCCAGGGGATCTTCTGGACCCAGGGATCAAACCCATGTCTCCTGCTTGGAGCTCTGTTTCCTAGGGAATCTAGGACTAAGCAAATTTCTGAAAAAGTTTTTGCACAACTTTAAATAAAAGATTTTCTTCAGTAAGATAAGAAGTCTTAGCTTATTTTCCTTTTTTGGCATCAGGTATTAAAGGAAAAGAAAAATTAATATTTATAGTTTAAGCATCTGTTGGGGGAAAGCTACATTCATTTTACAAAATTTGACTTTAGGTTTTCTAGCAGCTGGAATGGAGAAGGAAGCAGAATAGGTTTCATAAGTCAATAACAATTGGAAGTAAATTCATCAAGAAAAAAATATCTCAACTCTTACTAGACCCTCCACTTTGGGAGGAATTTGTCATGATGTCATGATGCTCCTTATGTAAGACTCATAAGGTAATGTCATGAATCATAGCCTTTATATTTTTACACTGAAAAAAATATACAGAATACTCCCAATGTGGAATTTTCTTATACTAAAATTCAGGGGAAAGCAATAGCAAGATTTTAGGACAGTAGTTGTAAAATACTGATCTAAACAAGAAGTTTCTTTAAAATACATCAAGGCTTCTTTGATGACTCAGAATTCCTAGGACTAGAGTCATGCCCCAAATATGTTATTTTGCAAAGGATGCAGGTATTGCCCCCCAAAGGTTGAATACTGGCCCTTTCCAGTGGTTCAACCTAAATGTTGTCTAGAAAAACGGTCCAACTTTAGCATCTTCTAAGAATACATTCTAAATGTTATCCTAAATGAGATCACTACACAGAAAGACACCATCATTGAGATTTGAGGAATGACAAAATGAGCATAAAGCTAAAATAAGATGGCAAATTATGGGTCACGAAATATGATTAATATTCTTTGAGCAGGTATCTGTGTCACATCCTCGATGGTTACAATGCCTTATCTAAGTAAATAGCATGGGACAGGCAACATGGGATCCTGAAAAGCAGAGGTGGGGGCCCACCATCGATAAAGTTATAGCACAATTGAGAGGCAGGATCACTCAGCGAAAGGTTATGTCAATCAGGGTGAGTCACTGTACCATGAATTATGTCCACAGATGCAAACTGTCTACCGCATATGCCAGCCACTGAGGACCTCCCAACACCAGCCTAATGTTTTGTCTTTTCTAAAAGAAAGCCTTTGCCAGATAGCTCTGCTGCAGACAAATTGATTGAAATTAAAAATAAAACTAATAAGGAACTTCCTTCGTGATCCTGTGGTTAAGATTTCGCCTTGCAGTGCAGGGGATGTGGGCTTGATCCCTGGTCGGGGAACAAAGATCCCATATTCTGAGGCGGGACAACTAAGTCCCTGGCACAGTACTGAACCAGTGCGCCGCAGAGCAACTGCGCCTGCGCACCGCAGCTAGCGCGTCTGTGCACCACGTCGAAAGCTCCTACATGATGACATGATGAAACAAAGATCCTACAAGCCGAAACTAAGACCCAGCATAGCCAAATAAACATAAATAATTTTTTTAATTCCAAATAAAAAATAAGGCACGTGGCACACATCAGACCACTAGAACTTTCTCTGAAATTCCACCCCACTCCCTACCTTTATAAAGCATGACTTAAACAGCCTGACTAGTCAGAGTTGAATTACCATGCTGCTGCTGCTGCTACGTCACTTCAGTCGTGTCCGACTCTGTGCGACCCCATAGCCAGCAGCCCACCAGGCTCCCCCGTCCCTGGGATTCTCCAGGCAAGAGCACTGGAGTGGGTTGCCATTGCCTTCTCCAATGCATGAAAGTGAAAAGTGAAAGTGAAGTCGCTGAGTCATGCCCGACTCTAGCGACCCATAGACTGCAGCCCACCAGGCTCCTCCATCCATGGGATTTTCCAGGCAAATAGTTTTCTATATATTTAACCTCCAAGCCCTAGGTTTCTACTGTCTGGGTGTGTGGCAACAAGCTGACCCAACGCTGGGAACAGTACCATTTTAATATGATTTTTCAAATTCAATATTTAGAGGTAGTTTTAATCAGTCCACATATAACAAAGAGAAAACATCCTTCATCCTGGGGTATCCAGAACAAAGGCAACGTGAGGCAGTGTGCTCATTTGTAACAGAGTCCCTCTGGACTCACTGGTATTTATCTTCTACATCATTGCTCTAAGAGGCTGAACACTCACAAACAATTCTGTCAGAGGGTCTGGGGAAAGACACACACACACATAAATAATACTTCCTGACACCAAGTATATTTCATAGTGTCTAACAGATGCTCCAGATTTTAAAAACAGAACCATGTTTAAATATCTTTCGAGGTGGATGCAGTCTGTGTGGACAAAAGAACGGATACTGCTGAGTGCAAGGATTTCAACTGTCTTTTGAGACTTGTGAGTAAGCTTTCTCTAGCTGTAGCACGAAGGGGCCACTCTCTAGGTGTGCTCTACGGGCTTCTCATTGTGGTGGCTTCTCTTGCTGTGGAACACAGACCCTAGAGCACACGGGCTTCAGCAGTTGTGACACATGAGTTCAGTTGCCCCCGGCGTGTGGAATTTTCCCGGGCCAGGGATGGCACACCATACGTCCCCTGCACTGGCAGCTGGATTCTTAACCACTGAACCACCAGGGCAGTCTGTCTTTCGAGACTTTTAAATTCAAGCTACGAATTCATTTAATGTAAAAACTGAAATTGCTAGATCCTTTTGATTGAGCGCATTCCATTCTTCCTGTGACTAGAAAAATCATATGGCTTTTAGCAGTCAGAGCCACACTAAAGGTGGAAGGGGAAGAGAAGTGAAGTTCTGGCTCTCTCAGGCCAACTGTGTACTAGCCTGAAAATCACTGCTTCCGGCCGTGTGCCCTGACTTGGTATTCAGTGGCAACTTAGCTTGGGTTTCTGCAGAAGTGACTTGATTCAGGGAATCGAGTACAAGAATTTTCTTCTGAAGACAATTCCAGGAAGCACTAATGAGGAAGAGAAAAAGAGGTAAGGAAGATGATTCATGAAGGATTTGCCTTCCAGTAAGTGGGCTCTTAGAAGAAGGCTGAACCCCACCGCGTTACGTGTCTGTCACAGATTAAGGCATGGACCCCACTGTCAATGAGCTCGCAGCATCATTCAGAAGAGGGACACCAGCGCCTGGTCCATCACTGAGGACAGGCTGCGGGGGAAGGGGAGCGCTCTTCACTCTCTGATGCCTGGAGCCTGCCATAGAGACAAGAACGTGGACTCTGGTGAGCAGACAAAGCCCTCAGACAAAGAGATGCTGGTGGCAACAGCCTTAGCTCAAGGTGGCATGCCCTTAGTGATATGGGCACAGCGCCATCAGAGTCAAAGAGGACTTGATCTCAAGTGCCCATTCAAATTCTCTGTAGTCAAGAAGATGGCAGAGTGGGGGTAAGAGAGAAAAGCTTTAAAAATAATTTTTGAAAAGCCTAAAAAATAATAAAAGCACAATCAGTTTGGTCTTCTCCACGTGGGTGGACCACACTTGGCACCCTCAGGGTTTATTCTTTACTGGGTGGGATGCAGGCTGGGGACAGGAAGAGATGCTCATAGGGCAGACACTGATGAGCAAGCCATGAGTCCAGGTGGGGAGCACAGGAGAGGCAGTGGGGAAGGGAGGCAGACATAGAACATTCTGCTCAGTCCCTGGGGCAACCGAGGGGAAGACAGTACAGTCAGCAAGGTGAGGTCCAAGGAGGTGGGCACCAGAAAGACGCAGGGCCAGGGAGCAGAACATCTCGTGCAAAGTCCTGGCCGGACAAGAGTTCTATCTGGCTCACCTCTGAACATCAGCTCTGCACTGCTGACGGGTCAAGCAGAGCATGGAAGGTGAATTGGGAAGCTCTCCACTGCACAAGTGAAGAAACATGCCCTGGGCAGAGGACAGAGGGGTCACGGTAGACCATGCCCACCACAGACAGACAGAGTGCCTGCTTTTCATTATGGATCCGTGATGTCCTTCTCATACTTGCAGCCCAGCCCATTACCCACGGCCCAAGATACTGCAGTCTAGCTTCTCACCCAGGGAAATCACTTACTCACATGGAAAACCCACAGTGGAAACACAGCAAGCCATCCGCCAAACATAATCCCAGCATTTGAAAGCTCTTCGTCACAAAACAGGAATCTAGTCTGTTCCACTAGCCCTAGAGAGTTCTGAGAGATCCCAAGACAAGGAAGTGTCTGGGCTGGTGGGTTGTTTAGGAAGGCAAGAGGCTAGAAACTGCTATAGGGTGCAAGCCCTGATCTGCCCTGTGATCATGTTATCCTCGCCACTCTTGGTCCCAAAGGGTCACTGCAGAGACACACTCTAAGTGACAACCAAAATCTGGGTGTCTAGAGCAACAGGAGAGTGGAAGCAGGAGCAAAGGTTGATGTGGGAACAGTCAGAGGCCCCCTTCCTCCCTGTCCTTCCGCAGAGCATGGCAGGACTGGTGCCCTCAGGGCACAAAACCAGGACAAAGCAAAGCAAAGCCCCGGGGCTGGGGAATCTGCTCTCTGACCAACATCATTTTTATTCCTCTTGTTAAAGACCGTTTCTGTAGCTTAGGATCCTTCCTACAAGATCTGGGAATCTCGGGTACTAGCAAAGCAAGGACCCCAGTCAAAGGAAGATAACAGATTTGCTTCAGATTTTGAGAGGCTCGCAATGTAAAATTGTACGTTACCGTAACACAAATTATCCAGGCAATGATTTCTCACTCCCATAGCATGTTTACAGATTTTTATTATCAGGCTCTTGATCCAGCCACTGGGGCTTGCCACGGCTTCTGTTTGAGTCAGCCTGTAACAAACAGCCCTGATAGGTTATAATTCGGCATTTACAGTGCCTAATACAATCTGGATGTGAACATGCACAAAAATGTAGCAGAAGATCTGTTTCTCTTTCTGGTTTTCTCAGACAAGCTTTTTTGCTGCCCAAGCTCCTTTTAAGCTGTGCTGTACATTTGTTTTTCAGCGAAAACATTTGATTATATATCCCCTGCTGCTTGTTCATTTCCAATGCATTCTAGACCATTCGGAATACTAGTAAATTCTTGACAGAATGATTTATATTCTAATCTTAGCAATGGTGTACTCCACAAAATTGAGGCCTGAGTAGTTTTATTAGAGAAATGACATTCCACACTATTGGTCTCCATCTTTTTAACCTAATAAGAGCGGGTGATGCCCTGCAAAGGAGAGACACTGTGATTCTAGTCTCATCTCTACCACGGAGGGGTGATGGATCTTAGGAAAGTGACTCAGGGCTTGTGCCCATGAGACAGGCCTGCACACACCAGAACCACTGTGGAAAGCCAGAAGGCGGAAAGATGGAAAGATACCAGAAGGCTTAGAGAAGGCCATAACTCGCTTCATGAAAGGAGCCTGGAGACAGCCCTGAATCCATGTTCCAGTCGAGAGGAAAATGGGAAAAGGGCTGGAAGGGGATGTGATTCCAGTAGCTGAGGCTTTGAAGTGGGTTCAGGTCTGGGTAGCTGGTGATCTGCAAAAACTCAGGGATTCAGAAGTTGGAGCAGAAAATAAGGGTGGGGGAAAGAAGAGAGACTCACTCCAGTGGTGTCAGGCAGGGCTGGGAATTAAAGGTCCAAGGTGAACCATCTAGGAACTGCTCAAAACAGATCAAATCATATTTGGCAAAAGCTTACCCACCGCTCTCAGATTTCAACTGTGTCACAGCCAATACACTACTAACAAAGTCATGGGCTTTAAAGGGCGCTATAAATATTGAAGATTTCATTGAGTTTTAGTAAAATTAGAAACTCTACTTTCATTTACCAAAATAGCAGCTTTCAGAAGTTTAGTATAGGAGTCAGTTCAAAGTATTTAACATGTTTAAACTGCCCATCGGTGATACATGAAAACATAAAAGAAAGTTCAATTGATAAATGAGCTGCCAATTCTTTAAAAAAAAAAAAAAAGAACACAATCACTGTGGCTTCTAACTTAAACATACAAAACCTAGAAGAAAGAAAAGAGTTTATTTTAGAAATCCAGAGTTTACACTTGTATCTGCCCGGAAGAAACAGTGAAGAGGATGAATACGTGTGTAAGGTTCACAACCGAAGGATACTGGGAAGGACCATCGACCCAAAGATGTGTTTTCTCAAAGACTCATGAGGAGGTCCCTCTGAGGCAGAGAATGTGACTTCCAAGAAGCTGGCACAGCCGGCACAGGTTTATGGAGAAGAAAACCCATCAGCCAAGAATCCGTTCTATTTCCATCAGTGGCACTAAGTGGGCAACTTTGCACAAATCCTTCATTTCTCCTGGTTTTCTGCCTCATTTGCAAAAGAGGGTATTTAAGGCCAGCTTAAATGTTATAATTCTAAGAGGTTACTAAGTGTTAACACTTCCTTTGACAAACATTTACAGCTTCCCTCTGATGTGTCCACCTCTGTGTTTAGGGCTGGGCAGCAAGACAAATGAAACAGCACATGTGGCTCCAGGGAGCCCTCCGTCTGGCTGGGGGACTAAGGAGGACACTCTAGTAGTGAAGTCCAGTCTGGAGGATGGAAAGCTAATACTTGAGAGGCAAGGTTGGTAGAAAGGAAATCTTGCTTTTTTTTTCCTTTCTGGAGGCTGGCAACCAGGGAGAGGGCATACTTGTGCCCAAAGGCCAACACTCCATAGCTGGTCAGTGGGTGAGAGCTTTTAAAGGGGAGTTTCAGGGGTGTGGGGGGGGGAGGGGCTACATGCAGAACATCACCATCAGCTTTGATGGCCATCTCGAAATCGGTCATCAGTGGTCTGACCAGCATCACCTTGATTGTTTTAAGTCCAGTTATTTTTCAGTTCCAGGGTCAGTTCACTCCCGTTTCTTTGAGGCCGGTTCTTGGAACTGTGGCAGCTGATGGCATGGCCATAGCCTGGTCATCGTGCAGTTAACTTCTTCCACCCGGTGGGGGTTTCAGGATCTACAAGACAGCTCTCAGGATATGGCTCAGAAGATTATCTGTAGTCCTTGAAGAGGAACTAAACATCCTTGACTTTAGTCTAAATTATTATTTGGTCTTATCTGAGTGCTTTTCCTTTGCTTCCGTATTTTTCTCATTTCTCTGATTAAATTTATTCTTTGACCAAAGTCTTTCTACAGACAAAAGGCAAGCTGAGGACTTGGGGGTAGGGAGGGATCAGTCAAAAGGCTCCCATAGGGTCCTGCTCAGTTTCATAACCACGGGACGCTACACAGACAGAGGGAGGTCCCCTGATATAACAGAAGGAGCTAGCTGGAGATTAACAGCTGTTATCTGAGTAGCTGGCCCCATGGCAGCACAGCAGGGCAGCGTGCAACCCTAGGACAGTGTGACATGGAGACAAGACGGTGGGCTTGGAGGCTGCTCTAGGCAAATACTGTAAGTACTCTGAGTGCTCCTCTGTGAATCTGAAAAACAAGACTAGTATCATTTTCCTTAACGCATAAGAAAATACTAACAAATGCCTAGCAGAATTTTAATATGGAAGGACAAACCTGAGTGCATTTTAGATCTCTTTCTTTTACTTTAACCTTTGTGCCCTGTGGCCTGTGCTGACTCATGCTGGCTCTGTGCTTTTAGTAAAAGAAGGTGGCCTGTAGCCTGATATATTCAGGACAGTCCATTCTCAAGGCTCCAACCTTTCAAAACCTAACAGTCTTCCATTGAAACAGAGATAACAGCATTGCACAATAGAGAATAACTTTTGTCTTGTTGGGGATTTACAGGAACATCATGATCTGACCTATGGGGAGAGCTGCAAGAACAAAGTATTCTGACACCAAGAAGTCTGCAACAAGCAACCACATACCCTCCCCTTTTAGGGGATTCTAACTCAAGCAAGATGGTTCTTTGGGACATTAGTCTGCTATCTTCTGGGTTCAATGGCTTTCCAAATAAAGTCATTACTCCTTTTCCCAACAGCTCCTGGTTTATTGGCCTTTTGTGGTGAGTAGAATAAGTTTGGACTTAGTAACACTATTTTGGTGATTTTCATTTTTACTAATATGCAAATTACTCAGAAGGGGAGCCAAGAGGACAAAGAGACAGACAAGGCAGTTTTGCCTCAGCTTGGCTGGAGGAAGTGATCATCACTAACTTGTAGACCCCAGATCCATCTTTTCCACAATGATCAGTGTATATCATGGTACAAGGGGACCAGGGACTGCATCTAACATTCCAGCAGCAACCAGAAAACAACTGTGCCCTTGGCTATGGGAGGTCCACCTCATAGGCACATGAGATATGTTGAGTTCTAGAACCACAGGGAGCCTGGACAGACCGCATCAATCCTAAGATGAAACAAAGGAGCTTTCTTTCTCCAAGTTTCAGCCCTGCTGTAATAAACCACAGAAATAACAAAGCCTCTGCCTGTCCCATCCAAGTCAGTACTGAATCAGGTGGGAGAGACTTCTGTGATTGGAGGTCCTTTGTCCCCCTCCATCCTGTAAACACTCAAGGTTTGAAAAACACGAGTTTGCCAGGCTCTCGTCATTGGCCCAATATCAATACTTGGGGAAGTTTCTGGGATGCTCACCCCACTCACGCTCTCTCTGCTTGTCTGTGCCCCCAGGACCCTGTGTTTTCTCTGTGGGTTCATCTGAGGATGGAGCTGCTACAGATTGAGTCATGCCCCTCACCCCGACCACCCTAACTCTACCTGGTGTGACTATATCTGGAGTTGGGCTTTTTAGGAGGTAATTAGGATTAAATGAGTTCATAAAAGTTGGGTCCTAATCTGGTAGAACTAGTGGTCTAATAAGAGGAAGAAAGAGAAATCTCCTTCTTTCCAAATGTATGTACAGAGGAAAGGATTGCCAACTGAAATTTAGGGCATGACTAAAAGGTGAGAATTATATTCTATCCAACAAGCTTTCTGAGAACTTAAACACAGGAGGCAACCTCTCAGCTTGCTCTGAGGGCTGCTCCAAGAGGTAAAGGAAGAGTCAGGATATGTATGGTGTTTTGCAAAAAAAATTCAGGTACTCAGAATATCAAAAATTACTGTTAATGAAAGAAAACCAAACATCTAAAGTTAATGATTTTAGCACTTTTCTCTGTATAAGAAAATGTGAATACTTGCTCAAGTATCCTATTTCTCTCTATCCTGAATCCCCTCAGCGTGCAGAGTCAGGGTGTGGAGGAGGAGGAGGTTCAGGGTTTCAATGGCTGATTACTTGAGGGCAGCAGCATCCTTTGATATGGCAAGGGGCACTTTTTGTCCACAAACAGGTGAGGTGGCAGCAAGAAGATGATCATCCACAGACCAGCAAAAGAGCCCCCACCACAAGGCGACAATGCTGGCACCCTATCCTGGGCTTCCAGCTTCCAGGACTATGAGAAGATGAATGTCTGCTATTTAAGTCTCCCAAACTGTGGCGTTTTGTGATGGCAGCCCAAGCTCACTGACATGGTGTCCACCTTCATTACCAAGATATGAGCTCCTTGAAGGTAGAGACCGTGACTTGCTCGCCTTTGTTGCCATAGCCTCGAGTGCCCAGCACATCTTTAATTCCTAAGACATGTTTGTCGTAAAGAATCCGCCCATCAGAGCAGGAGATGTAAGAGATGCGGGTTGGGAAGATTGCCCTGGAGAAGGGAATGGCAACCCACTCCAGTATTCTCGCCTGGAGAATTCCATGGACAGAGGAATCTGGAGGGCTACATACCATTGGGTTGCTAAGAGTCAGACATGACTGAAGCAACTTAGCACATGCACCCGCATAAGGCTGGAATACTTATCAGACGTCGAGTGCAGATGTGGAACAGGCAGCCGGACACATAAGTCTAGAATTCAAAGAAGAGGTCAGAACTAGATCAGTACATCTGTTGGTCATCAGCATACACACAGTACTTGATGCCAGGAAATTAGATGAATGCATTGGGGGAAGTAAACAGAAGAAAGTAGGGGAGAAGAATAAAGTGCAGGACTTCCCAAGTGGGGCAGTGGATAAGAATCTGCCTGCCAATGCAGGGGCACAGGTTTGATCCCTAGTCTGGGAGGATTCCACCTGCTGCAGAGCAGCTAAGCTCGAGGGCCACTTCTGAGCCCACACACCCTAGAGCCTGAGCTCCGCAACAAGAGAAGCGCCACAGTGAGAAGCCCGCACACCGCAACAGAGTGACCCTGCTTGCCGCAGTTAGAGCAAGCCCGCAGAAAGCGATGAAGACCCAGTGCAGCCATAAATAAATAAACACTGTTAATTATATATAAAAAGAATAAGATGCAGACACATGCTGTTTGAGATACCTAGAATACTCACATTTATAGAGTCAGAAAGTGCACTGGTAGTTTGCAGGGACTAGGGGTTGGGGGTGTGGGGAGGCGGGATGGATAGGTAGTGTGTGATGGGAACCGTGTTTCAGTTTAGGAAGGTGAGGAGATGGGTGACGGTGAGAGAGTTGCTCAACAACGGGAATGTGCCTAATGCTGCTGAAATGTACAGTTAGATATGGTTAAAATGGTATGTTTAAAATTATGTGACTTTAACCACAATTTTAATATTAAAACTAAAATATTAAAATGATCAAAAAATTAGATACCATTTTACACACACACACACACAAAAGAAGAGGCCCCGGGACACTTCAGTTTCTAGAATCACATATGCAAGAAGCAGCCAGTTGAAAGCCTGAGAAGGCACAAGCAATGAGGAGGGAATCCAGGTAAGCTTGGTATTTCAGAAACCAAGAGGAAGTCAAAATGCTTCCTGTTGCATAAAATGAAGATTCTGACAATTCAGNTAGAATTAAAATATCTTACACTTTTGAGATTTCAATACCTTCTAGACTGATTTTCATATTTAAATTATTTCAACTTGCTTCTTCAACTTTAAATCTAATGAGAGCTGCATCTCTTTTCTTATACAGCAATAAGCATTCTCTGTGTTCAACAAATAGGCATGTTAATAAGGCTTTGTAACTGATTCAGCTCTACCTCTTAGGGAGTCCTTGGAGAGGAGATGGGAGGAGGTGAGGATTAGTCTACACACAGAGAGGCAAGAGGCCAAGGGATTGAAAACTGGAAGGTCTCACTCCCGTCTCTGAGGTGGAAGGGAAGCCACTGCTGAAAGTGAAGACGGTGGCGGCCAGGGAGAGCTTTGCAATCAGTCGTCAGCTTTGAACTGTTCACAGGGCAAAGGAAAGTTACAGAGATACACAGGAGGACTGATCTCCAAGTCAAGAGCTGAGGAAGGACTGCGTTAATTTATCACGGCCAAGGTTTTGGCGATTTTTCCCACTGGAATCTCAACATCCTGATCAGAGGAAAGGATGTGAAGATGTGCAGGTGACTCCAGGTTACAGCCTGTCTGGGGGGATGTAACACACGAGATGGGCAGCGACCTGAGGCTACTAATAAGAGAGGTACTGAAGACAGAGAAGCAGGTAGATGTCTAGGTGATAAAAGAAATGAAGACAGGAAAAAGTTGATAGGATGATAATACATGTATCAAAGGACTAAAGGTCGTAACACTGGACAGTAAGATTTTGGAAGACTTATTAGGAGCCAACTATTGTGTGAAGTGTTTCACATGCATTATTCCATTACGTAATAACTGTGAAGCCTGCACTATGGCTATCTCTGTTATGAGCTCAAAGAGGTTGGGTGAGTTGTCAAGGTCATGCTGCTAATAAATTACAGAACTAACAGGACTCAGCCCTCTTATCTATTATATTAGGAGACCACATGGCAAATAGTTACAGTGAGATTAAGAAATCGTTTTTTGAGTTCAGAAAGCTGTGACCTGGGCAAGAAAGTTTGGATGAAAAGGAGAAACTGCTGGAAGACTGAAGTTCTAGAAGGTGGTAGCTGGCTGGGGTAAGCATGGGAGGAACCTGATTACTAACTTGGAGCAGAGAGCTGGAAATTTGAAAACGTCTTTACTAAACTATAAGGATGTCAACAATGCTTCTGGGTTATTTGTAACTTAGAATGAAACTAAAGAGTAGCTAGAGGGGCTATGCCAACCCCAGTCTATGCAATTCACAATCATTACTGCTGTGAATCTGAATACATCGCAGTAAACATCCATCACACAGTGGAAATAAAGACCATATTTCTATGGAAGATCACAGACATATTATAATGTCTTCTTAAGAAAACCTTACTTTCCGTCTTTCCTTTCTATTTGAATTCTACTTCCTGGCCAGAAAAAAAGAAAAACAACTTATTTTCAATTCCTACTTAGTGATTCAATCCTCCGCGTGAAAAGTTTCACACAACTCATGCTGGTTCCTCCATCTGAAAGGTCCAGCCATCAGCGGCATTCATGCACACGCTCCCTTGTCTGGACCAAATTCCACACATTCTACGCAAAGTTTTTCTTTCTTTTCCAAACAGAAAAATAGCGTGTCCACCGAATCTGCAAGTGGTTGAATCTGAGAAACACAGAACCAGCAGATGCCAAGGGCTGAGTGTACGAGTGTACTATGCTATTTCATACAAGGAATTTGAGCAGCTGCAAATTTTGATGTGAGGAGAGACTCAATCTTCCCCAGAAACTGAGGGACAACAGTCTCCACTACCTGTGCTCCGAAATCCCCAGCTTGCTCATTTATACTTCAAATGGCTCTCCTGTTTTTCACGTGGAGTGTGAAAGTCGCTCAGTTGTGTCCAGTGCTTTGTGGCCCCGTGGACAATACAGTCCATGGAACTCTCCAGGCCAGGATACTGGAATGGACAGCCTTTCCCTTCTCCAGGGGATCTTCCCAACCCAGGGATCGAACCCAGGTTTCCAGCATTGCAGGTGGATTCTTTACCAGCTGAGCCACCAGGGAAGCCCTTGTCTTTCATAGTTACATCCGTAATTACAAAACAACAGCTCACAATCATTGAGAACATATTCCCTGTCAGGCTTAGCATGGGTCCTTTTAAATAGATTGTCTCTAACTGTCACACATCTCTTATGTAGAGCACAGTTGGTATCAGATCTGTTTTATACAGATGAAGAAACAGGTTCAGAGAGATTAAGTCACATGTTCAAGGTCACACAATCAAACAGGAGGAAACTCAGTACTGAGACACAGTGATACCTATTATTAATCTTGGACCCAACCCCAAGTTTTCCACACTTACATATTTATATTCTGTATATCTTGAGTGTTTCTTAACAAGTAAGGACGGGTTAAGATCTGAGTCTAAATCATCTTTGTGTTTCCCAGAGTGAGCATGACAGGGCTTTGCCCATAGGAGGCTGTGCAAAGATTCTGAATGAAGGGAAAAATGAATCAGCTTATAGTATTTAATAAAGAAAATTTTGTTCCTGGGCATACAAATAATTGTAGGAGAGGGTAAATTATCAGAAGAAAAATAATTTAAAAGTGAGGAAAAGTTGTTAACGTAGAAGAAAAATGGCTGCCTTGGAAATGAACCAAGATCATTCTGTCATTGCTGAGAGTGCACCCAAGTACTGTATTTCTTACTTTTGTTGACTCTGAGGGCTATTCCATTTCTTCTAAGGGATTCTTGCCCACAGTAGTGGATGTATTCGTCATCTGAATTAAATTCACCTATTCCTGTACATTTTAGTTCACTGATTTCTAAAATGTAATGTCCACTCTTGCCGTCTCCTGCTTGACCAGGTCCAGTATGCCTTGATTCATGGACTTAACATTCCAGGTTCCTATGCAATATTGCTCTTTACAGCATCAGACTTTTCCTTCACAGCCAGATACATCCACAAGTGAGCCTCATTTATACTTTGGCCCAACCTCTTCATTCTTTCTGAAGATATTTCTCCACTCTTCCCCAGTAGTATATTAGATACCTGAACAGTCATTGGAAGGACTGATGCTGAAGCTGAAGCTCCAATACTCTGGCCATCTGATATGAAGAGCCAACTCATTGGAAAAGACCCCGATGCTGGGAATGATTGAGGGCAGGAGAAGGGGATGACAGAGGATGAGATAGTTGGACGGTATCACTGACTCAGTGGACATGACTTTGAGCAAACTCCGGGAGATATTGAAGAAGAAGGACACCTGGCGTGCTGTAGTTCAAGAGGTCACAAAGAGCTGGACATGACTTAGCGACTGAACTACAACAGCAACAGAAGGAAAATGGAGCTACAGCATATCAGGAACACTAAAGCGACCTGAGCCACCCCAGCGCTGCCGAAGCCTCACTAACTCCACTCACTGTCAACATCCGCACACGTTGTGTCGGTGCATATGTGCATGTCTCGACAATGTTGTTTTTTGACCCTTAAGAGTTTGATTTTCATTTTAAAAATTTTATTTTATTTTTCTTCTTCACGCCTTAATACCTCAGCAATGCACAGCCCATAAATGACATATATATATATATTTTTTCCAAAGCTAAGTAATGTCACAAAGGTCATCTATTAATGAAGTGATACATAATTTAAATCAAAGCTTTTATTTTTCTAAATTAAACGTTATAACCTAGACCAGTGGTGGTACTACACTGCCTGATAGTTAAGGAAGGAGAGGAAATATGCCTTATGGTATATTGTTTTTTAAAAAGATCTTATGTATCTGTAGATGTGCAGGAGTTTATATGTCCACGCATGGAAATTAAAAGCACACATGAAGCATGATCACTACATGTAATGCTGAACATTTGGCCTTTAGTCTCAAAACTGTTTTGCATAGACATTACAGAACACCACTGGACAACACAGATACATTGTGAGCCACATGTGTAATGTAAATTTTCTAGAAGCCACAGTAAAAGAAAATAAAGCAAAACAGATGAAATTAATTCTAATAATGTTAGTGCATTTTACTTAATATATCTGAAATACTATCATTTCAACCTATAAGCAATAGAAAAATATTAATGATAAGTGCTTATTATTTTTAAGTGCCCAATAGCTGTCACATCAGACAGTACACATGGAATGTTCCAGTTGGAAAGATTCACAGGGATTACATACTTGAATGCCATTAATTTACTCATTAGACACCAAGGACCGGAAGGGCTGAGTGACTTGTTTAATTCTACACATTTCTAATATAAGATACTTCGTTCCTCTTTATGGCTTGTTCCCTTATTGTTTCTTGTTTGAATGTAGGCAGAGGAGGTAGGTTGGAATAAAGTAAAATCATAGTCATTTAAACTTCTGGAAAGAGAAATACTTTCATGGTACCAGGAAGTTCAAAACTCTCATTTCACAAATGAAGAAACTCAGAAAGAGGAATGGGGTCATATGTTAAGAGAATTTCATGCTTCAGGCTTTGAAGTAAGACAGCTGAGGCTGATTGGAAAGCTGCTTCTTAGAAGGTCCCACATGGGGTGGGTACCCCAACCCTGAGGCGATAGCCATTAATTCTTCAGTTCAAATTCAATCCTCCTTATTCAAATGTGCAGAGTGTCTCTTACAAAGACATTCGTCATTAGATTTAGGATCCACTCTAATTCAGATGGTATCACCTGGATATCTTATATTAACTACATCTGCAAGGAGCTTTCTTCCAAATAAAGTCACATCCTGAGGTTCTGGGTGGATGTATCTTTTGGGGGCAACTATTCAACCCACTATAGTAGATATTTCTCTTTCTTATTTCTGTGACAGGATTGTTTTTACATGATCAATTGGTAAAGAGCAGAAGAGAAAACAGCATGACTTGCCAAAAAATCTAAAAAACTTTGACTAAGATGATCTCCTGCTATGGACAGGGGAAAAGAAGAGGGATGAACAAACACCCCACAGAAGAACATTGTCTAAAAGTTTTGTTTAAGTGTCAGATAAGAAGACCAAGAGTTCAATGCCATTGGACTCAATGAAGTTCTTTTCTTTTCGGCCCAGTAGCTAGAGGTGTGGGAATTCCCAGGTGGCTCTAGAGGTAAAGAACCTACCTGCCAGTGCAGGAGATTTACGAGAAGAGAGTTTGATCCCTGGATGGGGAAGATCCCCTGTAGAAGAGCATGGCAACCCACTCCAGTATTCTTATCTGGAGAATCCCACGGTCAGAGGAGCATGGAGGGCTACAGTCCATAAGGTCGCAAAGAGTCAGACACGGCTGAAGAGACTCAGCACACGTGCACAGCTAAAGATGCATGATGAAGATTCTGTTTGTTCGCCTGTGTGCTAAGTCGTTTCACTTGTGTCCAACTCTTTGTGACCCAGTGGACCGTAGCCTGCCAGGCTCCTCTGTCCATGGAATTCTCCAGGCAAGAATACTGGAGTGGGTTGTTGTGTCCTTTTCCAGAGGATCTTGCTGACCCAGGAGTCGAATCCGCATCTCTTACTTCATTGACAGGCAGGTTCTTTATCACTAGCACTACTACAAGCAAAAAAAGCATCTAAAGACAATGCAAATTAATTAGTGTTTACCCTGGGTCTGTTCCCTTTAATAGCTGGGGGAAAATGTTTCCTGTTTGTTGTCGCCTCTAAGAAATGAGGGCTCCCCTGGTGGCTCAGTGGTAAAGAATCCAACTGCCAGCGCAGGAGATGCAGGTTGGCTCCCTGGGTGGGAAAGATCCCCTGGAGAAGGAAATGGCAGCCCACTCCAGCATATTTGCCTGGGAAACCCCATAGACAGTGGAGCCTGGTGGGCTACAGGCCATCGGGTCCAAAAGAGTCAGACACGACTTAGCGACTAAACAGTGATGGAGAACTTATCTTTCACAGTGCAGAAACACTCCTTATAGCACTAATCCTAGAGAAAGATGATTTCCACATCCTTAATTTCACCCAGAAATTCAAAAGTAAGCCAAGGCAGTAATGTTATGCATCAAGCTGCCACTCTACATGTAATGAAGAGGATCCAGAAGCCCTGATTCTGTGCACGGGGAGTTGGGCAGGAAATGTGCACTGCTTGCAGGTAAAGGTTTTCTCTCCTGGGGCATCATTCAGCATGGTGGTCTTAAGCTCAATTATTAACTACTTCTCTCCATTCATAATACATCTGATCACTTTTTTAAAAAAACTACTCAAGCATCAATAATCTCCCACAATTTACTTGTGTGTAAAAGCTGCTAAAGGAAGGAGTCATCGACACAAAGAAAAGATACAGATGCAGGATTCTATCACCGACATCCCTCATCACCTTGAAATCATTTGCTGCATTTTAATTTGTATAGATTTGTAGAGTTTCCTGGAGATAGATCTAGAGGACAGTCATATGGCTCTATTTCTTCTCCCCATTTTGATGGTGGATGATCTTTTCAAAGGGAAGGGCAGCAGTTTCCCTGGGGCTCATGAGTAAAGCGCTTGACTACTAATACAGCAAATGAGATTCTCCTCAATCTGATGAACAGATAGCGTGCCTGCTAGGTTTGCTCTCCCAAACCAGGACAAAGCATTTCCATTTGTATGATTTCTGAGAGGTCCACTTAGCCAAGGCACAAACACAAAGAAGGTGACTTAGGAAATGACTTGCAATAAATCTTGATCGTGACCTTTCTCCAAAGACCTGGACACAAGTGGTGAGAATGACTGGGGAAAATTTTCTCTCTGTAACTTCCTCTCTCAAAAGAACGCTCCCCACAACCACACACAGATACACTCACGCACATCAGTCAACACTCAGGCATACAGACGTTCTGAGACACCCCATCCCCTGGCCAAGCAATCAAAATCCCATTCTCTTGTAGTGAACGGACACTGAATATTCATGAAACATGATTCCTGGGAATTTCCTGGTGGTCCAGTGGTTAGGACTCTGCACTTCCACTGCAGGGGTCATGGGTTTGCTCCTTGGTGAAGGAACTAAGATCCCACATGACAAACAAAGCACAGGCAAAAGAATAAAAATAATACAAATTTTTCCAGGGGTCAAACCCACATCTCATGTCTCCTGCATTGGCAGGCGGGTTCTTTACCCCTGAGCCACCAGAGAAACCCTTTAGTATCATCAGATACAGACAAAAAAACCATGTCAAGGGTCACAAACCAGTCTAAAGTAAGATGCTGTCTCACTTGGTCTAATGCATTTGCTTCCCTATTCTTGCCTACATGGCCTCCTTCAATGTATTCTTCCTTGGCCAGATGAACAAATCTTTTAAAATGTGAATCAGAAATATAATTCCACTGCTTAAGAATGACTAGGGCATGCTCTGCTCTTTTACATGTGCTAAAGGAGAACAAAGTAATCTGGGGGTCTAAGGACATCATTTTCAAATTTTCAAGTAATATAATATCAATATTCATAACAGAATATATATGTATATTTAAATAAATTTCACACAGCTAGAGAAAGAGACAGAGTAACACTAAATGTCTGAAAAACTATTTAACCTTGTTAACAACTGCTATTTTTCCAGGAAAAATTGTGAGTATTTATCTTTCATCCTTAAATATTTTCTTCTTAAGTTCTCTAAAATTTATTATCTATAATTTAAATATAATTAATATATAATTATAAAATAATTCATAAGACAGAAAATATCTTAAATGTGTGGTGATGAATGAGATAAAACAAATGTAGATACCCAAAAGACTAAATGAAGTCAAAGGCATTTGTAAAAAAGCATTTGTACCTACTTTCATCAGTTATTCCCAATTAAAATGGATATAGTTATATATCAATAAATATGTATTAAAATTATAAAAAAATAAAATAAAAATAAAATAATAAATAAAAACTAAATGATTCCCACTGAAAGAGTGGCTACAATGTTCCAGAAAGAGCCCCTGAGTTTAATTTGAAAATTTTGTGTATTCCCCTTGTTTTATCACTTAACTGAAAGGACAATGCCAAAGAATGTTGAAACTGCCTTACAACTGTGCTCGTTTCATATGATAGCAAGGTTATGATCAAAATTCTTCAAGCCAGTCTTCAACAGTACACGAACTTTCAGAAGTACAAGTTGGGTTTCAAAGAAGTAGAGGAATCAGAGTTCAAATTGTCAATATTTGGTGGATCGTGGAGAAAGCAAAGGAGTACCGGAGAAACATCTGCTTCACTGACTATGCTAAATCCTTTGACTGTGTGGATCCCAACAAACTGTGGAAAATTCTTCAAGAGATGTAAATATCAGACCACCTTAACCTGTCTTCTGGGAAACCAGGTCAAGAGGCAACAGTTAGAACCAGACATGGGACGACAGATTGGTTCTAAATTGGGAGAAGTACAATAAGGCTGTATATAAGACTCAACGGGCATGAATTTGAGCAAACTCCAGGAGGTAGGGGAGGACAGAGAAGCCTGGTATGCTGTAGTCCGTGGGGTTACAAAATCAGACAAGGCTTAGTAAGTGAACAACAACAACAGATTCCGGGGCTTCTAAAAACCCCTCTGCATCTTCAGTGATCCCCTCGTCAACTCTGGTGTCATGGCCAGGAAAATATTTCATACTTTGGATGAGTAGTTAATAGACATCTCTTTTGTGCATGTGTTTGAAAAGCAATGTTTAAAAAGGGAAACTTAAAGAGTATGTGTATGTGTGTGTGTGCGCGTGTGCGTGCACTTGGTCACTTAGTCATGTCCAACTCTTTGCAACCCCGTGGACTATATAGCCTGCCAGATTCCTCTGACCATGGGATTCTCCAGGCAAGAAGACTGGAGTAGGTTGCCAATTCCTCCTCCAGGGGATCTTCCTGACTCAGGGATCAAACCTGTATCTCCTGCATTGCAGACAGATTCTTTACCGCTGAGCTGCTGGCGAGGCCTATGTATATATAAAACCAAATCACTTTGGTATACATCTGAAACTAAAACAATATTAAAAATCAACTATACTTCGAGTTTTAAAAAGTTAAGGTGTTAAAAATAAAAATTATAAAGGGACCTTAGGAAGTCAAAGAAACTATAATCAAGTCAAGTTTCAGAGTGGGAAAGGCTGAGTTCCGACATACCTTGTAGGGGTCCCCATCACCATCTGCCAAAAAGAGTGTCAGTGACCTGGGCCCTTTTCTAAAGGTTCCAGACTTCTGAGCAAGCTTCTTAGCCTCTGTCATAAGAGATGCCGTGCAGAACTGTGAGAAAGTCCAGCAATGAAAATTGAGGACATTTCCAAAAGGTCCTGTGACTATTCCATGGCACTTTCAATATGTCACTGCCTTTTCATTTAATGGACATGGGAACATTTCCTAGTAGACATTTGAGGGTTACACATTTTGTATTACTGTTTCTTCTTAAGAAACAGGCCTGCACTCACAGAACTGATTGCCATTGAAAAACAGACTCTGCCAAGCAGTGACGATTGACGTATGGTGCAGCAAAGCTTTCTCTCTGGGAAAAACCAGCTTCTCTGACATAAGTCAAAGAGTTGCTTCAAGTCCTGCCCATCTCCATTCTTATTTTTAAGCCAGTGCTCAATTTATTCTGACAAAGAATCAAAATGGCCTCACAGTGTTTTGGGGGTTGTTTTTTGTTTGTTTGTTTTTTGGTGTTTCGAAGGTCAGCTTTAAATGCCTTCACATTGCTTTGGCTGCCTTCTTTTAATCTTTCAGGAAAATAAACAACAACTTAGAAGAGATAATTTGCTATGCCTGCTAAAGCTTCTGGAGCTATAAGCTATAAACACGGGGTGATCACAAGTGACATAGCCTAGGGGAGCTTATAACTACACAGAGGCATTTTGAGTTCAACCAGAAACCACTGATGAAAGATCGATGGGTAGGGGAGAGTTTTTGTCTCAGACAATCAAGTCTCATTCTAACAGATATATCTGGGGCACTGAGGAACCTTATATGAGGAATTAGGGTCCTAGGATCAATTTTAATTTCATTAAGTTCCCAAGATGCATTTGCCAAGTTGTTTGTTTCTTTTTTGTTGTTGTTGTTTGTTTGTTTCTAATGAAAATTTTATCTTTAGAAAAAATAAAATAAAAACACCTCCCTCCAGAGGGAGTCCTGGTCCCTTTTTCTGATCTGAAAGCTGGGCTAGGTATCCTGCAGAAGTAATTGCTTCTTTAGCCTTGGCTCAAGTGTGTAGTTCCTAAAAAAATAACCACCTTCAAAAGAGCCAAAGAGAGGGAGATGGTCTGAATCTCAAATATAAAAAAATAATGAAATAGATTTAAAAACAAATAAAAACTCTATGATTCCCAGGAGAGCAATATTGAAATGTCTCCTCTGTCTCAAAAAGACGTTTCTCAGCCAAATTGCAGGTGCTGGAGACGGGGGTCAGAAGGAGCACTGCAGTCATACGACCAAAATAAAATAACATAAAATTATTTTCAGATTATTCTCAGAACGGTACCCATTTCAGAGAGACAAGAAAAGCCGGTTGTTCTCATGAGACTTGCTGAACGCCAAATCAGAATTAATGACAGGGAAGCTGACTCAGGCTCGAAGAGGCTGACACCCCAGTAAATGTGCGATTCCTCCCTTTGAGTCAGAATCCGCCAAGGTCTGGAGAAAGAGACGTAAACCGAGATGTCGATGTGGAATTCCTTGCGGTTCTGAGAGAGAAATTAATGGGACCTAGAAAATTATTAAAATTAAACTTTAGAATCAGAAATCCCTTCAAAGTCACATTAAAATAGCTATTATCTGGGTCTTGTGCTATGATAGAAGTGATGTATATTGATGATTCGGGTCATGATCAAGTCCTGGACAAATGTCTGCTCTGAAGAAGCCCTGAACCACTCATGTGACTGCGGGACGGAGGCGTCCTTGTTTTCCAGACTCAGTCGGGACACTAGGCACCCATTGCCGGGGGTCAGGAGGTGGAGCAGGGTACACCAGATGCTGAGCACGCTGGAGTTTGGGCGCCGTTGGGAAGATGTTCTGGTGGCCACCAACGACAAACCTTCAATCTGTCTTTATGCTCAGTTAGTGGGGGATGGACTCTTTCATCGCACAGTTAGTAGGAGGGTCAGAAAGCTCCTCTGTTTAGGAGGAAATCAGTCGCAGTCCCTTCTACAGTGCGAATAAGTGCTTATTAGATGGGAGGATACTTCTGTTATAAGGACCAAGAGATGATGGAGAGTCAGAGGCGTGGGGACCAGGGAGAGAAGCGCTGCAGGAGCTGGGCTATAGTAGCAGCCAGAGAAACCAGTGTGAGCACTAAAGTCAAACTTCACCCACTTCTCGATTTTGCATTTTTCAGGCTGCACCTGGGTGTGGAAGGCCCCAGAGAAAGCTGCTGGTGTTTTGGAGAAGGTAGGACATAAGCAAGGTCAGCCACAAGCATGCACACTGTTTGGATTTCTATTAAATAGGGGAAAACTGAGTAAATGTATAAGGCTGTATTTGGAGGAAGTAAAAGTCATAATGAATAGAAAGCACTTTATAAACTTGAAGTGCAGTAGAAAAGCTTCTGAGTTCAGTGTGCTGTGTAGCTGTCATCTCTCGGATACAGTGGTGAGAAGTCATTACATAGCAATGAGACATTACCCTCGGTCACAGCAGCCTCGGTCTACACCCTGCAATGACTATGCTGGCGATGGCAGGGCACCCCCTCCTGCACCCAAACCCCCAGGCCTATGACTGCTGTTTTCTTTGCCTTAGAGCTTATGGGATCTTAGTTCCTTGGCCAGGGATTGAACCCAGGTCCTTGGCAATGAGAGTGCAAAGTCCTAACCAATAGACTGCCAGGGAAGTCTCTGACTGCTGCTTCTTAGCTGAGCAAAGCCCAGCGGTGGTAAGGGCTCAAGCCACAGACAAGGTCATGGAGAAATACTGGCCAGCCACCCTTTAAAGCATTCATGCCTTCAGCTTGACTACTCTTTGCCTTATTTCTCATCCATGACAGTCCAGATATAAATGTGAAAATTGGAGGCATGAAAATCATACTTTGGTAAAATTTTCCATCAGGTTTTGATTGAGCACAGAGATAGTTTGGGAGATGGGAAGGCCCAGCTAGGGCTAATGCACCCAGGCAGGCTCTGAGACTCCAGCTGGACACAAGGATCTCAGGTCCACATGTGGATTCCCACACTCGCAGGCGAATTCCCGGGCTCACAGAGGGCTCAAGCTCAGGGAGCAGTTCTGTTTTAGAATCTCCACCATTCTCAGTCCTGGGATTTTTTTAACAACCTTCCACAGAGGTGGATCAGAACGACAAAGCTCTGTTTCTTAAGGTGCAGCCAAGGCAAGGTTGAAGTGCAGTGTTAGCCACTCTGTCCTGTCCGATTCTTTGCGACCCCAAGGACTGTAACCTCCCAGGCACCTCTGTCCCTGGAATCCTCCAGGCAAGGATACTGGAGTGGACAGGCGTTCCCTTCTCCAGGGGATCTTCCTGACCCGGGGACCGAATTTAGGTCTCCTGCATCGCAGGCAGATTCTTTACCATCTGAGCCACCAGGATTTTCCTAAATAACTTTCCTACGGAAATGAAAAGCGAGGGGGAAGAGTGAGACAAGGCAAAAACACAAACATACAGATGAGGTCACACAAAAAATCAGTATCTGAGTTCCTACTTGCCTAGATCTAACCTTCATAGCTTTGAGGGCAGGTGCCTGTCTCAAACAGAAGATCTTTATTATAAATAAATACATATGTAAAATACAGAGGTAACAATGTACAAATGTATGTAAATCCATGGCTTATATTTGCATATATTTATAAATATATATATAAGTATATGTGTAATATTGTATATATGTTTGTATGCCTACATTATTACACAAGGGAAAAATGAAGAGAAACACTCAAGTGAGGGGAGAATTATTAAAAAAAGAAAAAGAAAAACATGACAGGCTACCACAAGCCACTCCCTTCCCCTGTCCTCTCAGTCTTTCCCTTATATCTATCTATATTTACATTTATTTTGCTCAGGTGACTTTCAAATCTTGTTACAGGAACAGGGAAGGTAAAAGCTCAGAAATGGCTCTATACTTTACATGTCTCAATGATTTACACAGAAATGAAATACTTAAAAGGATTGATAAATTTTATTCTTTGTTTTTTTAAATGATTTTGCAAATTTGAGGATCCTCCCTGACAGTAAAAACTGATGCTGCCAAGGGCAGTGAATGCATTTCCTTCTTCTAAGATATCTTTTACTCTTTATTTTATTGAAATTAAAGCTTTTAAAGATATTTTGGCCTGAAGAATTAGGGATGACATAAAGTGTACCAAATTTAGCAAGTGAACATACAAGAAGCTCGATTAAAATTGAATTTTGGATAAACAATAAATAATTTTTGAGTATCAGTGTGTCCCAAATATTGGATATTCATTGCATAGTAAAATTAAATATATTAAAAATTATTTGTTGTTTTTCTGTAATTCAAATTTATCTGATCTTCTATTTTATTTGGCAACCCAAGGGGCCGTTAAAAAAAGTCATACCCACACCATCTAGCCTACTGTTCTTGTGGGTGAGCATTAAATATAAGAAATTAAAAAATAATTATCCTAGGATGTCAAAGACAGTAGGAAAAAAATTAACCATTTAGTCATCCTCATTAGCATGGCTGAGAGGCAGAACATACCAACAGTCCACGTGGCTTCCTGAAGAGCCACACACTTGAGTGTATCCAGCTTTCCTAATTTCCTCCCTTGGCCAACAAGGGCATGCTTTTAGGACAAATATTTCCAGCTCACTCCATTCCGTACAAAGATAAAAGACTTCCTTCTAAAGCTGATGCACACGCATGTAGTTCCTTCAGAGGAAAAATCTGGCTACGTTATGGCAGTTTTAGCCTCTCCCCCCTAAAAGCTATCCGTGAAAGGAAGGCTATTAATATTCCCCCATTTCCTTATCTAAGGCAGGAGGGTTGCGGCCGAGGCCTCTCCCCTATCAGACTTAGAGGAAGAGCATCATTGTTTGGGAGGAGTAAAGATCAGTATCCATCCTGGTGGGTCTGAGACCTCACATCCGGGCCGTATTTCATGCGAGCAAGAAGACTGTCCTGGCTCCCCAAGGAAAGGTATCTGAAAGACGCTGAAGTCTCGTCTGGGTCAAACGCTGCTGTGAGGGAGCAGCGTCACACCTTATCTACCTGCTGTCCTGTTCCAGGCTTGGTGAGTGTGTCACTGTCAGAGCGGAAGTTTTGGAAGCTGTTTGGAAATGCCTTAGAGAGCACTCTCTATTCTGAGCTGCCAGGAGGTGCGGGTGGAAATTTCTTGGCAGCCTTAGAATTCCTGTCCATTTCTCCGTGGCTGGTTTCCCAGTCTGTTTAACCAAGCACTCGCCGCTTGCTACATCAGGACGGGGCTCAAGCAGTTCAGATGTTGTACTCTGCCTTCTGTGTTCACTCAGAAATGATAAAAAGGGAGGCCGGGAACTCTGTCTTGTGAGCAACAATAGATGGGTTACATTACCTGTTCAGATACCTATGGAGTCTCTGCCTATAAAAATCAGTATTACCTAACATTTGGAAAGCATACTCCTTTGGAACTATGTCTGGGCCCTTTATATCCATGAGACTAGCATGAGAGGGACTCCCCCAGGGGGCACTTACTGATTCACTAAACACATACTTCTTCAGGGAATGTCAAGTGCCAGCCATTGGGTTAAGCGTTAACTCTACAGCGAGGAAACAATGTACTCAGCCTCTGCTGTCACAGAGCCCTCAGCCTGCAGGAAGAGACGTGCAAAGTGATGACAACAATTGCGATGGGTGTTGTGACGTGAGACCACAGTGCGGGCCCTGCGGAAGCATCCTTGTGATGCTTACCTAGAAGATGCTTATCTAAGGAGAGGGCTGCTTCATAGGAATCTATCCAATGAAATGTGTGTGTTGGCGTGTCTGTCTGTGGTGTGTGTGTGTGTGTGTGTGTGTGTGTGTGTGTGTGTGTGCTGGTAAAAACAAAGGAGGAAGTGCAATGTTCTAGGAATGTAACTATGCAAAGACTCACAAGAAACTAAAATTATTTCACTATGGATGAAGTGTAAAACGAGGTTGAGAGTTTTTAGAGGCAAAGTTGGACAGGAAGATAGAAATCAGATCTCCAAATCCTTTCCAACAATATTAAGTTTAAACTTTCTCCTGAGAAAAACCCTGAGCTTACAAAGGTTTTTAACCAGGTTGTAATGGCATAATGAGACTTGTATTTTATAAAAACCTCTCTGGATGCCAAATGGGAAATAGATTAAAGAAAGAGACTGCTTAAGAGATTCTTCCAGTAGAGGAATGATGAGCTGAAAGGCATAGATGCAATTTAAAAACAAAAAAATACTTGAAGAGAAAGAATTTGACTACATAAGGGCACTCCAGTAATTAAGACGCCATACTTCCAATGCAGGGAGGATGGGTTAAATCCCTGATCAGGGAAATAAGATCCCACATGCTTTATGGCACGGGCAAAAGATTAAAATAACAAAAAAATTAATTTGATCAGATAGAATAAAATGGAAAAAAAAACTTTCAAAGTAAGCAAGAGATATAACGCCCAAATCATGGTTTCTAATATAATTATCAACAAAGAGGGGGTACAACCAGGATGTCTTCAAGAAATGGCTAATTCTAGGACTGAGAAAGGAAATTTATAAGATGATCCTCAAGTATCTTGTGCTGAAACGTAAGGAAATGCCAACAAAACAAAACAAACAAGGGAAATCCCACAATAATAGGAGTATATCAAAGAGACAGAGGAGCTTAACTACAAGAACTCCCTGAGGTAAAAGCAGAACAATTTATGCAACAAACTAGAGTAGAATTGGATTATAACCAAAAGTGTAAAGTAAATATATCTGTGAGTTCATACTGATATAAATAAATGATTGAATAAAGGAAGAGAAGATAAAAAAGAAAAACTTCCCAGGCAGAAGACTTCTAAATAATATCTACATATCCAATTCATTCTCAAGATAGTGGAGGATAACTCTCCACTCCTTAAGTGTGGGCTTCTTTCCAAAGACATGATCATGGGCTAGGTGTCAAGGTTAATATCAACAGTCAAAAGTCACACTGATAGTATGTACACATAATACTGCTTTGCCGCTGTGGCACTTTACCACTGTGGTCTTTGCCTCAAGAACTCATACCCCTGTCAAATCATGAAGATAGCACCAAGTAAGGGGCATTCTCCAAAATACCTGACCCACACCCTCAAAACTATCAAGATTATAAAAAACAAACCAATTCTGGGAAACTGTCACAGCTAAGAAGCCTACAAGACATGGTTAATTGTTATAACGGGGACTTTCCTGATGGTTCAGTGGTTAAGAATCCGCCTTCCAATGCAGGGGACAAGGGTTCGGTTCCTGCTCGGGGAGCTAAAATCTCAAAAGGCATGGAGCAACTAAGCCTGAGCACCAAAACTACTAACCCCATGCACCTGAGTGAGAGATCCTGCAGGCTGCAACAAAGATCATACTTGCTGCAACCAAGAACTGACACAGCCATAAATAAATCATGAAAATAATAATAACTACATTAGTATTCTAAAAAATAACAACTATAATTGACTTCTGGAATAGAAAAAGGACATTTAGTAAAAATTAAAGAAGAATGATCAGTTAGGGACTTCTATTAATAACAACTTATCAATATTATTTCATTACTGGTGACAAATGTGATACACAAACATAAGACATTAATAACAGGAAAAACTAGGCGTGATATACATGAAAACTCTCTGTACTATCTTTACAGTTTTTTGGTAAATCTAAAGCTATCATAAAATTTTAAAGTTTATTTAATATATACATNCAGTAGTGATAGAAATGAAAACCATGAATTACTGAGATAAGAAAGACTCTAAATTTTTTTCAGCAAGAGTGTTTGAAAAGACACCTAAGGTTTTAGAGGGAGCCACGACATAATATATATTTTACTTTAGTTAAATTTGACAGATTAGAGAGAAGAATGTATAGCGCTAAAGAGAACGCTTTAGGTAATCTAAGTTCATTGTAGTAAGGACTTTTATTTGGGAAAATATCTATGTAGATAGAGAAAATAATTGGTAGAAGAGAAACTATATGCAGTCAGATTCTGGATTGAGGAAAAGCATTCTTTTTAGCCCAGTGGAAGGGGCGTGGAGAGCCTCAGCACAGAGGTGCTAGAGGAAATGCCCGACTGAGGTGTGATCGGAACGCGTCCGGCACGGCGGTAAGGTTCCCGGCTCAGGGTAGGTTTTCACACGAGGGAGGCAAAGTGACAGAAGCAAAGGTAAGTGGCAACTCATGAGTAGCACAGTCACCGTAGGAAACAAAACAAAGCCAAAACTGTCTTTGAACCCCCTTAAATCATCCATAAAGTATAGTATGTACAGTTGTATGTACATAGTTGGGGGGGGTAATACGCATACTGTGTAGTGAGGTAACCGTAATAGAGCAGCGTGATGGTGCTAAGATGATGCACATCTCTTAAAGGTCCGTCTAGTCAAGGCTGTGGTTTTTCCTGTGGTCACGTATGGATGTGAGAGTTGGACTGTGAAGAAAGCTGAGCGTCGAAGCTTTGATGCTTTTGAACTGTGGTGTTGGAGAAGACTCTCGAGAGTCCCTTGGACTGCAAGGAGATCCAACCAGTCCATTCTGAAGGAGATCAGCCCTGGGATTTCTTTGGAAGGAATGATGCTAAAGCTGAAACTCCAGTACTTTGACCACCTCATGCGAAGAGCTGACTCATTGGAAAAGACTCTGATGCTGGGAGGGATTGGGGGCAGGAGGAGAAGGGGACGACCGAGGATGAGATGGCTGGATGGCATCACTGACTCGATGGATGTGAGTTTGAGTGAACTCCGGGAGCTGGTGATGGACAGGGAGGCCTGGTGTGCTGCAATTCATGGGGTCGCAAAGAGTCGGACACGACTGAGCGACTGACCTGAACTGAATGACAGAATCCTAATATTCTCACTGTCAGTCATCCTCACCATGATACATAAGTATCTCCTTTGAAATAAGTACACACAAAGTACATCACTTTGCACGTCTCTTCCTTCAGAGGAGTTTCCATGGTAGGTTTAGTTGGGTCTTGAATTTTACTCATTCAGAAAATCTCTTCCCTTGAATTGAATGGATAATCATGTCAAATTTAACTATAGTTATTCAAATGGTCAGATCTGAGGCTTCCATTTTCACTGCTTATGTTCATCCTATACATTATTGCTCTTCTTCCATGTTTCTTTGAATTATTTTAGAATACTATTTTAATTTATCCACTATCTTTTTAGACAATGGATAAATTTCACTTTTTTGGTGTTTTCTCTAAAGACTTTTGTACAGAAACTTTAACTTTTTATTCTGTTTAGAATATTGCATCCCTTCCAAGAAAGTGTAAGAAACTTACATTTCCATTCTTTATGCTATACTTTTCTATTGTATTTTATGGTATAGAGACAAAGCAGGATATTTTATGATGATAATATAGTCAATCTAACAATAAAATAAAACAATTTTTATGCCTAACAATAAAGCCCAAAATGTATATGAGGCAAAATTTGACAAAAATGAATGAGAAATGCCCTACTAGACTGCAGTAATTAGAAGCTTCAATATCCAGATTTAAATATGGATAAAAACAACTAGGTGACAGTTCAACAACAACAAAACCAAAGACTTGAACAACACTATAAATAAGTGAGCTCCACGAAAGTTCAAGATAGTGATCAATATCTTAAAAGCATATTTCTAAATATTTGAAATAAATAATCTAAAAGGAAATAAACAGTAGCACTTACAATTGCATGAAAATGAATATAATATTAGGTATAAGCTTTACAAAATGTGTATAAGACTTGTACACTGAATACTACAAAATATTGTTGAAGGAAAAAGACCTCACTAAATTCAACAGATTTGAATTCATGGATTGGAAGACTTAATACTATTTAAATGGCAATATTCCCCAAATTGGGCTACAGATTCAATACAAGCCTATCAAAGCTTAGCTCTTTTTTTTTAGAAAAATTGACAAAATGATCCTAAATTTCATATGAAAATGGAAGGGAACCAGAAAATAGACAAGATAGTCTTAAAAATGAACAAAGTTGAAGTAAGTTCACATCTTGATTTCAAAATGTGACAATAATCAAGATTGTGTGATACTGGAATACAAACAGATAATGGAATAAAATTGGTTGTCCAGAAACTCTCCCATACATTTGTAGTCAACTGGTTTTCAGCAAGGATGCCAAGACAATCCAATAAGGGAATAATCCTTCCAACAACATTCCTGGGACAAATGGATATGCACAGCAGCAGAAGGATGCTGAAATACTATTACAAAGCATATATATACAGAAGCATATATTATACAAAAAATTAATTCAAAATGGATAAATGCTAAAACTATAAAACTCTTAGAAAAATTGGGGGAAACTTTGTGACAACTGGATGAGGGAAGAGTTCTTTAGATTGGATAGCAAAAAAAGGAAAGAAAAAGAAAATATACACATAAATGTAAAATTCAAAATTAAAAATATTTGTGCTTCAAAGGATACTATTAAGAAAATGGAAAAGATAACTGAGAGATGGGAGAAAAAACCTGCAAAGCATATATCTGATAAGAATCTAGTATCCAGACTAAATAAAGGCTCTCACTATCCAAAAATGAAAAAAACAACTCAGAAAACTGGCAAAGATCACACACAAGTATTTCCCCAAGAATATATACAAATATACAATAAAAACATGAAAAAATACTCAATGTCAGCAGCAATAAGGAAAAATCAAAACCACAAGGAAATACCACTTTACACCAACTAAAATTGTTAGAATCATGAAGATAGGTAATAATAAGTGTTGACAAGGAAATGGAGAAGTTGGAATACTCATTCATTGTTGGTGGGAATGTAAAATGGTGCAGTCACTTTTGAAAACAGGTCTTCAGTTTCTTAAAAAGTTATATGGAGAGTTACTGCATACCTGGCAATACCACCCCTAGTTATATACCCAAGAGAACTGAAAACATGTTTGTACAGAAACTGTAATGTGAGTGTTCAAAGCAGTATTATTTATGACAGTCAAAATGCATAAACAACCTAAATATCTATCAATTGCTGAGTGGATAATCAAAAGGTGATTCATATGATGGAAAATGACTCAGCAATAAAAAGAATGATGTACTGATACATGCTGCAATATAGATNGATAATCAAAAGGTGATTCATATGATGGAAAATGACTCAGCAATAAAAAGAATGATGTACTGATACATGCTGCAATATAGATGGATTTAAAAAAAAAAACATTATGCTAAGTAAGAAAACCAGACGCAAAAGTTACATATCATTGTACGGTTCTATTTATGCAGAATGCTCAGAATAGGCAAATTCACAGAGACAGAATGCACATTAGTGGTTGTCAGGGACTGTGGCAAGAAGACAGTGGGAAATAATGCTCATGGTGCAGGGCTTTATGGGATGAAGAAATGTTCTGAAATTGTGTTCACGGCAGCATTTCACAAATGGACTAAAAATCACTGAATTGTATGCTTTTAAAAGGTGAATCTCGTGGCATGTAAATTATATCTCATATTTTTTTAAAGTTGAATTTAAAAAGATCATATGTATTTTTTAAAAAATTAAAAGAAAAGAAAGTCTGTTATGCTAATATACGTATTTATTATGCCTGGCAATTTTCATTCCATCTTGAAGATCTGATTTTCCATCTGGTATTTCTGTACAGCTTGAAGAACTTCTGTAGCACGTCCTGCAGTGAAGATCTGCTGGCAACAAACGCTTTAGTTTTTGTTTATTTGAAAATGTCTTTATTACACCTTTATCTTTGAAGAATATTTTCACTGTTGACAGGTTTGTTTATTTGTTGCTGTTTTACTTCTAGATCTTGGAGGAGTTCTCCTGACTTCCCGATACAATTTTTTGTTTTGCTTTTTATCTTTTAAAATTTGTTTTAGTGAGAAATCAGCTATAATCCATATTGTTGTTGCCCTCTGTCTAATGTCTAACTTTTTGTTGGCTGCTTTCAAGGTTTTTTTCTTTATCTTTTGTTTTCAGCAGTTTGACTATGATGTACATGATGATTCAGCTATTGTTTTCTTTATGTTTATCTTACTTAAAGTTCATGAGCTTATTAAATATGTGATTTCTTCTGTCATATATATTATACTTTTCTACATTGCCCCATGCACTACTACTGGGGCATTTTAATATTTTAAAATATTTTTTTCTCTGTGTTCTTTAGTTTGGGTCATTTCTATTAATATAACTTCAACTTTTCTGACTCTTTGGCCAAATCCAGTTGGTGTTATAAAGACATTTGATGAATTTTTATTTTGGATATTTTGTTTTTCAGAGCTAAAATTTCCACTGGGTCTTTTGGTTTGTTTCTATTGATGATCAGATTTTCTACTTCCTAACTCATTATGAGTATATTTTCCTTTCTGTCCTCAAATGTATCCAATAGCTGGCTCATCTCAGTGAGTGTTAGTCTCCACTGATTGTTTATTTTTGGAATACCAGTCACATTTTCCTATTTCTCCATAAGTGTGTATTATTAACTTAGTAAATTTTTCTTGGACATTATGAAAGAGCACCTTGTGTAAACTCTGAATTCTGTTATAGTCCTCCAAAAGAACTGATTTTTATTTTTTTGAAGCAGACAGTGGGCTTAGCCACCTAAACTTTCCCTGATTGTCTGTGTGTTGGAGTGGAGGTATCAGATGAAACTTCTGCTCAGTCCTTTTAGCCTTTGCCAGGCTGTTTGGAGTTGGCTTCATGAATGTGATGTTTAGGTGGCAAGGATAAGTTTAGGAAGAATATAAAAACAGAATTTGAGGCTTCCACTCTATGGCTTTTCTTTCTTGAATTTTTCTTCCAAACTCTAGTGCCATTGTCCCCAGGAGCTATGCTATTTTGCTAGTTCTTCAAGTCATTAAGACTGTAGCTTTTATCTAAGTTTTAGCCAATCAACTTGCTGCTGACTGGGGTCAGCCCTGAAGGGAAAAAGCCATAAAAACTGGGAGACTCACTCAGTGTCGCTTCTTTCTTCCAAGTATTCACTCCCCCCGAGTTCTTGCCTGGTTTTAATGCTCTTCGTTGCTTCTAAATACATGATTTTTATATATTGACCAGAGTTTATAGTCATTATCAATCGGTGGGTTCGTCTGATAAGACTTATTCCACTATTAACAGAACTGGACTCCCATGATTGGGTGCAGCAAGAGTGGATTCCATTCAACTAGTAGCCACATTTGGAGAAAATGAGACAGTTAGAAGCCATGTGTATGATCAGTAATCGTGCATATGTTTAGATAAGAGTATGTACCTGTGTTGCAGAAGCCAATTTGACTACAAAGCTCTCCACTGAAGAACTTGTATGTTAGAAAGGTACAGTTGTGTACTTGAAATTGAGGGAAGAGAAGTGAGACAAGGAGATGAGTAAGAGGCCAAAGCTGGCCTTTGCCCTTGGTGGTTCAAAGCACGTCTCAAATAAATCACGGTGCCTCCAGAGCTCTACTTGTGTGGGTTTGCTTAGAGCTTCCAGTAGGCTTTAGCTTGTCCAGATTCAAATCAAATAGTGATTTTAAAAGCTATTTGCTAAGACTACACTCCTGAATCAAGTCCATACTTAGCCCCTGGAGTGCAGAAGCCCATGAGTCATCAAAAAGAATAGGGAGGGGACAAAATAAAGCTCTTCCTCATGGGCCCACGGTAGGGCCAGTTCATCATTAAAGCTGGGTTTGGACAATCTGATGTACCAGATTCCATTCCAGAGACGCAGCTGTCCACACCTGAAGCCCATGGACTTACAGTAGAGTGTTCCTCTGTGGTTTAGAGTGACTGGATGGAACCTAGATGGAAGACAATACTAAAGGATGCATTGTGGATGACCCAGCCCAACACCTTCACTGTATAAGAGAGGACTGAGGCCCAGAGAGGTGAAGTGACTTCTCAAGATCTCCCAGCTCCTTAATAACAGAGATAAGACTCAACTCCAGATTTTCTAACTCTCAATCCACTACCCTGAAGCTTGAGCAGTAGCCAGGACTTTGTGAAACCACAACCCTCTCCAAAGAAAGGGTTCATAGTGAGCAATGGATGCCCTTCTTTCACATGTAACCAAGTAAGAAATCAAGACCTTTAGAAAATTTACACACAAAAAAAATTTACAAAACAGGAGTGCCTGATAACTCATTTTAAATCATTTAACAGTTTGCCAGCTGGTATCTGTGAAAAGCAAGGCTGCTGCTTCACTGAGCCATTAGCTATTTCAGTAAATGTATCATTATTTGTCATACTTTGCAAAAATAGACTCCAAATTCAAGTTATTACATATTTTTTTTCATTACCCAGGTCTAAGAACCCACTTAGCTAATGGAGGTGTCATATATACCTTCCAAATTAAAAAAAAAATGTTAAATAACATTTCTATCAGCAGCACACAACCAACCTCCATACTTATAAAGATACCTTCAGTTTTATTATTGTGTTATTTATTATTGTGTGTTTATCATTTTGTTAAAAATGATTTATTTGTCCTGTTTGTTACAGTAAAGACATATAAATCATTTGGGGATTTTAAGCACATTTTTAAAGTAATGTTAAAATGTTTACTTTTCCTATTAAGCTTGGACATTTCCTGAAGTCACGGACCATGTCTTGTTCATTATTGCATTCCAGCTTCAAGCATGATAACATGTAACATACAACACACTTCACCTATGAAGTGTTTGTTGAATGACTGGTGGATGAATAAATAAATAAAAATAAAGAGATTTCTCTTTCAGGTGATTCTATTCTAGCAAAGCATCAGGAGGACTGGATTTCTCCAATTTCATATAGCAGTTTCCGCCTTGGGCACATAGCCCTTCAAAAATTCCAGACACAGTTTACCAGAATTCCTACTGTTTCTTCCCTTACATTGACCTCCACTGGAAAAACCTCATTTTCTTGTGGAAAAGTTCTCATGTGATGATAACTGCCAGTAGCAGAATCTATTTGAAACATAGATCAAAAGAGTAGGAGAGACTATTTGTGTGTGTGCATTTTCCTTCCCGTGTCTCAGTGCATTTATATACATAGGATACAGCAGAGATCTTCAGGGTAAAAGCTTTTCACAGTATTTCACGTACCACCACCCTGCTGTGGACTTCTTGAAGATGGGAGAATCTCTTCTTTTATATTCCAGGACAATGCCATCTTTATATGCCAGGATTTATCACAAGGCCTGTTGTATGCTAAGTGTTCATTAAATACTAGTCAAAATAAGATAGTGAACAAAAATATCAGTAGGCAGGCTCTCCTTTGAATAAATCTGACAATTTGTTTTGCACACCTTAATCTCCGTTTTCACCATCCACTCTGATAGAATCTATCTATTGCAGAAATTTGGTCTATCTGTAGCAGCTTCAAAAAAAATCGACACATCATTATGTTTTTTGCATGGAGTTAAAGCTATGATTTTAGAAACAAAGAAAATAGTTTTTTTCCATTTGTTAAAAGACAGGTTTCTCCTGTCTTTGCATCTTTGCACAAAGCATCCCTTATTTTGTCAAATGACAAAGCCCGACTAACAAAGCCCACCGCTATTGGAAAAGTCAGCATGGATACATGTTCCTAGAACCTTAGGAAAACATTGTGCTGAGCTCTTACTAAATACTAGCCTAGCTCTGGGGCTTAAAGTAAACAATAGAGACCTTCAGTCAATACTGAAGAAGAGCCTTAGAGCACCGAGGAAAGAGAGCAGCTTCACTCTGACACCATCAGCTTCCTCAGGGTAGCCAAAACAGGCATCTAAAGAACACTTAAGTGACCTGCATTTTTGTTGGGTGTGTTTTGATGTTGTTTTTGCCCTTTTCTTGGTCAACATCTCAAAACCAAGGATGCTGGTTCCATGCGTCAAATTTAAGGCCGTTTCCAACACATTGTCCCTACTCTGATATTAGAAATGCAAGCCACTGTCTTTGATAAGTTTGCCCACAATGCATAGAGGGAGGCAGAATGATTCCTTTGGAACAACCAAGCTCATCTATTTTGGAAGCTAGTCAGTGATGATGAAGAGTTAACCCAGCTTCTTTAGACATGGTGCCATCCATTAGCTACGTGAAGAAAATAATGGACCAAAATCTGTCACAGCTGAAGAAAGAACAGCCTGATAGGATGTAAACAGACTGCCATGAGTGGTCATCAGCCACATTCCTTGCTGGATTTGAGGGTGAACAAACATTTCAGTTATTATTCATATTACTCATTAACTTTCTATTTTTCCTATTAGTGTTCCCAAGGCCTTGCCAGGGTGCCTTTCAGAATTCTAATGCTCTGATCCCTCTTCATTTGACTGGGGTGGGGAAGGTACAGTCTACTGAACCATGCGAAGAGAAATAAGTGTTACCTTTCAGGGAGCCCATTTCTCCCCTCCCCTCTCTCCCCTGGACCTCAGGCCCCTCAAGCCTTCACAGTGGCCTCTGCGTCGATTCTACTTAGGTTCCTGGCCTCCTGAATCCCCCTACTCCAATCCATCACACAGCAATCCCCTGAAAGCCCAGACGAAGCCAGTCATCTTCCTACTTAGAAAAAAAAAAAAAAGTCATGGCTAGCAAATAAAGTTCAGCTTTGCCTGACATGGAAGCTATTTATAATTTGGTTCTGATTTGTCTTCCCAGCTTCATCTCACTCGCACATCTAACTCCACTGAACCTGACTGCTAATGGTGCTCACACCTCCGCCACCCCTCTGCACCTTCAGTCACGCTGGTCCTCTGCTCTCAAGAAACTGGTCATCTGTTTCCACGTGTCCTGATGCCAACTCCAGGTTGGAAGTCACCATTCCTCTATTTTCAATTCCCCAAAACATCATCCTGGGTTGGCTTTTCAGCTCTGTTTTTTGTTTTCATTTTTGTGTTCTATTTATTTTGATAAACATATTGTTTTGCTCTTCCCCTTGTTCTCAATACATTAAACTCTTTGAGGTGAGAGGATGAGTCACAGACATTTGAATATTCCATGTAATTTTAGGCACAGAGCCTGGTATGTAATAGGTACTTAGTAAGCATGAATGAATAAATGATTGAATGAAAATGATTTCTTCCATATCACCCTATTTTCCCACACCAGTGGTATGACAGGAACATGAGCCATTTAAGCAGTTTAATTATCTAACCCAAAATGTGGGCTCTGAAGATCAGAGCGAGTCTAGATGCAACAGCTGAGGTGTCAAAACACATGAAAAATAATAATGCAAAAATAACCAGGTGTAATCTAAGCTGAGCATTTTCTTCTGGCACCTCTTCCCCTACCATTCAATTTAGAATTATGTTCTATAATTATCATATCTGCTTAAAGGTCCTATTTTCTGCTGATTCTCAACTAGATAAAATGCATACAGCTCTCCAAGACTGAAAATATTTCTAAGAGGAATGAACTAAGGCGTTAGTTTTCACTTCTTAAATGGAATAAAAAGACACCCCACTTAACAAAGGAAATTTTTTTAATCCAAAAGTAAGCACTGGGAAATGTTCAGTCATCCATCTGAGATCCATAATTCTGAAAGCACCAGAGAAAGCTGGGGTTGCTTAACAAGTGTGAGGCCGCTCAAGTGCTTGGCCAGCACTCAGGACCTTCCATCAAGGATACATTGTTTTGGATACTGTAGGTGATGCAAAGAATAAGTCCACGACTGGGTTAAAAGTGAGGTAGGAGACAGATAGGCCCCTGGACTGGACAACTGGTGTTTGAAGGACAAAGCTAGAGGCAGAAGCTGAGCTCTGCTGAAGTAAAGAGATATGGTGCTCACTCCTGAGGTCAAGGAAAAAGTCCCTGTCTGCACATGCACAGAAGGCTTCTTGGGGGTCAAAAAGGGAGAGGGTGCCACCCCATAATAAGTGTGGGCATGCACCCACAGGCCTCTGTGGTGGGATCCATCTTAGCAAAAAGTTACACACACCTGTTGGGGAGGGTCCTAGGCCCCGTCAGGAGTGAAAAGATGAAACAGGCCAAAGGTACACAAAGACCCGGAAGGACTGTCCTATCTAAGTGATTTAAATTACCTCTTTACTGAGCTCCTCACTCAGAACGCCTGCTCTCCTCTCCGGGTGTGTATTTCTGCCTAGCTTCCATCTTCAATAAACTGTTTCTCGGTGTGCTCTCCCATTTGTTATGCTGTGGCTCTAATAATAAACTCGTACCTGTTTTTTACGGTGTTTGCCTCCTTGAAATACCTCCACTTTCAAATGGGGAAAACGAGCCAGGCCTGCTTTGCTTCTAGCCTCTCGCTCCTGGTGATCTAGCAGCTAGGGTTCCTGGTTTTCATCCAGGCTACACAGGTTCAAATCCTGGACAGGGAATTAAGATCTCTCCTCGGGACTGCTTACTGCTGTCTCTCCGAGATCATAAGCATCATGGCAGGTAACACCAAATGCCCAGCCCACGGTTCACACTTCAGCAGAAGTTTCTGACGGTATCTGGGTACCCAGCCTGGCCAGTTAACAGTCAGTCGTGGGCAGAATTTGCCTCTACATGGAAGGGACAGCTGTCCACGACTCTGGAGACCAGCTGGCCACCAAACTGTGTTGAATTCACATCCAATTCCTTTCTCATTTTTTGCCTTTACTGATGTCCTCCCTGCCACTGCTTCCTTTTGTTCAAGTTGATGCAATTTCTCATTGGATTAAATTAGAAGCGTCCCAATAAAAAATTCCCTGCCTCCCAACCAGCTCCCTTCTAATCCAGCTGCCTTGTTGCTGTCTATAGACGTCTCTTTCAAAACCACAAACACAAACATGTCATTTTCATGATAAAGGTCTGAGTTACTCCCTATAGCCTTCAGGGTTCCGTATTCAATTGTCACCGTGATCTGACTTTCTCTGGCCACTTCTCCCACTAACCCTAAACGTGGCCTTAAGCTCCTCTCACTTGGTGCTCCTCACCAGCCCTGAGGCAACCAATATTCTGATTTTTTTTTCCCCCACCATAATTTATTTGGGGCTTACCAGGTGGCACTAGCGGTAAAGGACCTGCCTAAAATACAGGCGATGTAAGAGATCAAAGTTCGATCCCTGGGTTGGGAAGATCCCCTGAAGGAGGATCCCACTCCAGTATTCTTGCCTGGAGAATCCCACAGACAGAGGCGCTTACAGTCCGTGAGGTTGCAAAGACTTGGACACGACTGAAGCAACTTAGCACGCAGCAGGCAAGCTGCAACCACCCCCCCACATCTCCTCCAGGGGGCGCTGCTGCCCCTGGTTCCCATGCCTCTGCGGGGATTCCACCTTCTGCCTGGAGCGTGGTATCACTCGGCGGCCTGACCGGTACATCTTTCAGTATCCTTCAAGGCTCACTTGATCCCAGGGTACATTCCCAGGAATGACAGGAGCAGGACCTGTTCTTCAACAGAGGGAAGAGCCTGTGACCCACAGTGGATACGAACCAAGCCCTAAAGTATCGAAAGGTGAGACATCAAGTTCTCACTGTTGCTGCTGCTGCTGCTGCTAAGTCCCTTCAGTCGTGTCCGACTCTGTGCGACCCCATAGACGGCAGCCCACCAGGCTCCCCCGTCCCTGGGATTCTCCAGGCAAGAACACTGGAGTGGGTTGCCATTTCCTTCTCCAATGCATAAAAGTGAAAAGTGAAAGTGAAGTCGCCCAGTCGAGTCAGACTCTTAGCGACCCCATGGACTGCAGCCTACCAGGCTCCTCCACCCATGGGATTTTCCAGGCAAGAGTATTTATCTATTTTATACACAGTATCAGTAGTGTCCATATGTCAATCACCATCTCCCTATTCACCCCACCACTCCTTCTGCACTTGATGTCCATGTTGTTCTCTATGTTGCCCATTTCTGCTTTGCAAATAAGTTCACCTATACCATTTCCCCAGATCCATTAAGGCACTAATATATGGTTTTATCTTTCTGACTTACTTCACTTTGTATGACAATTTCTATATCCATCCACATCTCTGCAAATGGCACAACTCCGTTCCTTTTTTTATCACTGAGTAATGTTCCACACACACACACACAAACCACATCTTCTTTATCCATTCATCTGTTGATAGACATCTGGGTTGCTTCCATGTCCTAGCTATTGTAAATAATGCTGCAATAAATATTTGGGGTGCATGTTTTTTTAAAATTACAGTTGTCTCAGGGTATATGCCCAGAAGTGGGATGGTTGCATCTTATGTTGTCTCTATTTTTAGTTTGTTAAGGAGCCTCCACACTGTTCTCCACAGTGGCTGCACAATTTACATTCCCACCAACACTGTAGGAGGTGACCCTGAGGAAAGGCAGAACATTTAAACTCACAAGGAAGATGAGCTGCAAACACCTCTGTGCACTTAGAATAAATCACAACGTCTTCCAACAACCTAGGATCTACGCAGTGTGACCTCACCTAAATCCAGTCTCACTTTTTGCCCCTCTCCTGTCATTAGCCTCAGGCCCTCTGCCTACCACAGGACCTTTGCACCTGCCAACACCTCTGCCGGAAGGAGCAGATGCTTCATGTTGGGATCCTTCGCCTCCTTCACAGGACACAGTTCAACGTGTCAGCTTCTCTGAGTGGCTGTCACTAACCTTCCCATCTTTATAAAGGAAACCACCTCCCTCCCATTCGTGCTTGTCATCAGCTAAACATAGTTTGTTTGTTTCCTGCTTCTTCTCAAGATAGGAACCTTCTCTTCTCATCCACTGAAGCATTTCCAGTACTTCATACCTGGTACCTAATAGGCAGTGTTAGTGGAATGAAGTGGGAAACAAATGAAAAAGTAAAAGGAGTCGAAGAGGAAATGCAGAAGTGACAAATAACCAGCTGTCTGTTTCCAAAATCTGGACCTCGAGTCACTGATCAGAAGTCCTGGCTCTATCATCTCGAAGGGAGACTGGGTACCCCTAAACAAGCTGGAAACTCCCGTTATTAATACCTTGGCCCCCGAATCTCTGGAGTCACCAAGGGTATTGGACTGGCCACGCCCTAAGGGAGAATGGTTGTCAGATGAAGAAAGGATTGTTGAAAACTCACGTGGAGATGCTTAAGCAACCTGCCCTGTCTCTGTCAATTCCACGACATCCATCAAGTCCTGGGCAGAGGACCTCAGAGAAACTATTTTCTGTTGTTCTGGTTCTTGTAAGAACAGGCAGAAATCTTTGTTAGATTTGTTTAAAACAACATCCATGACTTGACGTGTTTTTTGTACTTATTAATTCCACCTGTGGATGAGATATTTTTCACTCCAAGGTCTGCTGCTGCTGCTGCTGCTGCTAAGTCGCTTCAGTCGTGTCCGACTCTGTGTGACCCCACAGATGGCAGCCCACCAGGCTCCGCCAAAGTCTACAAGTGTGCTGTTTGTCACACGGGTCAGTCGTTTGCCTGCATTATGACTGTGGTGGTTTAATAGTGTCCACGTGTTCTCTCATAACCCTCTCTTCAGGGGTAGAGGTGAATTCCCTACCACCACTTGAACAGTCACTGGCATTGACTTCTAGGGCTTGCCTGGTGGCTCAGTGGTAAAGAAACTGCTCGGCAGTGCAGGAGACCCAGGAGACATGAGTTCGACCCCTGAGGTTTGGAAGATTCCCCTGGAGAAGGAGATGGCAGCCCATTCCAGTATTCTTGCCCGGGAAATCCCATGGAGAGAGGAGCCTGGCGGGCTATACAGTCCATGGGATTACAAGAGTCAGACACGACTTAGCAACTAAACCGCCACCACCACCATTGACTTCTAGACTATAAAAAGTAATGGAAGCAAGACCATGTGACCTTGGAGCATCCTAAAAAGAATGGCCTCCACTTGAGGCTCCATGGGAAGCCAGTAACCACAGCACGGGCACCTTCAAAATCACTGGGAGAAGCCCACGAAGAGAAAAACCGAGGTCTCCTGCATTACACAAGTGAGTCAACTTTTATTTCTTTTTTAATTTGACTTTTGAAACTGACATGTCACTGTCTCCTTGGACACAGTTACATGAGTTTTGACAAACAGACACATACAGCCACATAGCCGTATCAAGATCCAGGTAAGTTCCATGACCCCACAAATGCCCTCTTGCGGCCCCACTGTAGTTGACCTGTTCCCCTCACCCCCAGGGACCAGCAAGCACTACTCTGCTTTCTGTAACAGAATGAACCACCTTTCAAAGTGGAACTGAAGCCCAGGCTGAAATCTCAGCTACAAGCCACTCCCAAATCACCCCCTAGAAACTTTCAGAGATAATAAAGGTCTACAATTTTTTAAGCCACTAAGTTTTGAGGTAGCTGTCACACAGCAATAGCTGCACTGTTTGCCTTTGGAAACTCTTCAATTTTTTAACCTAGAGTGCTTTTCCTTCTTAGAGAAGCCCCAAAGCCCAAGGCCCCTGCCCAGGTACCCTAGGTGACCCGAAGGTAGAGGAAGGTCACTGAATGATATGACCAAGCTCATCTTGTTTTGTTGTTCAGAGGCTCATTCGTGTCTGACTCTTTGCGACCCCATGGACTATAGCCTACCAGGCTCCTCAGTCCATGGAATTTTCCAGGGAAGAGTACTGGAGTGGGTTGCCATTTCCTTCTCCAGGGGACCTTCCCAACCCAGGGATCAAACCCGGGTCTCCCTCATTGCAGGCAGACGCTTTACCATCTGAGCCACCTAGACTTTCCTAATTCAGTAACGTCTGCTTACCAGACATTATTTAAGAAAATGAAGAGCCAAGACACAGGCTAAGACAAAATATTCATAATGGGTATATTTGTATTAATATATGGACACCTTCCACTTACTACTCAATAATAAAAAGGCAGGCAACCAATTTTTTTTTAATTGGCAAAAGACACAAACAGACAATTCACAAACGTAGATATACAAATGACCAACATTTAAAAATGTTTGACACCATTAGCCTACAAGGAAACACAAATTAAATTCATAGTGACATGCTCTCCTACACCCACTAGAATTACTATTACTTGAAAGACAAATGTTGGTGAGGATGTAGAATTCATGTACATTGCTTTAGGGTGTGCAAAATAATGCAGCTACTTGGAAAACATTTGGGCAGTTTCTTATACAGTTAAACATGCACCCAACTTATGACCCAACAATTGTACTCTGAGATATTTAACAACAGAAGAAAAAACATGTGTCAACAACAACAAAAATAATGTTCAGGAAAGCTTTATTCAACATACCACCTGCCCCCCACCCAAAAAAAGAGAGAAGGCATAAGCCAAATGCAGGATTTCTGTCTAGAAGAAATCCACTCAGTGATAAAGAGCAAGAAGCTACTTGCTTTCTGTGCAACCAGTGGATCCATTTCAAAGCAATATCAGAAACTAGATCCAGAAACATGCACACTTTCTGTGGTCATTTATACAAAGTTTTAGAACAAGCAGAACTAAGCTATGTTGAACCAAAGAAGAAAAGTTGCTGGGAATCTGGAATGGGAGGTTAGGGTTGACTGCGAAGGGGTACATGGCAACGATGTCATGATGGAAAAGTTATTGATTAACAGGAGTGTGGGTTACACAGGCATTTGCATGGTTAAAACTCAATGAACTATATAACACAGTATCTCTGCGTTTCACCATATATAAAATATATGTCATTTTTTTAAGTTAGAAAAAATCACAAGTAATTTCTTGTAAAAATATTCAATCGGGATCATTTTAGAAATGAAAGTGTTTGCTGTGTTTAAAATGCAGAATTTTTGATGATTTATTTAAATCCTGCTTTCTCTATTTATTCATTCATCCAGCAATCACTGAGTACCTACTCTGTATCTGTCACTGTTCTAGGTGTTTCTGAATATATCAGTGGGCAAAACAGACATGGATCCCTGCTTTTAAGTTGCTAACAGTCTATAGGAGTAGGGAGAAATCAGGAAAACCAAATTAAATAGGTAAATGTGGTGTCTAAAATCTGAGAAAGGTGCTAAGAAAGAGAGGACGCCTGTGACATTGCCATTTCATCCTCCAGCTGCTTGACAACGTTTTTTAAAAAGTTATAGATATGCCTGTATTTACTGATTAGCATTTTTGCCTTTGTTAATTGATGGATCACGCACTAGAAGATTTCCAGAAATAGCAGACAGGGTGCATGTGTGTGTGTGTTTTAAAACTTGCTGGGTTATTATCATTGCTTTATTCCCCAAGCTTTTGCAATATTTAATGCCTGAAAGCATATATATCAAGATGTCACCTGGGGTGAGTGGAAAGGTTGGTTTCAAGGACACTGTGTTCAATGCAAATCCCATTTCGTGTGCTACTGAGTCAGAATCACGCTGAGTTATCAAGTCCTAGAGCAGCTCTTTTTGTCTTCTGTATAAAAAGACCAACCACTCAAATGTTACAGAATTCAGACACCCAAGTCATTAAGATGTGGTTGCACATAAAAGAGGCATCCCTGATAATTCAAAACAGACAAGAAGAATGTGCTCTAGGAATCATTCTTCTCCAAATCATAATATCTGGCACAAAACATAAATAAAGCCCTGTTTTTCTCCTTCAGTGCCTGCCATGAAGGAGTCACTGAGCAGACTTGTTATCTGCCAGGAACAGCAAGTTGTGGAGAGGCCTTCAGCTAAAAAATACTCCTCCTGTATTTTTTAACAAGGCAGAGACTGAGAACACAAGTAATTCCCCAACAGACAGCAATAGGACCAACAATTCACAAGCATTGCGACATGATTATCCAAAATCTTAAGCTCCATGCTGTTTCTCTTTAGCTACAAGACCTACACAAAAATAAAGTGGTTTTGCTCTTATTTCTTGTTTTTAATCATGTATCTTGGAAAATTCAGTCTCTCATCAGGCTCCACAGATGTCCTAATGGACCTCCAATCTTAAATCTATGCCATATCACAGGATTCCTTCATGATAATGTGTTTATTTGTCAGTTACCTCTTATGCTTTCCTCTCTTTTACCAGAACATGCATGATTCTGCTCACAGGGAATGCCTACTCACCTGCTAAAATGCCACCCACATTTCTAGTTCCAACACAAGTCCCTTGCTTTAGTGAAGTCTTCCCCAACCAACACAGTTAGAAGTGACCCATTCCTCCTCTCGGCTCACTCAGCATGATCTTCTATCCCACTTATTCGATCTAGACATGGTCTGGGTTCATCTTCTTAGAGGCTCATAGCCCAATCAGAGTGATAAGAATTGTAGACTCCGTGAACCGAACCCAATTTAAACCCAGGTTGCATTCTCAAAAGTGATTTGCAAATTCTATTATTACAGTTATTAGGATGGATGATCCCCAGGTCAGTCCCTAAAAGAGTATCTAACCCATAAAATATCTGGAGATACAGCAGAACAGCCTTTGTAGAATTATGTTTCTGAGAAAATGCATTTCTACTTCTACAATGCCAACATCAGCTGATCAAAACTGTGCAGGTGACCCAAAGCTGCCTGAGTGGTCGCTGACGATCAGATACTCTACCAGGTCCCACAGATGGGTTTCTGGCTTCCTTAGGAATCCACAGGACTGATGCTCATCCTGTGACTTACAAGTTTTCACTTTATAGCTTCTATGAAATCTCACATGGACTTCTAATGCTCCGTGGTTTCCCAGCAACAGAAAATATGTGTCAGGTGAGGGAATGGAAGGAGCCAAGTATTGATTCCACATTGGTCCACAGCACTGTCTTAGCTCAGCTTCCTAACATGCATGCAAAGGTCTTGGGCTTACTTCAAACCATAAAATAGAGTCAATGGTTGGCTTTGTTTCAGCTGACTTCATAAAAGCGCACAAATTTAAAACGAAGATAATGGCATTTGGCCTTTGTTGCATCTGCTCCCTTAGAACTCGTGTACAAAAGCATTCATTTGATAAGGTGCTTAAAGATAAGGCAGAAGGAAAAACTCTGGTTCATGGATGGGCGGCTCTGATCTGAAACTCAGTCAGTCAAAATCTGACAACCCTAAATACTTTGAAAGAAAGGAGTTGGCAAAATGTTTATGTCCATTTCCATTTCCTTCATTCCTTTTGAGAAGCCTAGAATTGTCCTTAGTAAGCAAAGCAATAAGAAGAATCATCCTAATTTGTGAAAGCGCCACCCTTTCTCAGAAAGCCCAGTTCCACGGCAGAAATCAGAAGTTTCTCTTACCTCTTAGTTCGCCCATATCCAGAGTTGTCCCCAGCTGCTCTAACAAAGCAACTCTTGCTGCATTCTTTTTGTGCTTCTTGCCATCGTAATGCTGCTGGGCCATCAGAGGATTGTTGAACCAGGCTGCACAGAGGCCACAGTACCTGTCTGAGTCTCTTCTTTGATAGGGAGATGGAGCCACTGGAGCAGTGTCCACCCTTGGAGGTTTCAGTGAGCTCAGAGGCGTGGCTGGGGAGAAAAAAACAGAGAGAACCACAAGCCAGGTTAGTCCCTTCCTGAGTGCACACCTCCTCGGAAGCTGAAGATGGAAGAGTCTCACATTCATTCTAGAGCTCAAAAATCCAAGAATTTGGGAAAGTGCATGAAAGAGAACAGAAAAGATCTTGACTCAAGAATCTTGAGGACCAGGGTATCATTAACAGCCAAGAAGGCCGAAGCCACTTAAAACCAGTTACTTGAGTGTGCTTCATGGACTGAAAGCACCAACATCACCTGTAGTTTACTGAAGATGCAAATTTCAGGTTCAGTCCTGGACCACCGGATGAGAGCGTACATTTATGCAAGCTTCAGGTGACTCCTGCAAATTAAATTTGGAAAGCACTGAATTCGGATTCAGTGGTCCTCATCCTTGACGGAGCGTTAGGATCTCCTGGGAGGGGTTGAACATTTTGCTTTTGAACCTGGGCTACAATTAAAAATTCCTAATTTATTGCAGTCAGAGATTGCAGTCTATATGGTTTCATCTGCTAGTTCGGGAGACCACTCTTTAGGAGGAAACAAAGGTTTTGGTTTTGGTTTTGTTTAATAAACTCTTGGAGGTCAAGAAATGATTTATTAACCAAAGCCAAAACTTCAAGTAAACATTGAACAATCAGGACTTGAAAGATTCTGAATGAATGAATTAGACATCTGTGTGCTATAAATGGGTATACCTAATAAATAAGGGATTTGCCAAAGTGATAGAAGCAGACCCATCAGTTGCATAGATGGTACCAATTGACAAAGCCATGCTAATTTTATTGCCAGTTACTTATGTTTATTGTGAGAGGTTATTTTCAACCCAAACCTGCTAAAATTGATGTTGAAAGTACAATATTATTTTAGACCAAAAGACAAACACGATAGAGCACATATTGCTTATCTAAACTGAAAAGATGGGACTTTCACTATTTTGAGATACACAGCCTCAGCTATTAGCACATTCCATTGTGAGCTTACAGTTATTTTGGGTTCGGGGGGGGAAAAAAAGAATCTAACTTGGAAGGGTTTACTAACAGAAAACATAATGAACTTTTTTAATGCATTACAACATTCAGTTGCTTGCATCTTTTCAATAACTATGAGTTGGATTATTGTCCTTCTCAGGTGATGGACTTCAGAGATGTCGAAGTTTGTTTGTTTGTTTGTTTTTTAAATAGTTATTTATTTGCCTGGACCAGGTCTTAGCTGTGGCATGTAGGATCTACCTCCCCAACCAGGGATCAAACCCATGCCCCTGCACTTCCATGCACAATGTAAAAATAATGCAAATGAACATTTATGGAAAACAGAGACGAATTCACAGACACAGAAACAAGCTTGTGGCTACTAAAGCAGGACTGGAGGGACAAATTAAAAGCATAGGATTCATACACACAAATTACTACACATGAAACAGATAAGCCTCAGGGATCTACTGTACAGCATGGGGAATTATACCCAATATCTTCTAATCATCCACAATGGAGTATAATCTGCAAAAATACGGAATCATTATGTTGTACAACTGAAACTGACACAAATTTGTAAGTCAACTGAGTCTCAATAAAAGATAAATAATTTATATACAAATAAATACTTGCTAAAGGACATTTTAATTCAGAAAATGTCTGCATGTCACAATACCTAGAGAGCCTTTTTGGACCTACCCAGAGATTTCACCATTAAGGAAGTTTTTAGCTACTCTGGATGAAACCGAGTGGTATTATTTCTATAGGGACTTAAGAGAAATAAGAAGTCTCTTGAAAGCCTCATTGCCAGATTTAGTAATACATCACCCGGTGATGATAAAACTCCAACTGGGGCTGTACCATTCCTGCAGCCGTGCAGAATCACTCTGCTCTGACTTAGAAATGCTAATAAAAGCTACAAATATTCAGTTGACCTGTAATGTGAAAGGACTTCTATCTACTTTTCTGAAGGAAATTGGATCTTTCTTCCAAAGTTTCCAGCATCTTTATCAATTTCTGAGGATTTATGGCCATCTATGGTTTTGGATAGAAATGAAAAACATATCAAATGTTTGCAGTCTGAATGAATGCTGACTCGTGAAGCGTAATTTACTTTTCTCCAAACTGGACCCTAAAAAACATTTCAGAATTGATTTTGTCAATTGATACCTTATATACCACATTCTGGCAGGAACGATACACCATAGAGTTTTCATCAAATAAGATAATCTTATCTTGTGCATAAGAAAGTAGTTTAATGTTGCATTTGCACAGGAGCTTCTTCTCTTTAATAATCCTACCATCCTAGTACAGACCCAGAGTTTAATTTTTCTCATGCCTCTGTGTCTAACTGTCTTCATCAATCGAAGCTCAGTTTATATTCCCTGTGTGTGTGTTAGTTGCTCAGTTGTCTCCGACTGTTTGCAGAGTCAGAACTGTTATCTCGCCAGGCTCCTCTGTCCATGGGATTCTCCAGACAAGAATATTGGAGTGAGTTGCCGTTTCCTACTCCAGGGGATCTTCCCAGCCCAGGGACTGAACCTGGATCAGAATGGATTTAACATCCCACTGGAGAAAAGAATTAAAAGAAAAAAATTTCAGAAATAACTGCTCAGGAGACTAGAGCACATTTTCTTTCAACCAAGCAGAGAAGATCCATTGGTAGTTCTCAAAGGCTTACTCGCTAGATTACTACGTGGGTGTCCTTTGCCAGAGAAGGCGATAACACAGTTTCCAGGAAATGGTGTAATGCTGTTCTCACTGACCTGTCTGCCTTCCAGTCCAGAGTCACATGAAGACCTTCAACCCCCGCACCCATCCAAGTGAGGCTCCACTAACATCTCTTAGTTCCAACACTTTGTCTCTCTCTTCCTCCCTTTCTTCTTTTTTCCTTCTTTCCTCCTTTTCTCTCTCCCTCTTTCATTCATTCTCCCAATGAATTTGGGGGCTTTTGAAAAAACCCTGTAAATGGATGCATTTAACAACAGGTGGTTTTCTACTAATTGAAAAAGACACATACACCTCAGTGTTCACAAGAGCATTATTTGCAACTGCAAATATACGGAAGCAACCTAAGTGTTCATCGACAGATGGACAGATAAAGAAGATACGGTACATATAGATACAATGGAATATTACTCAGCCATTAAGAGGAATGGCATTTTGTCATTTGCAGCAACATGGATGGACTTCAAGGGCGTTATGATATAAGTTAGACAGAGAAAGACAAATACTGCATGATATCCCTTATATGTAGAATCTAAAAAATACACTAAGCTACTGCTGATAACAAAAAACGAAGCAGACTCACGGATACTGAGAAGGAACCAGTGGTTACCAGTGGTGAGGAGGAAGGTGTGATACAGGGCAGGGTGTGAGAGGCACAAACTATTTGGTATAAGACAGGCTAAAGGATATATTGTACAATATGGGGAAAATAGCTAATATTCTGAAATAACTAAATGGAAAGTAACTTTTAAAACTTGTATAAAAATTTAAAAAATAATAATAAAAGTCCATAACACATTCCCCAAAAAAGTACGTGCTTTTCTTACTTAAGAGTTTTTCTCCACGATACTGAATCTTCCAAGTTTTTATGATATTATGCAGTTTATTTTGCCTGCCATTGTATTGTTTTTAAAAATTTGAGCTGTCCCCAAATCCAGCTTGACCAATGGGGCAGCTTGAAGCTCAGGAGATAAATCAGCCAGGGTAGGACTCCTAATTAATAAGCAGAAAAGGAAATGGCAGCAATCAGCTCTCCTGATTTGAGACCCAGCACCATATTTCAATGTCAACTCGTTTCCAGTGATGTCAAGGGTGCTACAGGCCAAATACTAACAGATAAACTACAGAATCAGAACACATTTCCCAGGCTTCAGCATCTGTTCTCAGTAGGGATTATTTGAAAATATGCATGTTCTCTTAAAATAATTTTCCTAATTTCCAGGCCCTATGATGAACTGCCTTTCATTTCTCTCTCTCTTTATTTTCCTGCTACTGCTACTGCTAAGTCACTTCAGTCGTGTCCGACTCTGTGCAACTCTATAGACGGCAGCCCATCAAGCTCCCCCACCCCTGGGATTCTCCAGGCAAGAACACTGGAGTGGGTTACCATTTCCTTCTCCAACGCATGAAAGTGAAAAGTGAAAGTGAAGTCGTTCAGTCGAGTCAGACTCTTAGCGACCCCGTGGACTGCAGCCTACCAGGCTCCTCCACCCATGAGATTTTCCAGGCAAGAGTACTGGAGTGGGGTGCCATTGCCTTCTACCCTAAACCAAATTCATGACAGGAGGAATTCTTCTTCAAGTATCAGTGTTTTGTACATGCTGTTGACAGTTCAATGTGACCAGGTCACTTAGTGCCTGGCTGAAAAGCAGCTGTCCCTACACAGCTGTCCCTACACAGCTTAGCTCAGAGTCCAGCCCCTTCTGCAGGTAAATCCCTCAACTCCAAAGTTGGGGCTCAAAATGTAGATTCCCTTTGTGCCTCTCACAGAAGACAGCATCCCCTTGTGTAGACAGTAAATGTTCAATAAACATGTGATGAATAAATGAAGAAAAGAACTACTAAATTTCAGTTAATATCAACTTTTGTGTTTTAATAAATGCCTTATGATAGCTAAATTTAAATTTTTTGATAATTTAATTAAACTTTATAGGATTAAAAACAAGTTAGATATTCATAAGTGGAATGAATTAAATACATTGTGGCTCTCTACACTCTGAAATGACCCAGGTTCGATCCCTGGATCGGGAAGATCCCCTGGAGAAGGAAATGGCAACCCAGTCCAGTATCCTTGCCTGGAAAATCTCATGGACAGAGGAGCCTGGTGGGCTGCAGTCCATGGGGTCATAAAGAGTCGGGCACGACTAAGTGACTAATACTTACTTACACTCTGAAATACAGCAGTCAAAACTACGTTTTAGAAAAAATATTTAGTGCCCTGGAGAAATGTGTGGGATATAATATAAATGAAAAGACAGAGATTACATGGGGGATGTAAAACAAATTACTTATTAAATTATGCACATAGACATATAAAACTATGAAGACTAGCAGGCTATAAATAAAAATCTTAGGCAATGGTTATCTTTAAGTTGTGGATTATGGATGATGTGGTTTATACTCATGGATGTATAACCCTTGATGCGGGGAAAATCATTTTTATTTTTCATCTTATATAGAGGCCACATTTCATGCTAACTTGTTTTAGTGCAAAGTCCAGAAAATGGTGCTTAGGGGACTTTTGGTGCCACAATCAGGTCTTAAATTAAATCTCACAAGATGTTTATTGCAGTGATTTATTCATTAATTTATTTTTGATTGGGAGAGATGGGCTGGGTGAAAGCTGACTCAGTCAGAATATGATGTAAAAGCTCCAGCTTCTCCCACAAAGGTACTGGGTGACTCCTTTCCCACTATAGCCAGTCCCAGAAAGGCTCTCATGATTTAGACAAAATGAAGCATCTCTCTTGCTTCTCCTCTGATATGTTAGGAAGTGAATACTGCTATCTGAGGCTGCAAGACAGAACAGAAAAATCCATGTGCTATTTCTTAGATGCCATGAAGAAAATTAAAGAACACCATCAAATATCCCATATTCCAAAGCACGTGCCATTAAACACTTCCTGAGAATAAACAAAGATGAGGGTGACTTACCAGAACCATCTTTCCAATTCAGTTTTGTGTCAACAGTCTGAGTATAATCAGCCTATTAGCAAGAACTGCTTCCTTACCCACACTGCATTCATAGATCATCAGTCTTCATTAATATCCTATTCATAGATCATTGATTTTCATTAATATAGGATAATTCCCTCTAGTTCAGTCACTGATTAGGTTCTAAATATCTTGAGTATTCCTGTTTTCTGCAGAATCCTAATCTTTGAAACTAAGTCATTAAATAGAACTTCAGAGGAGATAAAAGCCCTTTTATAACTTTCTCATGTTGCTCAACAAAAGACTCCTAGGACTGTGATACTCCACATTCTTCTAGGCATTGAGATAACAAGGACAGAATGTAAGTTTCACGAGGACAGAATCTTTATCTATTTTGTCCGCTGACATATCCCAGGTGCTCAGAACCAGTGCGTGCAGAATGAGGGGGGAAATGTCTTCTCCAGTGAGCTATTTATTTAAGAGAAGGAATCACATTTTACTTTAGGAGAGGGGTCCCTCACATCTAGGATCTAATGCCTGATGGTTTGAGGTAGACTGGATATAATAATAATAGAAATAAAGTGCAAATAAATGTAATGTGCTTGAATCATCCCCAAACCAAGCCCTAACCTGTGTCCATGGAAAAACTCTCTTCCGTTAAATCAGTCCTTGGTGCCCAAAGTGGGGCTTCCCAGGTGGTGCCAGTGGTAAAAGAACCCACCTGCCAATGCAGGAGACAGTAAGAGACGTGGGTTTGATCCCTGGGTGGGAAAGATCCTCTGGAGGAGGGCATGGCAACCCACTCCAGCATTCTTGCCTGGAGAATCCCATGGACAGAGGAGTCTGGTGGGTTATGGTCAATAGGGTCAAGAGTCAGACAGGACAGAAGCAACTTAGCACACACACACACTTTAGGACTTTCTGCTAGGATGACATGGTAGCATCCCCTTTGTTCCAGACTGATCTTAAACGCCCTGCTGCACTGTGGGTACAGTACACTCAAGGCATTCAGTCTTCAAACACTATTCAGTTAAGAAGCTTTATTCCCTCTGAGTTCAGTCTCAGAATCTTTAGTTATGGCCCCCAACCTCAAACTCTGTGCAGAGGTGCCCTGGACAAGGCAGTGAACAAACAGGAGAGCCCATAAGATCTTTCACAATCCTAGAAGGCATAATGAATCCATCAGACCCCATGGGAACCTCTATCTCCAGGTAAAATTCACAGTTTTCAGCATGAGATGCTACCATCCTTTCCACGCGCTCCACATTCCCGGGAAGCTGGACTTCTGGAGGCTGCCATGTACCTCCAATCCTTCCAACCAACCAATGAGCAACAGGGAATACAGTTGACAGCATCCAGTCTAATTCTAAGATTTGAGAAGTCACACGGTGCCTGACAGGCAAATGCACCCATTAGTCAGTGTGGTTATTTGAGGATAAAGTGCAAAGTTAAGACTTCTCTCAATGTATGTGCATTACTTTTGCACATGGCTGAGAAATCACTAGGACATAAATACTCATTAAGTTGTTTGGACCCGAAGAGTTATGACATCATCCGGCTATATTCTTTGCTTATTGCTTGACCAAGAATTAATGACCAGCTAATTGGAGGCTGCTTGAAGTGCCTCTCCTCACAAATCTCAGACAAGAGGCAGAGTTGGCTTCCCCAAGAGGGACTCTTGACTCACTGCCACCCCCTGCCCACCCCCAGCAGGTGCCATTCTTAGAGTGGTGAACAAGAGAGCATCACCCAGACCATCGTGGGTACAGTGAGAGAGGGTGGGCAGGTCACTGAGCCTGGGAACAGATACCACCCCCTGCTCTTTCCATGCTGCTATCGTCCCCGGCGTCACCTAATCCATACTCCATGCTCAAGGGGTGGGCATGATTTACTCATCCAGAAGCATCAGCTATGCAACCAGGGAGCCAGCTTCCTGGGATCGTTTCTTATAGCCTATGAATATTTATAGAGGATTAAAAGATGAGAAAAGTGATCCGTGCCAGAAGCACAGCGGAGATAAAGCGCCAGCTAAGTTTAGAGGGAGATGGAGAAACGGGGTGGCCTTTTGGCCTGGGCTGGAGGGAGGCTGAGACTTTAGAAGTCATTTTAAAGAAGTTGTCGCTGATACTGTCCCCCAAGGAGAACACGTGCATGTACGCTTCCCTCCTTCACCCTTAGCCAGCATCCCCCATGCCCCCAAAGGGACCTCCTGGCTTCTCCATCCAACCTCAGCTATGACCTTCCTTAAGCCCACATTCCTAAAAGGAACACTGATCGCAACAACTCAGAGTTTGCAAGTTATGAAAATTGCCACTGCTTTGTATTTATGTTTCATTCATTTTTACTTGGAGGATAATTGCTTTGCAATGTTGCACTGGTTTCTGCCGTACGACAGTGTGAATCGGTTGTTGTTGTTCAGTTGCTCAGTCATGTCCGACTCGGTGAGAGACCCCAGGCTTCCTTGTGCTTCAATCTCTCCCAGAGTTTGCTCTAACTCAGGGCCATTGAGTTGATGATACCATCCAACCATCTCACCTCCTGTCGGCCCCTTCTCCTGCTCTCCATCTTTCCCAGCCTCAGGGTCCTTCCCAATGAGCTGGCTCTTCACAAAAGGTGTAAGTATACATAGATTCCTTCCCTCCCATCTCAGCCCTCTAGGTCATCTCAGAGCACCGGGCTGGACTCCCTGTGCTATACAGCAGCTTCCCAGTAGCTGTTTTATACCTCGCAATGTATATGTTTCAATGCTGCTCTCAATTCCTCCCACCTTCTCCTTCCCCTGCTGTGTCTACAAGTCTCTTCTCTATGTCTGTGTATTTAAAACTTTGGATATTAGCTTTGCATATATTTTGCATGTATCTATTTCATTACTCCAAACAATCTAGAAATAAAAGTATGTTGTATTAACTACCACTTAGAAACTGCTTGGTCTGTGCCCTTGGGAGTCAGCTCTATAAACCTCCAAGTAACCCAAGAACTTCCAGAGGTCAGACTGTGACACAGACAGGGCTCTTTGGCTCCATCACATGACTTGCCCTCCAATACCTGGATCAAGAGCATCCAGAATATCAAAAGCTAAAGCAAGAAGGTTTTCCAGCCCCAATGAGTTTAAGGACCACAGACTTATAGCACTGCTTCTCGTCTTGGACAAAGGCTGGTGGACAAAGAGAATGAGGTTTTAGGCTGGATGAGACTTTGAAGGGAAATGTTAGAAAATCACCAGGCAATCCAGTTTTCCTGAGGAAACAGAAGCTTACTCAGAGCCTGAATTGATTACATGTAGATGACACCAACCTTATGGCAGAAAGCAAAGAGGAACTAAAGAGCCTCTTGATGAAAGAGGAGAGTGAAAAAGCTGGCTTAACACTCAACATTCAAAAAATGAAGATCATGGCATCTGGTCCCATCACTTCATGGCAAGTAGATGGAGAAACAAGGGAAACAGTGACAGACTTTATTTTGGGGGGCTCCAAAATCTCTGAAGATGTGACTGCAGCCATGAAATTAAAAGATGCTTGCTCCTTGGAAGAAAAATTATGACCAACCTAGACAACACATCAAAAAGCAGAGACATTACTTTGCTGACAAAAGTCTGTCTAGTCAAAGCTATATGGTTTTTCCAGTAGTCATGTACAGATGTGAGAGTTGGACCATAAAGAAAGCTGAGCACCAAAGAATTGATGCTTTTGAACTGTGGTGTTGGAGAAGACTCTTGAGAGTCCCTTGGACTGCAAGGAGATCCAACCAGTCCATCATAAAGGAGATCAGTCCTGGGTGTTCATTGGAAGGACTGATGCTGAAGCTGAAACTCCAATACTTGGGCCCACCTCATGCGAAGAGTTAAGTCATTGGAAAAGACTCTGATGCTGGGAGGGATTGGGGGCAGGAGGAGAAGGGGAAGAGAGAGGGTGAGATGGTTGGATGGCATCACTGACCTAATGGACATGAGTTTGAACAAGCTCTGGGTGTTGGTGATGGACAGAGAAGCCTGGCATGCTGCAGTCCATGGGGTCGTAAAGAGTCAAACATGACTGAGTGACTAAGCTGAACTGAACTGCTCATCCATAGTCATTCCTTTAACCATGGTTTTGACCACAAATTGTACATTTCATATCCAGACAGACACAGCCTAAAGGGAATGCATGAGAGAGAACAGAATGATCTCAACTGAAGACTTTCTACCATTAACAGCCAAGGAGGGTGAGGCCTCTTAAAACTTGCTACTCTGAGTGTGCTCCGTGGATCAAAAACATCAACATCGCCTGGTAGTTTATTGGAGATGGAAATCTCAGGTACAGTCCTGGGCCACTGGATGAGAATGTTCATAATGTATGGGAGCTTCCGGTGACTCATATGCAAATTAAATTCTGAAAGCATTGAATTAGGATTCAGTGGTTTTCATCCCTGTCTGAGGGTTAGAATCACCTGGTTGAACACCTATGCACTCTAGGTCACACTGTAGGCCAATTAAATCAGAATCCTTTGGCTCAAGCCTGAGCATTGGTAGGTTTCAAAGTTTTACAAACTGCTTCCAGTGTGGGGTCAGGGCTGGGAACCATGGGACTGGAAGGACACCATCTGGCTTGGACCCTATGGTCACCTTGACCTCACCAAGCCCCTGTGACCCCTTGTCTCACCCATTTGACTATAACTAACACCATCTTTCCCTTGAGATCTACAGCACCATGCTGGCCCATCTTTAATCATTTTTAAGTGGCATCTTGTCCAACAACATGTAGAATTCAGGAACTTGGAGCCAAGACAGAGCCTTCCTGGCTTAGCACAAGGTCTCCCAGGACATCTTCCCAACTCCCTCCTGTCAGAGGAGAGGTGGACCATGCCTGAGACGCTCTTTGGGCAGTTTTACTGCAGATGTTAGGGCTTCCCAGGTGGCTCAATGGTAAAGAATCTGCCTGCATTGCAGGAGACACAGGAAACATGGGTTTGATCTCTGGGTTGGGAAGATCCCCTGGAAAAGGAAATGGCCACCCACTCCAGTATTCTTGCCTGGAGAATCCAATGGACAGAAGAGCCTGGCGGGCTACAGTCCATAGGGTCGCAAAGAGTCGGACGCAACCGAGCTGCACAAGCATGCACCACAGAAGTTATTTTTTTAAAATAAACGTCCTTCCCCCTCCTTTTCAAATGAACAGATTTGATTTAATAAATTCTAAAATTATTTTAAGTCTATGGCCATACCACCCTGAATGTATCTGATTGCCGCTGATCTTGGAAGCTAAGCAGGGTCAGGTCTGGTGAGATGGGAGAACACCTGGGAATACTGAGTGCTGTAGGCTTAAAAAAAAAAAAGTAAATAATAAAAAGTTTAAGAACTATTATATTTTGCTGCATTAATTCTACAGAAGCCCATGTATCTTTTTAAACCAATTAAAGAGATAATGGGAATGGAAAAAAATAGCATGGCTTTTAAATGAAATTCAACAACAACTCAGGATGGAGTTTTTAATTATACAAAAAAATGATGCTAATGGTTCAACCTCATATTATTATTGTGAGGATTCAAAGTACTTGCTTGGGGGGGAAAATTCTTCCATGGTCGTCCAGTGGCTAAGACTCCATGCTCCATGAAGGAGTCTCAGGTCGGATTCTGGGTCAGGGAACTAGATCCCACATGCTGCAGCTAAGTAAGACCCAGTACAGTCAAATAAATATTTTAAAAGAAAAATATTTATGTCAAAAAAAAAACCCTAGCATCCCAGCCATAAGGAAAACTAAGACTGGAACTCAGTTCTCCTAACCCTGGCTCTGTGGTTTCCCACTGCCCTGACTGCCTCTAGTTCTGCCAAGCTGGTCCACAGCCTGGCCCAGCAAGGACCAGGAACACAGTGAGCTTGAGGAAGGGCAGAGTCAGGTGAGAATAAGCTCATTTAGTGGTAATGAAATGTTCACATAGCTTGTCATAAGTTTCCGATATTACAGTAAGTGATGTATATTGTAGAATTATACATAAGAGCCAGAGAGCTGGCTTAAAGAAGAACAGTGTATGAGGGGTTACATACACGACTGCTGTATGTAAATAGTTAAAGGATTTGGAATGGCTAAACCAGAAGAAAGGAGGCTAAAGACTGAATACCTCTTGAGACTCATCGAGGATGATGGCCTTTGGACTGATGGCCAGCTATTTTCCAAATCTGCTCAAGAAGGGAAGTGGACTGAGTCTGGAACAGTGGGCTTTTGGAAAAGAGGCAGCTTAAAGGAGCTCATGTCTGAGGCCTGATGTGAAGCACACTTCCCGCCCTACGATGAATACCCGAAGGAGATTTCCAGAAGGTGAGCATCATCAATACCCAGTGTTGGGGGATGCCAACAATGGGACAATCATGCCAAACAATGGGACTTAGAATGAAATGGAATCTTACTGGAAACAGAGAGATGGATAAGACGCTAAACCCAGATTCTGTGACTTTCAAGGTATAACTAGCCTCTGAATGAAACAGAAGACTTTTTTCAAAAATCAAAATTCTTCCTTTTTATGCATTCCCATTCTATATTCTAATTAGTACACATAGCTCACTGGACATCTTCCAGCAAGCCACTCTCTGTGAATCCATACATTTTAGGTTTGTTCATACAGTCCAGTGTTCTTGCCTGGAGAATCCCAGGGATGGGGGAGCCTGGTGGGCTGCCGTCCACGGGGTCACACAGAGTCGGACACGACTGAAGTGACTTAGCAGCAGCAGCATATAGTCGGGTTGGGTACATCTTTTTTTTGTTTTAATTGGAGGATAATTGGTTTACAATGTTATGCTAGTTTATGATGTACAAAACATGAATCAACCATAAATATACATATATCCCTCCCTCTTGAGCCTCCCTCCCACTCCCCATCCCACCCCTCTAAGTCATTACAGAGCATCGAGCTGAGCTCCTTGAAAAAAAGCAAAATTCTTGAATATTAAATCATCAGAGTTATATATATATACATCTTTCTTTATGACTTATTTTGACTAAAAATCACTTGCCTTGGGTGATAAGACAGATCAAGAAAAACTTTGCCAAAGTTAGTCTTTGCTTCCCTGGCCCATTAGTATTCTTGGTCTATTAGTTTTACTGTCTGAAAGTGAAAGTCCAAGTATTAATATTTCATCCATTCTATTGACGGAAAAGCAAAATGAAGATGTAACGATTTGTACTCTGCACTAATCGAGATGTAATTACAGTAAGAATTCACAAGGAGGCCTTTAACCCTGGACTCTTGCTTCCAAGTAAGTGACTCCAGCAGGTGGGACAAATGGCCATCATGCCTTCCAGTGACCCAGGGCTGTTGGCTTCCAAAGATCTTTGTATATTTCAGGTTCGAGGCTAGCACTTGGGACTCCAAGGTTGTGTCTTTAGCCAGTATCACTAACAGTGGCTGTAACTCCTGCTCCTTCAACATAGCCAACATTCTCTTGAAAAACTAGATGGATTTATAATTAAAACCACAAACTGTGTGCCCAACAGACCACAGAAGAAGGTCACTTAGCAGTAAACCCTAGACAAGAGAAGCCACTTCTCTAAAGGCTGGTCATACAGTGAGAAAGCATGAAATGTTATCTCTCTGTTTTCAGATGGGGAAACTTGGTGTCTAGATCACATGATGATTTATAGCACAGGATAACCTGTAGAGAAATTGTCTGTTTTCCTATAGACCACCTGCTGATAAGGAAAGGTGCTTTTCTACCACATTCCAACAAGAGAGATAAGCCTGGAAGTATGATTTTTCCCACCCCCATGAGAGAAGGGACACTGCATGTATCCTGGGCTGTCTGAGAGGTAAAAGGGTCTGAATGTCAGAGGGGTGGGTCCTATGTCAGGACAGGAACTGCTACTTAAGGATTAGGAAAAAAGAGGGCTGTACATATGGATAGAGACTGGGGTGTTGAAGGTGGCTGGACCTCCCCTGGGAATGTCCATAACGGGACTACAGTCTTTGCTTCAGAAGCCTAGCTTGGCACAGAGGGATTGAAACCACCAAGGAAACACATTGACCTGGAGGAAAACACCAGGCTATAAGAAGAGAGACAAGTGAGACCCACATCTGGGAAAGCACCAGGTCTTCATCTTGAACCCGTGGAAGAGAGAATCCAGCAGTCTCCTGGTGATCAGAAAGCTCCAGGCTGAAGGATCTCTTTGAGGGTCCCCCACATGTCTCCGGGGCCCTGTATGGCCCTAAAGAGAGGGTACCCTAAAGAATGACCAAGACTGGGCTTCTCATCAAGCTTCAAGGCTAGAGGACACATGTCAGATAAATTGATTTTTTAAATATAAAGAAATATAAAATTTATTGCACTCAAGTGCTATCCAGTAATTCATACCCATTGCATCTGTTTATTGTGGAAACCAACCTGAGTGTTAATCAAGACTTTTAAGGCTGATGTTTAAACTATATAGATATTTGAGAAGATAAGAGTACAGTTTGGGACATTTACGACCAATTATTTCAGGTAGAATGTTTACTATACAAGTACCTTCTCAATCTCATCAAGTAGACGGTTTTAGGGTTCTGATCTTTAGTCGATGATTGAAGAGTTGCCGCCCGAACATCTCTCACTCATAGTTTCCTGAATCATGATGCATTCCGTGTACAGATGCCAAGACCTGAACATGTCTTCTACTGACAGTTTCAGAGAAAGCACAGGAAATTGGTTATTTTATTGTTCTACTATATTCTTTCCTAAAAATGTGTCAAAGAACACTTTCTGGAATAAGGGTATAACCACATCATAAAAGCTGCTGATATCATCAACTATCTTCTACTGCTATTAGATTACCTAGAGGAGAAAAGTGAGTTTGGGATATTTAAAAAGATTTGTGAAAATCAGCTAGGCAGTAGCCTCATTGTCGAAATCTTTAATTCTATCTAATCATCAACCTGGTGTTTTATTGGTCATCAAATATAAAATAAAAAGACAGTAGCCTCGATTGAATCACTGTTCCAGGCCTGATATGATCCACTGTACAAACGCATGGCCAAAAGAATTTGGCTCACCTCCCACTGCTAGTTCATTCAAACCTAATTCCCCATAGAGCAGCCAACGACTTGACTGGTGCAATTTCTCCTGGTCTGATTTCTCCCGGTTCGATTTCTCCCTGAACATTCTCCTGACCAGGGAATCATCACCGCAAGAGAAGAGAAGCCTCTTTGCCATCCACTAGTTTTATCACCTTGGACAAATAATTTCATCTCTCTAGGCCTCCATGTCCTCATCAGGAAGATGAGGTGGTTGAAATAATAATTGCTACGTGCCTTCCAGCTCTGTAATTCTGTAAATCTATTACTTGCTGTATTTGTAAACATTAGCTAAGCCAAAGGCATCATCAGAACAAATGCACTGATCTGAAGACAATGCCTTAGAACACGGCAGCTTTCCTAATTTTAAAGGACAGGCACTGCTGTGAGGATCTGCCTGTTTGACAAACTATTGTTTGCATCTATTAAAACAAGTATCCAGACAGGTTCTGCCAGGCAAGCCAAATAACCTGATTCAGATGATAGAACTGCTGTAGTAAAGAAACTCTTCTATGCGGATGAGGCACCAACTGGACCTGAAATGCATATATTATTCAAAACGTGAATTTATAAAAGTTTCAAAGAGATCCAGAATACCCTGATCTTTATTCATTCAACAGACAACTCAAAGAAGCAATTCGGTGTCTGCCATAGAAATTTATGGAAAAGTTCTGAAACTCTGTCTCTCTCATTTTCAACAGGAAATAAGGAAAAAATAGAGACAAGCAACATGGTTTGAGAAGAAGAATATACGATATGCAGACCCACACACGGGATAAGCAGAGCCCCCGTGGTCATTGGTTGTCTGTGTCTTTCCTCACAAGGTGGTTCACTGCCCCTACAAGTGAGAAATTCTCTTTTTTTTCCTTGAGCTTCATCTTTTTAATTGAGTAACTTTTTTTTTTTTTTTTTTTTTTTTTAT